>JAFIDM010001028.1:9541945-9588672 GCA_023159025.1 Thereuonema tuberculata
TATAACAATAGAAACATAAAAATTAGTCAACTTCTCATATATTATTTCTCAAAGGTGTTTTTTTTATTTCCCTTAATACTTCATCAAAATCAATGTTTGAGATATTTTCAAGATTACGTTCACCGCTAATGATGAAAAATAAACAGATTGTTTAAAATTAATGTTTTCGTTTAAAAAATTTATTTTAAAAATCTTTTTTGTAAAAATGTAGAAGGCAATCTATTGACAATCTGTTCATTTATTTATTTCCACATTACCATTCGGTGACTGATCAAGATACCATGCGAATTATTCGCACGGGTCAACTTTTTTATAAAACTTGAGAAGACGCCATCTATTGACAATGTGTTTAACTAACATGAACACAAGCTGTTGGATTTGTTTATTATTTCTCAAAGGTGGTTTTTTGTTGCGAATTATTCGCACGGATCCACTAGTAGCTGAATATTTGTCAAACATAAGAAGATTATAAATTTCTGTTAATAGCTGAATATTTGATACAGACAAAGAATATATAAATGACGAACTTAACTGGATAGTTCAGTAAAACTCTTCAAATCGTTTTTCAGGGATCCTTTTACTAAATCCTTGACTTGTAAGTCGTATAGTTTTTGCAAACGC
This sequence comes from Thereuonema tuberculata, assembly GCA_023159025.1. NCBI lineage: Eukaryota > Metazoa > Arthropoda > Chilopoda > Scutigeromorpha > Scutigeridae > Thereuonema > Thereuonema tuberculata. Next base: position 9,542,567 of record JAFIDM010001028.1, read on the forward strand.
AACAACTGAATTGATGCACTTTCCAATTCTTCTTTATCTGGATATTTGAAATAAGGGTCTATAAAAAGAAACAAAGATATACTCTAGTTATTTGTCTAAACAACTGAAAACTTAAAATCACAGGTAGTTTCTTAAAGGGAACAGAACACTGCCGCTTCTCTGAAAGCAAAAGCTAATAGTCCTTAGATGTTCGATAACAGTGGTCCAAAACTTACTAATCAATTATTGAAGGGGTTTTCTAAGTTGTTTCGTTACAGTAAATATCCTTCGACTAAAAGTGAGTCTTCACATACAACGACCGTTATCAGAAGGAAGTAGATTAAAAAGCAAATACTGTGTTTTTAGATTTATATAAAGATGTATACGATGGGAAGCACAGGGTTTGTTTCAGCTTTGTGGTTTACCATCTACCTTATATCGTATTATACAAAAGAGAAATTTGCTGAAATTTTAATGATGATGTGAACATCGTTAACTTAACTTAAAAATAGTTTCAGGCGATCTTTGAGTGTTCGCAAAACTCTCGCCAACAAACGCATACTCAGACAAAGTGAAACATGCATTTTTAATAAACCCTTTTCATGATTCAAATATTGTATTTTTTATTATAAAGGTTATTACATTAGTATTATTTTCTTACAGGATTAGCTTCCAATATTCATTTTTATGATCCTTACAGGATAGATGTCGTCTGATTTGATAAAAGACCGTTGAAGTTCTTTCGAAATTCGCAGTCAATTGGCGGGTAAATATTTGTCATAAGAACCGGACCAACTCAAATTGATCAACTTTGCATTTAAGGAGAAAACCTGATACAGCAATCGATTGCGAAGCTATTCAAAATTATTTAATTAATGCTATATTAAAATGTAGGAGTTATGTTGGGTGTCTGCGGAATGTTACAAACATCAGATGGATGATTTTAGACCTTTTCCTGAGTAGTACAGCGAAATATTTACTATGAACTCCTTGGATTACGAAGTTACGAATTAGTTATGAACTTAATGCTGAGACAATGCAAATGGACTTTTTTTATAATTTCAATATCACTAAGTAGAGTGTTTAATTCAAAGTTTGAATATTTATTTACTTATTAATTTTTATACTTCTTCCCTTATTACTGGAAAGGTTTGAAAATTCATATCTAATGATTCCTGTTCCCTTTCGAAGACTATCTGTGGACGGAAACAACTGAATGCTACAGATAGGTTCTGTCGTGTCTAAATATAGGCTGACGACTTATAAGAAAGGTCAGCCTTTATTTAGAAACTACAAAACATATCTTCAGCATTCAGATGAATTCCTTCTTGTAATATCTTAGGTTTCAAAACAGGTCAACCAAAATAACAGTGGAATCTACAAATGCAATAACAATTCTACTAATTCGGAAGCAAATTTCAATTATATATTACTAACTATTTTTATTTAGACTCCCGAAATATTAAAGGGATACAGAAAAGAAAATAAATTCCTCAAAAGAGAACAATTAACGATTTAGTACTATTGGATTCTCCACTCTTGCAAGAATTATAAAAAAATATATTTAGAAACATTAATGTCTAATAATTATATGGTTAAAACATCACAGTCGTATCAGCAGTAAACAGTTGGCAGTACAAGAGAGAAGGCTCCTATGATCAACAAGCGCACAGTTTAACTCTACAAGACCTCAGTTACCCATTTGATGGAGGACTGGTGGATAATCAGGGAAATATCACCGATTTCTTCAGGTGATTTCCTCCATTCCCTTAGATTAACAATTTCCGCTGCTACAATAATTACATTACAGAAATAGATTATGTAAAACAACCAGTGAATGTATCACAACTTAAGGGTCAATACATTAAAATTTATCCGTTAAAATTCATCCGTTTTTAAATACATTCACTTGCGTCAAACAAGTGCTGTATTCATTATGTGCATGAGTGAATTGAAATTCATTTTGGACGAAATTACGAGGGTAATAACCAAAAATATGATTAAACACAAAATCTTCTTTTTTATCATATTTTGGTTTAATATTTATTATATATTGTATAATGTTACTAATAGGACTTACTCAGTTTCATTGTTTGATGTTTTCATTAATTCCATTGTAATGACTAAGAAGCAACTGGAATTAGTTTCCTTTTTCTTTTGTTTTCTTCATTTCGTTTTATTTATCTTATTAAAGCGAATTAAACGTAGTTTTGTAAAATAATTGTTAGAAACGCTTTCAACTGGATATCAACTTGGATAAATAAATTATTTAAAAAAAAAAACAATAAAAGAGAATATTAAAATTAACATATCTCCACACCAATTAAATATAAAATGTATATATTTCAAGCGAATTTTCAGAAAGGATTTTGTGTCTTTCCTTTTTCAAGCCATAATCGTAAACAAAATAGGAATATGAGAACATGAAATTTGGTTAACAATGTGTAACCCACAAACAAATTGAGATTTTTCTTCCTAATAAAATCATCAATTAAATATTTGTCAATGTTAACAAATATAAATACTAAAACCTCAAACCTAATAATTAATACGTTAAATCCTCAAATTTCACAATTTTAAATTAAACAAATCCTTAGCTAGACTGATTAAATTGTGAAATTTGAGGAATTAATGTATTAATTATTAGGTTCGTGGTTTTAGTGATTGTATTTTGTTAACATTGACAAAATTAAATGGATGATTTCGTAATGAAGGCAAAGCTCGATTTGTCTGAATGTTACCAAATATGTTGACCAAATGTCATGCTCTCCTATTCCTATTTTGTTTACGATTATGGCTTGAAAAAAAAAAGACGCAAATCCTGTCTAAAATTCGCTTGAATTTAATTAATTTTATATTTAAATGGTGTGAAGATATGTTAATTTTAATAATATGACTATTAAAAGGGAGGAATTGAAAAGTAAGTATGGAACTTATAATATAAGAAATAATTTTATTCTGTATTGATTAGTTACTCTGTAAGATTGAATGATAGTTTACTGATTAAGTTGATTAAAGGTTTGTTATCACTGATAACAGCTTTTAATCTTGATTAACTGAAAGTGGTTCTGAATCAATCAGTTCTTTGGATGAAATGTCCTTTTTTTTTCTTTGCTTCAAGGTATGCTCATTATTTTGACAACCATTACGGAATCCAACAGCAAATCAGATTCTCAGCATTTAAAATAGTCCTGAGCTAATTTCAGTTTGCACCAGTTGTAAATTTCCTTTTGATTAACATCACGACTGCACTATAATTACAAATAATATGCACAAAACAGCTGCTTCATATTTGTTGATGATCATAAAGTACGATCTGATGAAACACCAGTCAAAAAAATATTCCTTGCACCTATTGGATATAATTAATATTTATATCATTCACCTTTATTTCGTAATATTTTTTAAAAAATTTTACGTGGAAGAAAACCCACGGATTTTATCGGAGTAATGAGATATCAGCTTCGAAAAAACATTTTAATTGAATTTCTAATGAAAAATTTTATTTTTAAAAATTTCATTTCAATGTTAGGGCGTTTCATGAAAAATTGGAATTTGCTTTTGAGAAAAGAAGTGAAGAAAATGATGGTAGAAAATTCCCCAAAAGTTTTTTGAATAAAAATACATTTTAATAAAACTAAAAAAATAAATTAAAAATTTTTTAATGTTTACCCTACTTGATATAATGTTCTTTGTTTATTCTCACAATTTTATTTAAAAATAAAATTAAATACGTAGGAAATGAAATAAAGCAGCAGCACTTGAATAGAATTACCTTTTCTGATTCAATTATGGAGAGGATTTGGGAACGGCCGTTTCACCCTGCAACGGGATCGTCAGCCCAAACCCGCCTCCCTCGATGAAAGAACCAGAAAGGCGCAATCCCATGTGAAGGTCACCGACCAATCTGGCAGTGACCCCCCCAAAGGAAAAAAGGCAATAAAAGAAATTGAAGTGTCGAGAGACATCATCACAAACCTTTAACGACGACTTGTAGGGCAAAAAGGCATTAAATTAAAGAAACAAAACATTTCAAAAGCTAAATATAAGCAAAATAATAAATTTAACGTGCTGTGAAAATCAGTAGGAAATGAAATAAAGCAGCAGCACCTGAATAGAATTGCCTTTTCTGATTCAATTATGGGGAGGATTTGGAAACGGCCATTTCATCCTGTAACGGAATTTATTATTTTGCTTAAAATTAAATAGTTTTAAAAGTTGTAGTTTAATGCTATCTGGGCATGTTTCTTTTTTAAATAATTTTCCTTTAAGTAACAGTACAATTTAGATTAAATAAATTTTAATTTTTCTTGAAAATTTTCCCTTTTTCTTTTAAGTGCTATTTAGAAAGATATTGAAGTACAGTTAGGACGAGAAGATTAAAATCTTATCTTTTCAACGAAATACTTCATATTTCCTACGAAGAATACTTCATATTTCCTACGAAGCATTTGAGTTATGTCTATCCTGTTATAATTAAGTTCTTACCAACTATGGTGACATTTAATAGCTGAATAATTTTATGTAGATCTACAATAAATCTTCGTAGAAGTTGAAAATTAAAAAGAGGGTCCTTCGCCAATTCTTCTGGAGCTTCGTCAGGAAGTTTCTCAGTTTCATCTAAATATCTGAGAAGGAGAAAAAGGAAGATTTTTAAGCAAATTACAAAAATATCATCTGTTTTGATTTTTGTTAATTCTTGCTGTACTATATAATCCAGATAATCGCCCAATCCCATAAGAATTTATTTCAATGAATGATCGAGATTTAAATTCCATCAGCCACTTACGCATCTCAAAACTGATGTTCCCAGACAAGCCTCAAGGTAAGTGTGCCAAATAAGCCCATGTAGATCATGAAGACCAACTAATGGTTTCTAAAATATTGGCGAATAATTCCGCTAGGGGGCTGCACATCCTTCATCGGCATGATCTCTGAATATTAAGATACATCAACCATTGTTTGGTTCTCAGTGAGCGTCAGTGCACAGAGGAAGAACCCGATCTGATTTAGATGATACTTAGATGTTTAACGCTGTATAAGCCTTTTTTTCAAAGGGTAGTTTTAATGTGGGTTTTTTTTTTTTAATAAACGATATTTTTATTCAATTGCTTATTTTAAAACTTATCACCTCTGAGCTGCTTCAGAATTAAAAAAAACAAACAAAACTCAGAGTTGAGCTTATTTGAAATCCCTAGTCCTAATAAGGATAATTTGCCTTTTGTTAAAAGACCGAAATTATTAGCAACAAATAACTAAATTTTACACCAAACTTTTATATTTTCCTTTTCCACATGAATCAATTTGTATTTATATTTAATATGCAAAAGATCAATTATTATCAGAGAATCAAATCTTAACATGATCTTATTTGGCACATAGTTTACCTTAGCTTTAATAGTTCAGAAATTTTGTACTAATTCACAGTTTAATTTTACTTTCTCAAACTAAACTTGACGTATAAATTTGACATCTCAGCCTGAATTCTATTCTTATTTAAGTAAGTCTCCATAGAAACACAGACAGTCGTACCTTAACCTTCATTGCTACATAAGAGACTTCACGCTGATTTACTAATCTCCTTTCTTTAATTTTTCTTTCTTTGACAGAAAATAGCTGTCAAACCTTCTCATAGATTTTCCTCACTTTTTATGGTCTTATCATAACTTCTTCGTGTAATGGACGAGGCCATAACTCTGAAAACTTAGCACAACATACTTGTATAATGTGCAGTGTTACATTAATAATAATATATTACTCCCTCCTTTCGAAACTATGCTGTAAATTTTAAAATTATTTGTGTTTTAAAATGTATACCGTATTTTCATTCGGAGGGAGTATTTATTTATATCCACTATTGATTTGACCATTACTAGCATAAATAATAGTGGCAATATTGGTATTATGTAATTCTATAATGATATTGTATCATTCTAACTCTTCATTTATATAAGAAATTCCTAAAAAAAAAATGAATTTTGACTGCATTCTGTATGAAAGGTATGTCTAATTTTTGGCTGCTTCCAGCTGATCCGCAAAATATTATTGCCTGATAATTTTATTGATTATTAAAATAAAATGTTTAGGACAGGTGGGTGGCAATTCTTGTGATCGGGTGGCTATGGACTTCACCGTCAGTATCTGTATTGGCTGACGGTCCTCGATGGCTCGGCTGCGGGAGAGCGGGCTGGCAATCCTCTCTGCTGGATGGCTTCGTTCTCTTCTCTATTCCGTTTCTATTGAAACCTCTCACTAACTTGGGCGGTCACCCCACTCCTTCTCGGCTGTTCTCCTAATCGTCTCTCTGTTCTGTCTACGGGCTCCTGCCCGGACACCAACTGCACTTCACTCTCTGTTCCTGCTGGAATAACTTCTGTCGGCTCCTTGCCGCTAAAACGAACTCCCAACTCCCGGTCTGGGCACTCCTTGTGGCACTGAGCCACCAAACGAACTGTCTGTCTCAGCAAGATCTCCACCTTATATCCCTTGATTCAGGCCTCGACTTCACCTCTGGAACGGTCGACTAATCTCAGAGATGATGAAGAAACCAAGAAACGAGTCAAGGTGGAGTCTATCTGCCTACGACTTAGGGGGGGAATGGGTGGAAGAAAAATAGACAGGTAACAATATCACGAAAACAAATAAACTTAGATTTACTCTACAGACTTGAATGCTTCCGTTTGGATACATTGTATGGAAAGTCTTCAATATTCATGGAATTCAGTGCAGAAATTAGGATGGAGAACAGAAGACTCATCAACTATTCATTTGTTTATTATTCCTCTCCAGTGTCAGTGGGAGACATTCCTCCAGATAGGTTTATTTCTGTCATATGTAGATTTCAACTGTATTTTAACAGGGAATAGAATTGAGCTTAATTAATAAACTATTAGACTTTAAATCATTCCTGGCATTAATTCATCCACACATAGTAAACATAGATTAAAGCATCGAAGATGGTTTGCAAAATTAGATTGCAATTTAACTGTTTAAAAAAAACGAATGAAATCATTAAATTTATGTACAAACTATTTTAAGCATTTAATGATAACTTTAAAGCCAATGAAAAAGAAACCACATTCTTTCAGAACAAAAAAATATTCAATTAAGCTTAAGTATTAATCCTTAGACTGCCAACGGGTCATGTGTCTCATGAAGGAGTATGTTGATATCAATGGGGCAAAAGTTAATCTAGAACTCACAGGGTGTCGTCCCACTGGTTCAGAACTCAACTCACGATGTTTAGTTTGAAAACCATAGATGGCAGGATTTTCATTGTTATGAGGAGGGGAAACAGCTGTTTATGAACTATTGTCTTGTTTTTTTGCCTTGTGACACAGATGTACAGTATATTTTGTGCTATTTTATGTTGATTTGTTTATTCTAGAGTTTCACTTATCATTACATAATACAAACAAAGCACGGTAAGCAAATATATCAAGTAATTTCATTGGTTTCTCTGTTGGGTTATTATTGTCCCACTGGTTGTGGTCTGTGTAGGTTATTATTGTCCCACTAGTTGTGGTCTGTGAGTTACGTATGTCCCAATGGTATCGAAAATACGCGTTTTTCAAGTTGATTTTTACAGCTGTTCTTTTGTTTATATTTTAGGCCTTTGAAATAAGTAATAAAAGAAAATTAACAAATGAAGAGATACAGAGGATTTTGGAGGAATCGTCTAGCTAGAATACCAGTGGGACATAAATGGTCCCATCCAGTAAGACCAGTGGGATACATATGTATCACACTCCCAAAATTTTTTTATATGAAAATAACCAAGGATTAAACTCTACAAAGACCACCCAACGTGTATGCAATGAAAAGAACTCCTAATTAAAAAAAATTAAAAATGGTAGTCTAAAGATTAATTAGATTGAATTCCGGATTCAAACTCATTGAAATGGATCCAAAATCATTGATTTAAAGAAGATCAAAAGTTAGACGAAATTCAATAGTAAGAATTTGGAAAAAAAAATCTTCTCACTGTTTATTTTTATGAAACTTAGAGCAACTCCATCCCAGAATGACGCTTTATCCGAGTATTTATGAAATATTTACACCAGATTAATGGGCTGAATTTGTTAAACAAAATATGACTGATGTAATTAAAATAAATGTAAATATTTATGTAAATATGTAACAATGAAAAATGCTTGATATTTTCTTGAATATTTTCTTGAAATGTGTTTGATCAATTAAATATTTACAGTAATTTCCTAATTTTTTTTTCTTAATGAATTACCAGAAAACAGGTTTCGTATCTGGCATTGCTCTGATGTTATCAGATAATACACTGATGGACATTCACTACCAGCAGAGATAACGACTCTATTAGTAAGAGGACTTCAAGAAGTTACTCTATTAATTGAGGGTGGATATTATAAAGAGTGTTATTGGACTGGCTAATAAGTATTTCGATAGAAATGAATACTTATAATAAAAAATGTTCTGGGACTATTTTTTTATTAGTTTTAAAATAACTATGTTCTTTTTTATAATCAATTGACTTGTTTTGTGCCACAGGCTTTCTATTTTTTTATTTTCTCATCCCAAAAACAGTTAAAAAACAAAATCTTGCGTTTTTGACATATTTTTGCCCTTTATTTCGTAGTTCAAAATGTACAGTTTCCAATGCCACCAATAATTAGTCAGCATGAATGTCTTGAGAGGCCGATCAGCAGAATATATTGATAATGGAACGTTTAATTGTATCGTCCCAACCTCCGTCACACTTCAAACAGCCTGTTGCTACGGTTCATTATTAGGGTTTTAACATTGATATTAGTTTTGGATGTTTATCCTGGTTTTTCTTTGGTTTCAAAAAAATAAAAAAATTATCAGAACGCATTTTTAAGACTTCAAGAAAGCCCACGTTATGGGATTTTTTCCCCCTTATTTTTGTGAATTTCAGGAGAAATATTAAGATTAAAAAAGCTGTATTTATGCATATTGTTGAGGCCATAGATGTCGAGAGCTTCTGATTGGTTAACTCAAAAGTCACTCTTCAATAGCAAAGGACCGACCTGACATACTGAAACTCATTTCAGAAGTAGGATTGTAGAGGAATAAATATTGTTATTATTAAAAATTATTTATTCTTCTGTAATCGTATTTCGGAAATGAGTTTTGGTACATCAGATGGGTCCTTTGCTAGGCTAGGAGCTAACCAATCAGAAGCTCTCGACATCGGTTGTTCTATGATCTATGGCAGTCCGAACCTCAAAAATATACATAATTACAGCTTATTTTTTTCCTAATATTTTTCCTAAAAATTCACAAAAATAAGGGAAAAAAATCCTGAGGGAAGCTTTCTTAAAGTTTTAAAAATGCTTTCTGATATTTTTTTTATTATTCTTGTTGGGTTTTTTTCTCAAAGAAAGACCAGGATAAACACCCGCTTGGCAGTAACTAATTTCAATGCTAAATCCTAGCAAAACATCAAAATTTTGAACCTTTTCAATGTTTTACACAATATCTCCGAACGGTTTGTTTCACAGAAAATATTGTCCTTCTCAAATTTAAAGTAGAGGAAATTTGTCACAGTTTGAGCCCCAAACGAGCTCTGTAGCTGCAATTGTGACCGAGACCCAGGGATTCCCAAAAATCACGATTTTCTGAAAAATGTATGAAAATTGTGATTGTTCGGCATGTTAAATACCATATATTCTATGGTTTATGTCTATCAAATACTGCCCAGATTTACCTGGGCAAACTGCGTTCATTTGTTTCGCCTATTGTTTTATGATATCAAACTGTTTGAACAACTGTTTATCCATTAATATATGTCATACAAACATCCGATTGTGCTTTCTTTATAGCAAATTTCCTAGCTTTTAAATTTGTTCCTTATAATGTTTTCGCTATTTTATTGGTTTCGGTGATATTCAACAGAAATTGCCGATCAATCACAATTTTCATACATTTTGAGAAAATCGTGATTTTTAGGAAGCCTGTGTCTCGTTCACTATTGCAGCTACAGAGCTGGTTTTGGGCTCAAACTGTGACAAATATACTCTACTCTACATCTGAAAATGATATTATTTTCTGTAAAGCAAACCGTTCAGGAGATATTGCTGAAAAACATAGCGAAGGTCAAAAATTTTGTTGTTACCAAGTGGCGATCCGTGGCGCGCGGAGGTCGAAAACTTGGATTTTATGATATAAGCCCAACACTGACGAGATATTTATAATCCTAAAAGGATGATACACTATGTGGCCAAAAGTATCCGGACACTCCGTGATGGGACGAGGAGGCTCCTGAGGCACATATTAATATGATGTCAGTCCCACTTTTGCATCGATGACAGCCTGTACACGTCTGAGAAGACTTTCCACACCAGATTTTGATAAGCCTGGAACTGACTTCCATGCGGCCATGACAGCTGAAGTGAGTCCGGCCACGGAAGATGGGCGATGTGGGTGGGCATGTAATCTGCATTTTATTTCGTCCCACAGATGTTCAATGGGGTTGAGATCGGGGCTCAGAGACGATCAGTCAAGTTGTGGAATACCCATGTCGTCAGACCACGGCCGCACAAGTTTCGATGTATGTACGGGACAGTTATCTTGCTGGAAGAGAAACGGGCCTCCCCCAAACTGTTGCCATAGAGTTGGGAGGGCAGCGTTGTCCGGAATGGCCCGATACATTGCAGAGTTCATGTTGCCCGTCACAAGAACTAAGGGATCCAGGCCGAACCACGAAAAACACCCCTACACCATTATGCTGCCGCCACCGAACTTAACAATTGGAACAATGTAATCGGATAAGAATCGTTCGCCGGGCATCAGCCAAACCTATATGCGACAATCGGATTGCCAGATCGTGAAGCGAGATCCATCGCTCCACAGAACGTTTTTCCATTCTTTCACAGTCCAATGAGCTTTGCACCTTTGCAACCGACGCCTCGCATTGACGGCGGAGATGTTCGGCTTGTGAGCGGCCGCACGGCCGTGGAAACCCAATTAGTTTAGCTCTCGGCGAACAGACCTGCTGCTACCGATAAGGCCCGACGCATGTTGGAACTCCGTCGTCATCACTACCAACAGAGACTTGCGATTTTGCTTCCCTACTCTCTTCAGGGTTCGACAGCTACGGTCAGTCAGGTTTCTAGTTGTACCACTTCGTGCAGCAGTCGTTTCACTGCCTTCACGTCTCCATTGTATAATTATATCACACACAGTTGATTTCGCCACATGCCGCATGTCCGTAATTTCACGAACCGATTTCCTACAACGGTGGATCCGATTATCACACCACGTTCGAAGTCACTGAGCTCGTCTTACTTACTCATTTTATCGGGAACGCAGAATTATAACCGTCCAAGCCACCACCAACGCTTTTATAGCGTCCAATGACGCATCAAACCTCCTGATCTGCCCGTTCTACTTCGTAGGAAGGGTGTCCGAATACTTTTGGCCATGTAGTATATTTGTAATATCATAATCGTACATTGTAAAATATGAGAGAGCTATCACTCAAAAATAAACATCCCATCCTTTCGTCCGTAGATGCGTTCGAGCTCGATAATACCAACATTATTTAACTCTATAAAACTTAAAATATTAATGTTAGATTTAGGTAAAATGGGAGGTTTTTTTTTTAACCATTTCGACAGAAATTGGACCTTGTGGTCCATGTTTCGTATAATTAGGACCACTGATAAAAACTGAACCACTGTAATGTCCATTAACCTCCACTACAACAGGTAGTTTGTAACTACTTATCTTTTTATGAAACAGTTTTTAAGGTAATCTTAAAATATGCACTGTACGACCTCTATACATTTCGATCAAATTCAGGGAAAACGGAATCATCTTGGAGGAATAAAGAGAAACAGGATTTTTGACAGTGCGTTTCATACGAGAATTTGAAAAGTGTTTTCATATCCATAATGTAGAAGGAAGTAAATAGGAATTTGTTAAAATAATCAATGCTTGGAAATTCAGTATTGGAAAAGTAAATATGACAAAACAATATGTTGTGAAAAGTAAATATGTTGATTGTTATGAATAGAAGTTAAGGAAAAGTCTATAAATTCAGTAATATTGGAATGTTAAATATACATTATTCTAAAAAAAAATTATTTAAAAACATTAAACAATAAGAAAGCTGAATGGACAACTGGGAGAAGATCAGTTTGGTTTTAGGAGAGGCGTTGGAACCAGAGAGGCAATATTTGCTGTTAGACAGATAGTGGAAAGAAGAAGAGATAGAAACAGAGATACTTTTGTTGCTTTCTTGGACTTAGATAAAGCATTTGACAGTATAGACTGGACTACACTGTTCAAAATTTTAAAACTAAAGGGAGTGGACTGGCATGATAGAAGATTGTTGTACGGTTTATATGCGGAACAGGAGGCCTTGGTAAAAATAGGCAATAAGAAGGCAAGTGCTAAGATTAGAAAAGGGGTACGGCAAGGATGTGTATTGTCACCTTTACTGTTCAACATTTATTTAGAGGCAGCATTTGAGGCCATCAATATCAACAAAATAACAACTGGCATCAAGATTAATGGAAGGATGATAAACTGGATTAGATATGCAGATGACGTTGCTGTATTTGCGGACAGCGTGAAGAAACTGGAGATTGTACTAGAGAGAATGGACAGTTGTTTACGACACTGGGGCCTAATAATAAACTACAAAAAGACAAAAGTCATGATGATGGGCAAGGGGCCCTACAAAGAGATGAGAGTACGGGTTCGAGGCAACAACCTCGAACAGGTGACGTCTTTTCGATATTTAGGAAGTCTAGTGATCCAAAATGGTACCTCTGAAATGGAGATAAAAAGTAGAATTGGAAACGCAAAGTGTGCATTCTACCGGAGAAAGAACATTTTGACATCATCAAATATTAGCTTGGATACCAGGAAAAGACTGTTGAAGGTGTTTGTGTGGAGTACTGCTATGTACGGATGTGAAACATGGTCAATGACGAGGAATGATGTTAGGAGATTGGAGGCGCTCGAGATGTGGGGATGGAGAAGAATGGAGAAGATTAAATGGACTGATTTGTTGACAAATGAGGAAGTCCTTTACAGAGTTGGTGAAAAGAGGACTATGATGGCAGGTATACGTAGGAGAAGAGACGGAATGATTGGCCACCAGCTTCGACACAAGGGAATACTTGCCGAGCTCATGGAGGGCCATATCCATGGAAGAAGAACAAGAGGTCGCCCCAGGACCAATTACATACAGAACATCCTTAAAGACAGGAATCTGCAATGCTACGTGGAGTTGAGCCGGGCTGCACAAGACCGTAAAGGCTGGAGACATTATGTTGTGAACCAATCTACGGATTGACCTACCATGATGATGATGATGAAACAATAAGATGACATTATATGATATTAATACAAATACTGTGAAATTTAAAAAAAAAAATTGTGGGCTAAGAATTAGTAGCCGGTAGTATATGTTTCCGATTGATTGTTACAGTTGTGACGCCATTTGTGAATGGTCTGTTTGGGTTTGGCTATTTAATTGTGTGAGATGATAAGAGTTAGAAAATGTTGTTCGGGGAAGGATTTGGAGAAGAAATTTACTCTTTCAAATGGTTATAACATTGCATTGCTTTGAACAAAAAACAATGTTATCTTGTTGATTTAATTGCATTGCAATATAGTAGCAAAATTGTAAAATTAATCCTAAATTTTACTTAAAAAGAAATTTTACTCAAAATCATTTTTCAGACACCATTACTTTATTATTTGCGAGGGGAATTCTGCTAGAGCTGTTACATGTGTGGATGTTTTGTTTGTACTTTTATCGAGGAAGACAAACAGCCTTTTTATATACGTAGATTAATATTTAGGACTTTGCTTTCTTCCAATATTAGAACCGAAAATTCGTGGCAATTTTAAAGACAGTAATGGAAAGATATCATTTCTGTTAAAACAGCCTGAAAAAGTATATATTTAAAAATCAAACCTATATTTCCTACTGTCGTATAATTAATCTTCATACTTCTTCTTTGAGACTTCTTTATGAACAATATTCCGATCATCTTCAGATTACATTTTCCAAACCTTCTTCTTACATTTTCGTAAAAACCAACCCTAAACAAGTTTCAAATTCAAACATAGATCTAACTTAACAACTACATACATTATTACGACAATGCATACGCTGATTTTTGACAATGTATATAACAATTACAGAAATTGCGGGAAAATTTATTTTAGATGCACAGGCAGAACCCTAAGGGAACGAGTACAAGAACATTTAGCAGCATGTAGAAGGAACAAAAGCGGAACATTTCAGATTGGGCAGATCATTGTTTGAAAGAAGACCATAAACCGGACCCAATAGCAGACTTACTATAGAAAAATCCAAGATGAAAATGAAAGATTTATAATGGAAGCCTTGAATGCTTTGAATATATCAATAACGAAAAAGGTAAAAATGTTAATGATTATTCAGTGAAATTATTTCAGAAAGAAGTAAAAGATAGAAAGAAATTTAAATATCTAAATTGATAAGAATTTATAACAAAAGAAAATGATCGAAATTGTTATATATGTGTACATTGTCAATATCAGCATATACATTGTCATAATAATGTATGTATTGCTAAGTTAGATCTATGTTTGAATTCGAGACTTGTTTGTTGTTGTTTTTTTACGAAAATGTTAAAAAGAAGGTTTCGAAAATATAACCTGAAGAAGATTGGACTTACGATCGAAATATTGTTTATAAAGAAGTTCTCAAAGAAGAAATAATGAAGTCTGAAAAGTGATTTTAAAATAGACTCCAGCATTTAAAGAATAGACACAAGATAAAGATCCATTGACTTCTCTTGTTATTAGCCTAATCTCTTAATATCCCTTGAAACTTCGAGAGGTTTTTTACTAAACTTTTAGACAAGATTTATCTACACTGGTTCTTTACCTAAAAGATCAAACCTTTTAACTTATTACTAGGATTGAATTTAGCTCACAAATATTTACCCATCAATCAGCCGATTCACGTGGAGTAAAGTTTGCTGTAAATTTCGTAGAACTGGAATTACTTGTCTTTCTTTGTTGACTAAAGACTTCATTTTCTCCACCGACGCAAAATAATGAGACTCTGACGTCACCAAAACATACACAGAAAATAATACCATCCATATTGCACTGAGAGACATTGATCTGAAAGCAGAAACAAACAAACAAATCAAAATTCGTAACTGAAAATATTATTATGAAAGGCAAGGTACAGTATTAAACGAATTTACTTATTGCTTTTCTTTTATCTGTACAGAATTTGTTGTTTTGGAATAAACGTTTGGCACATCCAAAAAACTATTGAAACCTGTCTTTATTTCTATTAAATTTCACATTGATATTTTAATTTTTCTTTCTTTCTTTTTTTTTTTTTTTTTTGAATATTAAAAACGTAAGGCCTAGACGAAAAGTTAAGTAGTCAAAAAAGCATTTCATAGGATCTCAAGTTTGATTTTACTTTCAGCTTTCCTGACCTGTCAGAGAAATTCGGGAGTTCTTCAAGAGAAAAAAACAACTCCTTTTATATCAGCAATAACTCTGCTCTCAAAACAACTGATTGAGCTTCATCATGCTAAACTACTGATCATTTCAACAATCATAATAAAAGATGAAGAAAACATTAAACATGCTCTGAGAGTTAAATCCAAATCGAACGTTAACCGAGCTTCTCAAAAAACGACTGAGATCACTCGAACACGCTAAGCGGCCGAAATTGCAGTAGTGATTATAAATGTTTATATTTGGACGCAGCCCTTTTTGGACCAATATGTTTAAAAATAAATCTGCCCCCCCCCCCAAAAAAAAAAAGAAAAGATATTAAAGAATTATTTAGATATTAAAGAATCTCTTATAACTAATTGTAAGTCGAAAAATATGTTACTTATTAAAAAATATTTGCAGTTGATCAGTGCACATGGTAAACTATTTCACAAGGTTTCAACGGCTTTAAGTGTTTTCACAAAATGACCAAGAAGATGAACTTTATAGAGCCGTGTTCAAAGAAAATAAAAACATTTCAAAAACAAGGCAACTGAATTTGGAACAAATACGAACAATAATCAACAAAACATGAGAAAAACATTCTATTATTTAAAAACAGTCTATTCGATGAAATAGATGGAGATACACTTTTGGGAGTGTTTTTACTTTCTGTAAATACTTAATTATTAATGTATGTATAATGGGCAGTTAGTCCTAAGGAAGTTCATTGCTTTTTTTTGTTCTTTGTGGTATTTCTTCTGTTGTAAATTTTGTGAATTATAAATGAGGTAAATTTTTTTTCTTCCTCAATTTTTTTTGTGTGTAAATAACAAAGATCAAAAATGTTAATTTAATTTAAGGCTTTTATTCTATGGCGTTATGCTTTGGACTTTGTCAATATCGATCACCAGATGTCGTGTTAAAATGCCTTTTGTTTTTCCGTTGCATAGTGACAATGGTTAGTAAATTGTAAGCCTAGGGTTCAGTTGGCTGGTTGGCAGTTTTTTTTCCCATGCGGTTGTAGTGCAAAGAATGTCTTCCGTTTGTAACCTCATGGATGGGCGGCAAATTCGAATGGAGCCGAACCTTCGAATTTCATCACTGCGTTTTAATTGCGTTCGTAGGATAACCTCACGGCGAAAAGGTTTAATCCAGGGTTGAGTTCGGATAGGCCTACTAAAATGGAACACGGCCTTCCATGATTCATAGCAAGTAGTGATCCACAGCCTAGCTTCAACGCATAGAGAAGACAAGGTAGGAAATATCCTCTTTTGCTTATCAAGTGTTCATTCCGAAAAAGATGTCGCATAAAGCAAGGATTTTTCTTTCCGTTGAAGAGAAGATTTAGGATTTCTACATACGGACTGTTAGGGTTAAATTTCTCGTGAACGAGAAAGTATTAATGTTCTTAAGTTTGATGTACAACTTAATGATGTATTTAGATTATAGTTACAGGATTTTCTGATGTGAGATTAAGTTGAATTTTCTTGATTTAAAGATTTGTCAGAATACGAATTGTTTAAATGTAATTCAATGAAATGTTGTAACCAGGGGTTACGTGAATTAAGTTTTATTGATTGTGTAGTTTTTCCAGGAATTCCTAATATGAGATTAGAGTGAAATTCAACTAAATAAGAATTAAGAAATGTGATTCGTTTAAATACTGTAACCAGGGGTTACGTTAATTGAATTTGAGTTAAATGAAATAAGTCATCATTTTATCTTAAAGAAGAATAAGATATTTAGTGGTATTGTAGTTTACATGGACTAGTAATTTTGAGATAATTTCTAGAAAGATAAATTATACTTCATATGTAATTTATGATGATTTCTTGAACGGTAATGTTCAAATGATTTAGAGGTTGTTTTAGATTTCAAACTATGAGCAAGTTTGTTGTTTAACTGAAAGTAATTTTTACTCAAAGTATTTTGATGAATACTCGTTAAAAGTTTATTAAGATTTGTTTGCAGATTGATTATGTTTTACATTAGACGTATTAAGTGAATATATTTGAATTACTTTAAGAGTCTAGTAGAATGTTACCTGTATTTGCTTGTTGCTAAACGATTATAAAGTTTGTTTCTTGTTTGGACAAAATGTGTGTTCTCATTTTTGATTTACATGCTAACTTAATACTCTGCTATGTCATTTAAATTTCTATTACTGTCATTATGGGCCCTTTGAGATTTATTTTGACATTTTAGATTTTCAACAGTAACATCTTCATTTCATTTTTTTTTAATATATTAGATACGTAATATAAACCGAAATGAAAACTATATATTATCCGACTGCATCTTTAAGTTGTTGTTGTTGTATGGTTCTCACCTGCAGTGCGATCTTCGTGTCCGAATGTCCGTGTTCTATGGATCTGTAAGTGTTCCCAACATGACGAACCCCTAGAAGAATCCATAGAATTTCAAGGAAAAGATACTGAGGTGGTTACCTTCCTCAGGAAATCTTTAAAGAATGAATTCAGAACTGAAAAGAAAGATGAAGAAGAAGACACAGGAAAGGAAATTTTGCAAATGTCTAACGCCGGGATTTGAACCCAGGTTCCGACGCACCTGTCTCGTGGGAGGCCGCCGCCTAATCCACTAGGCCATGCCGGAACGGCTGCATCTTCAAGCATTCTCTTAATTCTGCTTATTTCTATTCCACTATTCAATTTACTTACTAATCTTCTAAAAGCTTAGAGATTTTTTTTTTTTTTACTTAACTAAATTTTAATAACCATTAAAAAAAAATTAGTTAAATCTATGGTTGTTACGCAATTGGTAGCGCAGTTAAAGGCTGTTTGTTTAGAACAAACGATTTGAAAACACTTTCTTAATAACCTATCGTTGGAAAGCAGTGATTTTTATTTCAATTTACAACAAACAAAAAACAAAAACAAAACGCACTTTCACTTTTTAGCAAGACAGCTCCACAGGCAGCTTGTGAGCATGGCTTCACAGTAGACTATGGCATTATAGGAAATATGAATTTATGTTCCTCTATTGTACTTTCACTGCTCAGCTGTGAAGCATTGTTGCTCTGTGGGAGTATTTAATTGTTGAGGATTAATGTGTGCTAAATTCGGTGATATCGAACCTGTTCCACGCCCCCTTCCCTATTCAAAGATCACTCTCAATCACCCTCCATTTCAAAACTAGCTTTCCGCCATCTTGGAAATTGTTGAAATCTTATCGTGTTTCAAAGGAAGCCCACTTTTGGCTACGTTTCATCCTCTGCCCTGCAGAAGGAATCCCAGATAAATCTGCAACTTTCTTAAATCTGTGGATTAAATACGATTATCCACAGATGCATTATTATCAAGCTCACATTGAATAGTTTGGTTTTAAAATAACGGCTGCTGTATGCTACAAAAATATATAAAAATCTCAAACCTCTGAGTTTTATGAATAGAAAGGCTGCATGGTAAACTAACATTAGTTAATAGTTAAACTGTATCGCATCAAGCTACGCAGGCCAAGAGAGATTTAGGCTCCCAGCGACTCTCGACCAACGGGACTAGTTGAGGTCGGATGGTCAACCCTACGCTCGGAACCCATTCGACTTAGGGCAAAGATCCGTCTGAAATAACCGTGGAATAATCCCGACCACTGCTGGGAATTGAATAACAACAATTCCGCAGTCCAGCGCTTAAACCACTGGATTGCCGGACCTACTAACATTAGTGTAAGATATAATAAATCTGCCGTGCTGGCGTGGCCGTGCGCTCTCGGCGGCGGCCAGCCGTGGCGACCAGTGCGCCAGTATCTGGGTTCGAGTCCCGGCAGTGGCATGGCTGTTTCAATTTCCTTTCCTGTGTTGTCCAGCCTCTTCTTCACTTTCTCTTCGGTCTGACGTCATTCCTTAATGGCGTCCTGGGGACAGGTAACGGGAAACCACCCCCAGTATCTTTCCTCAGGTGTTTCTGGGAGATCCACGTGTGACCTCCATAGAACTGGACCTGTCTTCGGACAGAAAACTATGGATGGATGGATAATAAATCTGTGACTTTGAATTATTATAAGAGTTATAAAACATTGTCGTTATCTTCCAAGTTCCAGAATGATGATTTGGTTATTATGTAGAACCACTGGAATTAAGATGAATTCGCTATTTGAAACGATTCCGGAATGCGGAATTAATTTCGCTACGACGGAACTTTTTTAGTAGTTTTTTATGAAAAATCGTAATATTAGTGGAATTCTTTGGCAGGACAGTAAATGAACAAAAGAAAAGGAATGATTAAATCGAGGATCATTGAGAACTAACTATCTTTGAAATGACGGTCACTGCCTCCAATAAAAACCAACCCTCTCGGCCTTGATAATAATTAATTCCCCCCTAAAATAGTAAAAGATGACAAATGACAAAATGAAAATTCGATCGGGAGCCTATTTTGACGTCCGCCATGTTGTACGAGGGTGAACTCCTCCCTTACCACCGAAATAGTCCCAACTAAATCTCCAATTTTCTTAAAAACTACGAAAAGTAACCACGGTTTTCTATTGATACGATATCAAGTACATAATTTCCAATCGTTTCATTGCAAAATAAACGGAAATTCGTTTCAATTTCAGTGGTTTGTCGTTCTACAAAAAAAAACCAACACTAATTCAAAAAAAAAAAAAAAAAAAAAAAAATCTTATACTGAAAGAAATCAGAAACTTATAATGAACTCTGATTAATAACTTTACTCTAACATAAAAAAATAACATTTACAGGCTTCCTAAAGGCACATTTCCTAAGACTTTTTTCTTTACTTCTGTTCTTTTTCATAAAGCTATAAAAGATAAGATAGATACTGCTTCTCTTACATTTCAAATATCATATTAAAAATATTACAATTTTTAAAATAACACTGAGTTTATAATTGAATTGTCATATTAACCATATTGATATATATCAAATATAGGTTACAGTAATTCAGTTTATTGTTAAAAAATAATCAAATTACACGGACAGGAAATCAATACACCACAAGCATTTTTTTTAGCTTGATAAAGAGAAACGAACTGAAAAAGATAATACAATCCTTTGCAATTTGACTTAAAATAAATTTAAGAATGAATTCACGGTAAATATATAAATCATGATCTGAAAATAACACTTCTCCCAACAAAATAGATTTTCAAATAAAAATTCATACAATATTTCGTAGTCATTCTCAAATACTTGTCAACAAACAAAAAAGACAACAAAAAAAACAAAACAGAAAGGAACATATAAAAGTTGTTTAATTATACAGTACATTTAATATAAATAAGAAATAATATTTACATTAAAAAAAGTACTAACATACTATTGTTTCTTCTTTACGGTATTTAACGTGCTGGAGATAATAAATGTAAACCAATTCTGCACAATTTAACAAGATATAATGATATTGTATTAAATTTTGTTATATTGTGCAGAATTGGTCTACGTTTGTATATTGTTTACTAGCTGTACTCGGCATGCGTTGCAATGCCACTCAAAGAAAGAAAGTGTTTGTGTTTTAATTCTGTTTATTGAAATGCTTTTGGATATACAATATTTTTTGTTTTTCCGTCTGGTGCCTACACGAATAAATCAGAAGGTTTTCCGACGCGTGAGCAGGCCACATACACCTGTCCGTGTGTGAAGCTTGGATTTTCCAAATATAGTCCACACACTTGTAGCGAATGTCCCTGTGCTTTCTTGATGGTCATTGCAAATGCGAGTCGCACCGGAAACTGCAAACCAGAAATACACTCTTGTTTGTTGCAACACTCGCGCACCAGATATTGTAAAGTGGTTGTACTAATTCAGAAACCTTCGCTGGCGTGCGCACAACAACTTACCAAAGTTTCATCGGAATCTGATGAATGGTAAAGGAATGCATACGGGACAAACAAACAAAGAAACAGTCATTTTTATATATTAAGATTTTCTTTCACGTTTTTCCAAAATTTTGATTTAAATATTTTCTTTCCCCTTTTTGCTTAGGAAAACCATTCGCGAAATGATTACCAAATATTGTAAATATTGAATATTACGAAGAACATATCGCAATAGTAATCAATTTATACATATTTCCTTCGGTTGATTATAAATAAGCATTTTGAAAATATTAACTACTAGTTGACCCATACGAATAATTCGCAAAAAAAGAAACACCTTTGAGAAATAAACAAATCCAACAGCTGTCGTGCATGTTAGTTAAAGACATTGTCAGTAGATGGCGCCTTCTCCATTTTTATAAAAAGGTTGACCCGTGCGAATAATTCTCATGGTATCTTGATCAGTCACCGAATGGTAATGTGGAAATAAAGGTGTTAATTGAACAGATTGTCAATACATGGCGCCTTCTACATTTTTATTAAAAGTTTTTTAAAATAAAATTTTTTAACGAAAACCTTAATTTTAAACAATTTATTTATTTTTCATCATTAGCGGTGAACAATAATCTTCAAAATGATATCTCAATCATTGATTTTGTGAAAGTATTAAGGGAAATAAAAGAAAAAAACACCTTTGAGAAATAATATCTGAAAAGTTAACAAATTTTTATGTTTTTTATAGTAATAAATCGTTTATTTTTATTTAAAAATAAATCTTTTTTTTTTCTCTCTTTTCTTAATAAATAAACGATGAAATATCTTTTTAAAGTACATTTTTATTCAAAAAAGGATATATTTGAAGTTTTCGACGCTATAGCATTATTTGAAAGATAATTTGTTTCGCTTTCGAAAGATAAGTCGCTTCTGTTAAAGCGTGTCTACATTTTTATAAAAAAGTTTTTAAAATAAAATTTTTTTACGAAAACAATAATTTTCAACACTTTATTTATTTTTCGTCGTTGGCGTTGACCTTAATCTTCAAAATGATGTCTCGATCATTGATTTTGATGAAGTATTAAGGGAAATATGCGTACGTCACAAAAACACTTTGAGAAATAATATATAAGAATTGATTAAGTATTTTCAACAACTGGATGTATCTTTTTGAAATTTAGTATGCATATGAAAGGACAATCTAACTTTTATATTGGAAGCATTTCTGTGTCGAGAAATAAGATGACAGAAATTCCCATTATGAAGTAAAGTTACCTAACATTGGATATTAATCCATTAATTTGCTCGAGCTTTGATAAGGTCAAAATTACTGAAAAATAAGTACAGTAAAAACTGGTTTCTACGTATTTGAAGGGGGAAATTTTAAATTACGCATAATTGAGAATTACTTATTTATAACTCAGGTTTAACTTTATTTTTAATTAAACTTAAATAAGAATACTCGTAATAAACATTTGTATATTGAATACGAATTTTTCAACATATGATATGCATAACTGTAAAACTATCAATTTTTCATCACATTATTACTCACTTTTCCGTATCTGCAAATTTTCCCTGTTGTTGACGGCTGCGCTTTACAGATTTTGAACCTAACTTCAATATCCTTCTGAAATTGACTCCTTCTTACTAATGACTGCACACAATGTAGTGAAACTTATATTTAAGCTACTCCCTATTTATGCTTTTGATTTTTGCGGGTTGTCTTTCACTTCCTGAATAAATCTCACTTTTTCCTCTTATTTTCGAATCCGTATTTTATTATTATTTTTTTTATAAGATGAATTCTACTATTTGTATTTATCATTTACTAAATTTAAAAATACTTTGCATAAAAAATAAAAAAAAAATAAGGATCAATATTTTAAGTAGGTTTTAAGTTCTGTTAGGAACTCTTTGTTTCATCAAGAGCAAAATACCAACACGAGTGAATAAATTAACCATGTTGGCATTTGGAGAAGAATAATAATTGTGGTTATTTTTTATTAAAAACAACAAGGAAATTACAACTAAATAGTTTTTTGAAATATTTGTTTTTATTCGACCTTTATTCTAGTTTATGTTTTTGTATTAAATTAATAGAAATAATCCTTAATGGCGAATTTAGGCTTGAATAACATTGAACAGAAATCAAGAAAAACTCCGGCAAATCAATTTAAACTATTAATTTCGTTTAAACGCTTAGGAGTATTTAGGAGGAGAGTCCAGGGAGCCTCTAGAAACTTCGAATTGTATAGATAGGCCTTATTTTCTTTCTTTTTTTTTATGGTTGGATGGCAGCTTGAGAGGCCCTTGGTACCCTTTTCTCGAAATTTTGAAGACGACTTTTTTATTATATATTGGTTTTGGCTTCCTAATTTGGCCCACTTGGAATAAAACCTTAAGTAATCCTGTTTCCACTTGTAATACTGATTATTGTAGACAAATTTTCTTCTCTCTTTCGACGAAGGTCCTGCTTTGATATTAAATTTTTAATTTTTTTTTTATCTTCTGTTGTTTTCTTAGTTTTATTTTTTTTGTTTGATTTAAATGTGCCTTAGTTCAAGTATTAGGTAAGCAAATTTTTTACTCATTTTAACCCCCCCTCCCTCCCTCTTGTGCTCACTTAAGATTTGACAAATCATTAACAGTAAATACCACTGAAATATATATAAAATATACATGAAATACTGAGGAAAAAGAATGTTTGTCTGTCTTACGTAAATATTACTCTGATTCGCCCCCCCCCCCCCTTTGTCAGGAAAAATAAGCAAAGCAAAGCTTTCCCGCCCCCACTTGAATGCTTGCGTAACACTTGAACAGCCCCGTATCCAATAAAAAAAGGTCAATATGAAATATTGTTTTATATATAATTTATTAATAGGAAACGATTAATGTCCCCCTTCCCCATCATCACCTACACTGCTGCTAACTACTAAATAATTCAGAATTTTTCTGAACTGAAGTAAATTAATTATTCGGAGAACGACATTTCATTGTAAATATGAGTTTATGCAAAATGTTGGTTACCTTTAAAACAGCTGTACCGTCACTGAACAAGCTCTCTTCGAATCTAATCGACTCCTAACAGCGTTTGTGAGTGTTCGTGTATGTGTGGGAGGGTGGGTTGCCATCTGTTCTCTGGTAACGTCACTTTAACAAAGTTATTCGGTGTCTGTATCGTAAAAACTGTAACACAACTCAAAAATAAAAAAAAAAAACAAAAACACAAACAAGCAGAAAAAACAAACAAACAAAAAGTAATAAAATAAAATAATTCTGATGATCAGATTCATTGAGGAAAAAATATGATTATTTTTAGAATTTTAAACATTTGTAGGTCATAAAAAAATACAATAAACTTGTTACTTTTTTTTACAGATTTAACATCTAACTGATTGGCAGTGCATTGAAATATTTATCTAAAACTTTTATTTTACGAATTGCAAAGTGAAACTGAATTTCTTCTTATAATTGTAATTATAATGTCCAGTAACGTTCGAATTTCTTGTAACCGAATCTCAAATTACTATTTTTTCCCAAATTCGGTTAATGCTGATAATGAATCTCAAAGAAAAAGAGAAAAGAAAATAACAAGCCTCTGGAAGAACTCAAAGCCTACTTTTCTCCTTTTGCTCTTTTTATTTTATTTCTACAGTAAAATAAAACAAAGAGCGCACATAACTAAACAAAACACAAATTCACTGAGCTATTTTTTTTATATTTGTGCTGGAAATCTGAGACAGTACTGTTTCGAGGCTGATTGGCCTCTCATCAGTCCAATCCGTCCAGCATACCTAGCTCAGTGAAATGGGGACAATATACAAAACGGACAAACATACAAATCAATGACCCCTACATTACAAAAACATCAAAACAAAATAAAGAATAAAAAGGGGTGAATAATTAATCCCCGCTAGGGTTTAGCTTAGCATCAAGGGATTAATTTATAACAATATTACGTTAAATCTATTGTCTAATTACTAATCTTGTTATAAATTAATCCCTAGATGCAAAGCTAAACGCTAGAGGGGATTAATTATTCACCCCTTTTTATTCTTGATTTTGTTTTGATGTTTTTGTAATTTAGGAGTCATTGATTTGTATGTTTGTCCGTTTTGTACATTGTCCCCATTTCACTGAGCTTGGTATGCTGGACGGATTGGACTGATGAGAGGCCAATAAGCCTCGAAACAGTACTGTCTCCGATTTCCAGCACAAATATCAAAAAATAGCTCAGTGAATTTGTGTTTAGTTATGTGCGTTCTTTGTTTTACTTTACTGTAAAAATATACTAACGCAAGTTAAATCTATTGTCTAATTATTTTATTTATTTGTGCATGTATTTATTTTATTTCTTTTTGCTTTTCAATCTTAATATTTCAAAGCCTTCGTATTTGTAGATAACCCTAAAACTAACTAAATTCCAATCAACACTCTTATTTCAAAATTTGCTTTTGCTGAAACGCAATTAGACCTTCAAATACTAAAACACCTTCACCCAATTAATCTTATTCAAATTAAAGCGAGCCCAAATTTAAATGGATGAATTGTTATGCGTTGTTGGACGTCAAAGAAATTCATAATTTGCTGTTAGTGAGAGTCCATCGCTTGGATTCGAATGCTTTACTTTGAGAATTTCTCTGAAATTTTGATTTCAGGCTACAAATTTCTATGCAGAGAACCTTATGAAAACATTTTCAAAAACAGAAGACAGATAACAATTTTGTCAAATTAGATTAATAATCAAGATCCATTCAGAAGTGAATAGAGTAGATCAATTGTTACCCAGAGAAAATTAAAAAGAAAACCAACTATTATTATTAGAGATGAAGAGTGAATATGAAGCCAGGCCATGGCTCTTAAGAGATTACTAAGAAGTGGAAGAAGGAGGTTTACAAAGTAAAAACGGAAACCAACAAGAAGATTGTGAAATGTATCAGTTATAAAAAGGGTCACCATAACAGGCCTATGCAGGCCGAAGGGCTCGCGGGAGATAAGGCTCTTGGCCTTTCTTGACCAACGGGACTAGGTTGAGGTCGGGAGATCAGCCCAACGCCCGCCCGCCTTTAACTCCCAGGAAAGAAACCCGGTACCCATTCTACAGAGGACTGGATAGGCCCTAGGACCCGTTTGGAGGAGAATGAAGCAAGGTGAAATTCCCGCCCTCCGTCGAGGCCGGGAATCGAACCCGTTACCTCCAACCCGCAGCCAAGCGTCCTTATCCACTCGGCTACCGGGCTTATGAAATGTACTTGTAATAAATTGTGTATATTATCGATTGGCTCATATTGATACATTTTTAAAATTTGTATACAGTGACCAAATACAATTTTACATATGAAAAATAAAGGTTTGTTTTTGTTTGTTTGTTTTTTAAATGTTACAAATTGCCATTGTGGTAATATACAGTCTTTGTCCAAAAAACAAGTTAAATATATTATACACATCTTGAATGGAGAATGGTGAGTTCGGATATTCCTGTGGCTGATATTTATATATTTTCACTGCTGCCATTCCTGGTGTCTGCTTTTTACCTCTGTTTATTTTTGCCCCATTCTGTAGTAATAAAGGTTAAACTTTAAATTAGACAAATTTCGATTAAAGCATTTTTTTTTATCTGTTTCATTTAATATTGAAACTTGAAAACACCAAATTATGAACTGCAACAGATGTTTAAAGTCTTGTCACGTTGATCAAAAAGTTAATACTTTCCTCTGAAATTACATCTGAGACACTCGTACGTTTCAATCTGATATTGTCGAAAGGAATCTGTATCATAAACAGGAAGTGAGCACTGCAATTAGCTTATTTATTTATTTTGGCAATCTTTGTTATTCATTTAAATTCTACGTCATATATTTCCTGTTCTTAGCTGTATTACGTAACCAAAGATCTTTCTAGAATAGACTCTTAAATGTTTCTTCTTATTTTCTGCAACCCTATATATTATATTGTGTCATCAGTTTGGACTGATTTCTATTTGTAATGTAGATTGACTCTTGAAATCACAGGGTCTGCATGTGTGTGTGTGTTTCCGCATCCTCAATAACTTCAATCACTATTGGATCTTCTTGAAATTTGAATGTGTATTTAAGAACAAGATAGGATCTAACTTTTATTAGTAGTTTTATTCTTGTGGATAATCGTACAGAAACTAAGAGTGAGACAAAAATTCCCGAAGAAAAGGATTAACATTTTGATGTCTAAGAATCTTTGTTACTCATTTCAATTACTCTTCAGACGTACTCTTTGACGTATATTGTTGCGTGGTTAAAAAGAACGTGAGCAGAAACAGCTTAACAAGTACCAAATCTAAATACTTTATTCATAAAAACAGAGGTATATAAAAACAGAGGGCATCGGATTCCCAGAGTCAAAACCAATCTCACCTCGGTCCGCCTGTGCTGAGGACCAAGCACGTGTGATCTTGATTCGAGGAACTGTTTATGCGCGATAATCTCTTGACCTAAATCTTAATCCCCTAAACGATGCACCAATAGGACTAAAGTTAGGATATGATATTGAAACAAGTTTAAGTGTTTGCACGTTTTTTAAAATGTATATCAAGAGGCGATTGCACAGTTAGTCTCAGATTTTTTTGTAGACTGTTCTTCAGTAGCTAACAATGACGTAGGCTTCCTTTCTATAGTCTAACATTTATTTTGATGATCACGTTTGCGCGGGAATCACGGAAATTACGAGATTTGGCCATTAGCCTCTTCAGCAGGTCTCAAGGAATGTAGTATTTTTAATGTCTTGTCACTAGGAAAATGCTACATAATGAATTTATTGTTTGTTTATTGACCGATTTCAAGTTATTAATACTATATTAAAATGTAGTAAAAGTCTCATGCATTTCCCCGTATTATAATTCATTTAAATGTTTCAATATTTTGTGAGAAGACATGGATAGGGACTATTCTCGCGTAAATTACGTGAAATCACGAAAATACGGGATCGTCAACTTCCATGAGTTTGATAATATTTGGATCTCGCATAGAATGATATTTAAAATTCACTGTTAGGGTAAATAAATTAAAAGAAACACACGCAATATACTTGGTTGCTAACAATGCTTCACAGAATCTGATGCAGATTGTGCTTTCCTATTTTTATCAAAAACAATTATGTAACGTGTTATGCTGGGCGAACACGCGGCAATTAGCGGCAATATTGTGGGGACAATATGGCCCAATTTTAATGCTGACAACCGTTTGCAGCAATTTCATTGGTTGTCAGCAATAAAAAGGGGCAATATTGTCCCACAATATTGCCTGAAATTGCTACGTGTTCGCCCAGCATTAGAGAGTCATAACCATGTGTGTTCAGACACTTGGCGGACGATCCGTTCGTTAGAGCGAATATTTGGAATTCGAGCTTATTATTAATAGGAACTATTGCTAATATAAAATGTTTTACAATTTTAATTCAGCATTATCAAAAAGAAAAATGTACCCAATTTTTTCTTTTCAAAATTAAAATTTTTTATTTGGTTTATGTAACTCACTAAATTCTGATGATAAACTGAAAGACGTGAATGTATATTTATATTTATTTATTTTGGTTTCTATTTTTAATTTTTTTTTATTTTATGGATTTTATAGTGAATTATTTTGAACTCATTAATTATCATCAGACAGAGCTTTTCATGGATGAATTGGAGGAAAACGAGTGGAGGGTTGTGCGACAGGAAAGTAAACTGCAAGATGAAAAAAAAATTGCACAAGACGGTGGTAAGACCTGCAATGTACTAAGACATAGGCAATCACCAAGGCCCAGGAAAGGAAAATGGAAGTAGCAGAAATGAGAATGCGAAGATGGATGGGTGTAATGAGAGAGGACGGGATTAGAAATGAACATATCGGAGGAACAGCCAAGGTGGACCGATGAGCAGAAAATTCAGGAAAGGAAACTGAGATGGTTTGGGCTGAGATGGTAGAAGGAAGGAATGAAGATTACGTAGGGAAGCGAGTGAGGACGTTGGAGGTGTCAGGAAAGAGAAAACTTGAGAGATCCAACCTCAGATGGAGAGATAAGGTGGCCGAAGATCTAGTGGAAAAGAGATGAACGAGAGAGGAAGCTATAGACAGAGAGAAAGACATCTTTTCATTGAGGTACAGCTCAGGAGAACTAATTAACTATAAAAAGAAACTTAAGAATCAAACTATCTCTACAAATTATAATTATTATAAAGAAAATAAATCCAAAAGTCAAAAGAAAAGAAAAAAACAAAACAAAAGGATAATATTTGTTTTATGCTTGTAAAGAATTTGGTTTTGAAGTTTCAAGTTTGTTAGTAACTTATTTTTTTGTCATTTATCCACTACATAATCAGTCTAATCTAACTTATTAATAAAACAGACAATCGTACATGACAAGAGCCAATGAGTAGAAAACAGCTATCTCTAAATATTTTTTTAATGCATAAAACAAAAAAGATAAGTTCCAAAGTTGCTAAAGTGTAGTTTTTGTGGATATTTAATATAAATATGTGAGTTACATGCGAGAAAAATATCCTTCCCAAGTAAAGATGTGTGATGAAATAAATGTGAAAAGAATAAGTGTCATTTGTGCCTAAAGTAAAAATGAAATACTAAACATATGAAAAGTATTGTTCAAAGCAACATGTTATAATATGCAACATTCCAACAAGACTTATAAATAAACTCAAACATCTTCACTGTAGATATGATATTTCTTTTTAATTGCTAAAACTTTCTCAAGGTTTAGCTTGAAGAGCAAAACAAATTAAAACTAAAATAACATAACTATAAAAAAATGGAAATCTTCCTCTCACCAAAACAATATAATAAACAACAAATAAACCATATAATACTTAAAAACACGTATAAACAAATCATAAAATCGGACAATAAAAAACGGTGACAATTGTTGAAACAGATGAACTAAATGAGAAATAAAAATTCTTTTAACTTCATAGATTTTATGAAAAGAAATTTAACGTGCCCGATGATTCAACGAATTGAGTAAACAAACGAAGGCACAACGCTACAAGAAAGGATTCGCGACCTGAGTTGTCACCGGGAGGAGACTGGGACGGACCGTTTCGTCCTTATTTTTGGTTAGGATTTCTTCGGGGGGAGTTCCCGCTCTCGGGAGCGAGTCCCGGGAAAGCTAACCCCTCGCACCTTCTGAGTCTGTTATCGGTGGAGTTTGGCTGGCTGATGAGTCCTAAAAAGGACGAAACGGTCCGTCCCAGTCTCTTCCCGGTGACAACTCAGGGTGCGAATCCTTTCTTGTAGCGTTGTGCCTTCGTTTGCTTACTCAATCTTTCATAGATTTTATGATTTCTTTAAACGTGTTTTTAAGTATTATATGGTTTACTTGTTGTTTATTATATTGTTTGCTGATTTCTCTTTCCATTTTTTATAGTTATGCTATTTTTAATTTGTTTTGCTCTACAAGATAAACCTTGAGAAAGTTTTAGAAATTAAAACGAAATATCGGTATCCACAGTAAAGATGTTTGAGTTTATTTATATGTCTAGTTGGATTAAAGAAGATAACGGCTTTTGATGTACGTCTTTTGAACATGCAGCATTGTTTTGTTTTGTAAGAATAAACAAAAACATATTATTCAAAAATTGTTACTTGAAAGAACAGCAGATTAACTCAAGTCCTCTACACAACAGGTCGCGTAGAAAAAATAGTTTTCTCCAATGTATCAATATGGAGAAATAGGTTTCGAAACAAATGGTTCGATTAAAATATAACCATTAAAACATTTGTAATGGAGAAGGCATCGTGCTTTAATTCAAAGTTTAGATAAATACATTCGTTTGGGCATCGTAATAAAGTAACTACGCATAAAGTATTCAAGAATGAATGTAAGACATTTCTCATGCTGTAAAAGGGTCAAATAATTTATAAATGCAAGAGATTCAGCTACAGATGTGAGAACATTTAACTATCTACCTTTTTTTAAAAGTTAATGAAGACAAAAGGTAAAGTTTAAATAACTTATTTGAGAAAAGATCCCAAGATAGGAAGATAATTTCAGAAGAAGACCACATTCGAACTGTTTAATGCTGTAGTTAAAAGTAACTAAATTTGATTGTTTAATGCTATTCATTTGAGAATGCAGTTCGTTATTGCGAAACATGTTATATGTAAAATTAAATATTGCTGCGATATTGGTGCAGTACGCATAGTCAACAAACAAAGCACGCAAAGAAATTAGTGTAAATAAGGTTAAAATCACTAAACGATTTATTTCGATGATCATTAAAACAATTTCTTGAGTTCTTATATACAATTGTTTTCTTTCGAAAAATAATCTGCTTTAGAGTACTGTTCTTTAAATTTCCACAAAATGTCACACAGTTTTCAGAAAGGCACTTATAGCTGGTAGAATTATAATAATTCCTAAAGTGAGAATTCACTTTATAATATGAGTTGCTCGCTACAATAGTAATTTAGTAACACTGCTATAATCTAACGTTGCCTCCATAAAACGTAACTCCACGTTTAATCATTCCGCTCATACATTTCTGAATTATAGTTAAACTAATATAAACTATTCTACTTATTAGTTTATTTCTTTTCACTTGTATGAATTTAACAATGATGGAACTTCGCTATATCAATTCACTTGTATGATTAATACACTAAACATATAACTAATGGCTCCCTTTCGTTAACACCTAGTGTGATAATTATGATTGAAGCACTTAGCATAAAGTTAATCCAATTATTCGGATTGGCTTACTAATTTCTCCTAAGGTTATATTAATAATATTTCACTATCAATATCTATTCAAAGTTCACTGGCGATGAATGTTCACTTTATACTGCATTCAAAATTACTTTCGCGTTGACGAAATCCCATCCAAAAATGTAATAGATTAATAATTACTTACAAGTTGGTGTCTTCGGTGGCTTTTCACCCATGCAGATTTAACTTCTTTTGCAGTATTCAAACCCACCGTCAGTCTTTAGTCCAGTAATTCCTTTGGAACGAATTCCTTTTCGATAACAGGTTCGAATATGGCGCACTCCGTCGACGTCAGCTGATTCGTCCTTCCCTCTAGGTAATGGAACAGCTCATAATGACGAAACTTCACGGCGCTTTTAATAAACAAGTATCCTGCTTCCGAAGTAATAGCTTCAACGGAATATCTTCTTCCAATTATTAACTAAGAATTCTTTTGATCCATTTGAATTATTCAAAAACTTTACTTCATATAGAATATTTAAATTCACTCAGTTCAGGAATTGCAGGAAAGAATGACTCGCCCCTTCTCTTAGTGAATGAAGTCTTCCAGGCTTCCGATAACGTTTTGAATAATAACGTTCTCTTCACGTTGAGAAATTATAAATAATAATAAATTGTCCCTTCTAATTTCGGGTGACGGGTTATTTCTCCCTCTTCTTACTGGTACAAATTATATCGTTTGAAAACACAGTTCCGTTGCGAATCTCTCTTCTAGGTTAAGCTTCCTTGTTGCTATCATTAACCTTTCGTTGAGAATACCGCACTTCTAATACATTCTCACTAACTTTGTGACTAAGTTGTATTATTTCTGATAAGCCGTTGTCTTCCATTAAAACGACTTAAATGCTGTGTCTTTCACTGTTTCACACACGTTCACGAAGTCCGTATGTATTCGTCTGTGAGGTGAATCTTCTCCTTACTAAAACTGATAACCATCTGTCACTAAGACTTCTATTCTCTTTCTCACCTATCACAATGAGACTTCCCTTCTCCTAATATCACGTAACCTCTCGTTACGTCTCATGCGCAATTTG
Organism: Thereuonema tuberculata; assembly: GCA_023159025.1. Classification (NCBI taxonomy): domain Eukaryota; kingdom Metazoa; phylum Arthropoda; class Chilopoda; order Scutigeromorpha; family Scutigeridae; genus Thereuonema; species Thereuonema tuberculata. The sequence continues at coordinate 9,575,572 of JAFIDM010001028.1, forward strand.
CATATTCAAATTAATTCTCCGTTGTCACTTACCCAACATTAAAAAGGGGAAAAAAAAACTTTTCAAGCACCTTACTTTCTTTTAATTTCATTAATTAATTTAATTTTTAATTTTACTTTAACTCTCGCAACAAATATTTTTATTAAAACCCTACTTTTTATGAAGTTCTGTATCTGATATTAATGGGTTTCTTTGCAGTATTACGTAACTAAATCAGTTAATATAGCAGGTTAAGTATCACAAAAAGTAATTCTAATTTTCTCACATCAAAGTCTATATTGTATGAAAGTTGTTCGATCGTGAAATGTATATTTTGTCTTCTGTATATACTGTACAGAATATACTGTATTTAGAATTTTTTTTATTAAAGTTAGGCTTCAAATGTAATTATTTCATCGTTCTTATTTATCGTACTTTTTTTATATTTGATTAATGCTTGTCAAAGTGTAAATTATATCTTTCAAAACACTAAAAGAGTAAATTTCTTAAAATTACTTTTAAAACAAATAAAACAATTTTTATTAATTAGTAAGTGAATAAATATTTATTAATAGGCCGCCAAGAGACTTACGCTCCCAAACATAACTATGTTTTAGTCTCACTGAATGTGGAATGGAGAATTTGAAAAAGTTCGTAATTGGAACTTGTGTTTTCTTATTGTGTTTTAAGAAGTAAAAAGGTTTACGAGGGAGGAGCGATCAACATAAAACCTGTATTATTAAAAAGTTTTGCTTATTTTTTTCTTTACTGTAATAATCAAGATAAATTGAAAATCCATTTCATATTTACCTCTTCCAAATGTAGATATTAAAACCACGCTGCTTGGAGTAAATAATGCAAAGATATTGGACTTCCTGAAGAACGTAGGCAGATTATCGAATGCCCGGAGAAACTTCTCGAATATCGACCGATGTTTCAAGACACAATTCAGTGATGCATTGAGGGACAGGAAAAGACCTCGTTTTGAAGCAGAAAAAGAGGAAGAGGCCCATCTCCAAATTTTATAAATAACAATAACTTTAAAGTAAATTCTTTATTACCACAATTAAGCATCGCTTCAGTAATTTTTGCCGCTAAAACGTAACTAAAAGCCGAAAAGGGATTTTTTTTTTCACTCCAAGAAATTTTGACATCAATATTAGGCAATCGATTGTTCAGACCAATCTTCTAAGCAACATCCATTGAAAAAAAGCTTTATTTACTGTATATTTGATGAACATACTTGATTGTTGTCGTTTCTCAATCTTTATTTTTCCTGAATTTCAGATGTAAAATCGAGACTATCAACAATCGAAGTCAGTAACGATTATAAAGTCCACACAGTTGAATATATTTATTCAATTCCGACGCTACACCTCAGGAATAACCAAGTGATCAGGTAAAAACCATAAAAGACAAACCCAAAACTTTTGAAACTAAACTTAGCCTTTTGCTATCTTTGGGGTGAATTTATAGTGATAGTGGAAGGACATTGTAAAAACACTTCTATAAAAATCACTTGTACAATGAATACAAGTATGAAATCTAAAAAGAAGAAAGTTTGCTTTAACATCATGACAAGTGCACTGATTGGCTGCAGAAAGCTCACTTACACTAAACGAAAATATCGTTCTCTCTGAAAGCTTTGAAAAGAGAAACATGGACATTCTTTTGTCCATCAAAAAAAAAAATCACATCATACAAACAAAGTAAATTCTGATAATTCCCCCCCCCCCCGAAGTTTTAGGGATGCAATGAGGAAGATTAACCCATTCGACCCATCCCTATTGGCACTTCATTCTGGGGGCTTTATCGTCTTTGATTTGTCCCAATGTATTTTTTGACATTCATCGATATGTTGACTGGGTTTCAATCTACAGCATCTACTGATTGTAAACCGTTCTCAAACGTTAGTTAATGAACAATGATTCAAAAGACAAAAATTCCTGAATGAAATGCTTCTCTGCAGAACTATTCTAGTTATAAGCAGACAAATTCTTGATGTTACAGGAAACTATAAAAACTCAACTTACTAAGAATTGTACGAATAGAATTGTAAAATAACAAATTTAATTCTATCGTAAAGGACAACATTGGTGGATACAACAGAAAATAAAATCCTCCAGAAATGTCTTTTGAATGTTAGGCTTATTATCATTAGTTGACACTAACTGTGAGAAATTCATTATTACTCAATTTAATAGAATGTTGCACATTTAAGAAAGGAAAAATTATTTCCTTTATTAATTGTCTCTAACAGTAAAATGAATGTATGTTGCTACCAGACGTCTTTCATCGAAGCCTCAAGGAACTGAAACTCTCCTACGGCCTCAATGAAATGCCTCTTCACAGCTGTTATGGCAATGATCTACTATTTCCGTTTAACTACTTAATTTGCTATTGTAGCAGGGTGAATCAAGTGGTCAAAAAAAAAAAAAATTATTGGTTGCCTGACCACTTTAAAAAAAATATTTTTTATGTGCTGTTACCCCTATTTTTGGACAGTTCAAAACCACCAATATTAAATTTTTATACAAAGTGATTTCAACATGGCGGCCATTTTTGTACTGCGGCGCAATCAATTTTTACCGTTTTTAAGCGTTTGCAGTAACTTTGATTTCTCAGGTTTGGTACACCCTAGAACCATGAAATAAAAACTGTGAGCTTAAGCACATTACAGGCTACAATTTTGATCTTGAACACTTTTCGCTTTAAATGATTTTCTTCTTAATAAATGTTGAGCTCAAAATTTCTCATTGCCATTGTAAAAAATCTCATTTTCAAGAATTTTTTTTTGGAGGCAACGCAGCTTGTTTAAGGGTTCAATTTTTTTTGGAAAGTACATGTGTACCAGTAGTATTCGTAAAAAAAAATTGAGGTTTGAGACTCAACGGCTTTTTTTTTTTCAGGAGGATCGTTAATTTGCATTTTAAATTCTGAAATTTCTATACATTAACATACTACATAAGAGCTAACTTGAATTAGAATTCTGACTTGGAGATTCAACTGGTATAGAAAATACTGCATTGTGAAACCCAAGAAAAATGCACGAATATGCTATTTGTAAAACGACACTTATTTATTTTTATTTTTTTTATTTTTGCATACAGAATACTGTAGACTCTCATAATATAATATTAAAATGTATTAAATTTAATATTAATAATAGTAAAATATAATCTTAAATTGGTCTGGAAATTTTTTCTGGATTTCTGAAGTTAGAAGATTTGTGCGTTTCTTAATAAGCTCAGATTGTCAGCTTTTTGCTAAACTTTGTCTGTCTCGTAGATGTTCTCATGCATGAAGATTGCTTTACATTTCAATACTTGTGTAATATAGTATCTTATTTAAACATGGTCCAGTCTCAAGTGAATTAAAGGTCACAAATAAATTTGATGACAAGTATCACGAGTTGCTTATTTCTAAAGCTTCTTCTGAAGTCAAATGCATTTCTAAGTACCTTGAAATCAAGTATCTTGTGAAGTACAATCATACATTTTTGTCACGATTTTTTTTTTTAGTCTTTTTGTTTATTTTTGCCCTTTTAATTTCCGTCTCTTTATTTTCCGCCATCTTTCTCACTGTTTTACTCTTATTTTTAATTTTTGCGAATTCCTTTTGCATTGAACTTATTGTCTCATCATTCGTGTTTTCTGGTGGTCTGGTGTTTAATTTCCTTTTTTAGTTGGCCTTTTGCTTTCTGGTTTCTCTTTCTGTTGCCCTGTTTACTTTTAGAAATTCCTCGGCTTGTTTCACGTGGCCTTTTGTCTATCAATCACTTCCCTTTCATAGCTTGCCCGTCTCTTCGTCGCCTGTCCCGTTATTGGTTAATTTTGTATGTTTTGGTGACGTAATCAGTTATTCTTTTCAATTTTTTTTCTCAGGAAAAAAAAAATAATAGTCTGGTGTCGGAGTCGTTAAGCCATTAAGTCGAACAAAATGTAGTCTCCACACTTATTTGAACTACTTTTTATTTTTACCCTTTCCTTTTAATTTCTGCCTTTTCATTATGAATAAGGATTAAGATTATTGATATAGGAGAGGTACGGTGACGGATACGAAACACCGATCGTGTAAGTGTGTCTTCCACTGCCGAAACACCCCAGCACGTTTGCTGCGGGAACTGATGGTTTTGCGAACTTGATGGACATGACGGAATCGTACACATCCCACAGCAAGGACTGACGGGATGACGTCGGTTAGCCGCCACGGCCAACTTAGTTTCGCAGCCCGCTGACCCGTAACAATTGCTGGGAAGGCAGCGATTGTAATGCTTTGCTGGTCGCCGAATTACTCTGCGGAGCAGTGTCAAATCTGTTCAGGGCGTTGCCCACCTCCGCGACTTCACCGCCGCATCAGAATCCATGAACTGGGATAAGCGCCAGTGATATGTATTTTAAAGTGCTACAGTGAGTCATTACAGTAAAGTGTTATCATCCGTCCGACGACGGTAGCTGTATAGTGAGTACCTGTATAATGTACCGTGTGTTAATTGGATGCCTTAATATACAAACCTGGGATCCCATGGTGTATCCGGCAAGCAGCAATGATGGTCGTAATTGACAGATTTTATAGGTCTATTACTTAAACTATGCGCAAGTTGTATCAACAAACATTCATCTTTTCTTTCTGTTTATCTGACTATACACTTTCCTAAATGAAAGGACAATCAAAGCGACATTTTCCTGTGTTAAGTCGTTTATCTAATTGACATTACATTTCTAATTACTAATGACATTACATTTACTTTGACAATTCTTTGGAGGAAAAGATACTCCGAGTAATTCTTTGTGTTAATTTTTTTTACTGTTACTATTATCGTATTTACCATTGCTTCGAAGGAATAGGAATTCCGTGATGCTTCTATGAGCGGAAAGCTCATTAATAAGTTATTTACTCTTGTTTTTTTTACCAATTATTTTGCTTATTCAGTGATATTAAAAATTTTGTTTATCTTTTAATCTTAGTGTGGCCTTGTTTGTTTACTCATTCTTTAGCTTATCACTATATTATAGGTTGTTCGCAAATCATTAAACGAAATGGTAGCAGAGTTCTTTTTTTTTATTTATCTTTTGCTCATTGAGAATTCTTTTCTCGTACAATTTGTCCCTACAAGGTATGCTTGTTTGTAACTTATAAAGTTACAACTGTATGATGAGAAAATGTGATCAATATTCAGGACAGGAAGGCCTCATAGAAATGTCTCCACTGTTTGAAGAATGGGATGCCGTGCCAGATTATGTAGCAGTGGACTGTGACTGACAGAGCTGAAATGATCACTGTCTAAAGACGAATTCTTTCTGTCTCTTCTTGAAAAACATGATACTCTGAAAAAAAACAGCACTGATTTCTAAAATACAAATTCAATTTCTAAGAGACAAGAAAGATGAAATGTCCGAATCCATTATTAATAACCGATTTTTCAGGAAATTACACTTTTATAATCCAAGTTGAAATACAAAACCCTCACTGGGTGAACAATCAAGCAACTCTCCACTCTTTGGTTTACTATTACAAATGTGATGGTGAACTTCGCAGCCGCAGTGTTTGAATTATTAGTGATCACCTATAACATGATACGGTAGCAGTGCATACATTCCAATCCCAGTTGCTGTTTTATATGAAAAAAAAAACTATTCCTGACTTGGGAAAAGTTATATACTTTTCAGATGAAGCAGCAAGCCAATATAAAACAAACGAAAATCATTAATCTCTGCTTTCACGAGAGATTTCGACCTTGTTGGAGAATGGAACTTCTTTGCATCGTCAGAAATGCAGAAATGCTTGCGATGGTGTCGGTGGAACTACCAAGAGAGAGGTGACAATGGCGAGTCTGCAATTAACTGTCACTTATCATATTTTTGCTCATGAAATTGTGTATCTGTACTGCTCATAAAAAAAATCAGGGAATCGCGTATATATATATATATATATATATGTGAAAAAACAGGAAGTAAATCACCCAACAAGAGAAGCTGAAGGAAATATTTGACATCTGCCAGCGACTACCTGAAACTCGGTCATTCCACTGATTTGTTCCACTTTCAGAAAGCATGATGAGATGCTTCCCCACATCCAAGTCAGAAAATGACAAAGGATCTTATTACCACCAAAGCTGTGACGCTGACTCTCAGGAACAGTGCCTATGTTGACGACGAACAGCGATGGCTAAGACTCATTGAAGACATAAACTTAGAAAATAAGGATGTCAATGTCAGGTTCTACCATCCACATGGACTAAAAACCAGCTTCAACATATTGAGGACCGAATGTGGGTTCCTGTGTCAAATGTGCTCAGAAAGCATAGTCAATCAGAGTTCTCCACAATAACCGGTTGATTTCATAACATATCATCAGCATTATGTGAAGCTATTTTAATGCTTCTAATCAATAAATCAGTTAGTGATAAGCTAATCACAGATCATTTCTTGTAAAATAGTTTAAATAATTGCAGTTTAAGTAATTGCCGACCCTAGTATTTCAAATTGTAGACTAATTTTGTTCTGTTTACAACCACAGCTTTTATTTTGTTTAGGATAAGTCTCAAAACAAGAACCACATTATATTTGTTTTTCGGTGTAATAATATACTTTTCATCAAATCTACTTGTGACCTTTAATTCACTTGAGACTGGACCATGTTTAAATATGAAAAAACTATATTATACAAGTATTGAAATGTAAAGCAATCTTCAGGCATGAGAGCATCTACGAGACAGACAAAGTTTAGCAAAAAGCTGACAAATCAGAGCTTATTAAGATATGCACAAATCTCCTAACTTCAAAACCAGAAAACATTTCCAGACCAACTTAAGATTATATTTTACTATTCTTAACATTAAATTTAATAGATTTTAATATTATATTATGAGAGTCTACAATATTCTGTTATGTAAAATCACAAAAAAATAAAAATAAGTGTCGCTTCACAAATAGCATTTTTTTTTTTTTTTTTTTTGCCGGTACGCACCGAACTGCGAGCTTCGTGTTCCAGGGAGCGCTAGTGTTCCCAAGATGGCGAACCCCTAGCAGACTCCCTAGAATTTCACTGGAAATATACTGAGGTGGTTTCCCGTGGCCTTCCCCAGGACGCCATTAAGGAATGACGTCAGACCGAAGAGAAAGTGAAGAAGAGGCTGGACAACACAGGAAAGGAAATTGAAACAACCATGCCATTGCCGAGATTCGAACCCAGGTACTGGCGCACTGGCCGCACGGCAGACCACCGCCGAGACCGCACGACCACGCCAGCACGGCACAAATAGCATATTCGTGCTTTTTTCACGGGTTTTCACAATGCCATATTTTCTATACCAGTTGAATCTCAAAGTCAGAATTTTAATTCAAGTTAGCTCTTATGTAGTATGTTAATGTGTAGAAATTTCAGAATTTTAAACAACTGCCCACCAGAGATATTCTTGCCATAAGTTGGGTAAATTTACAAAAAAATGCAAATTAACGATCCTCCTGAAAAAGAAAGCCGTTGAGTCTCAACCCTCCAAATTTTTTTACAAATACTTCTGGTACAAATGTACTTCCCCCAAAAATTTGAAACCTTAAACAAGCTGCCTTGCCTCCAAAAAAAAATTCTTGAAAATGAGATTTTTTGCAATGGCAATGAGAAATTTTGAGCTCAACATTTATTAAGAAGAAAATCATTTAAAGCGAAAAGTGTACAAGATCAAAATTGTAGCCTGTAATGTGCTTAAGCTCACAGTTTTTATTTCATGGTTCTAGGGTGTACCAACCCTGAGATATCAAACGCTTAAAAAGAGTAAAAATGGCATGCGCCGCAGTGTAAAAATGGCCGCCATGTTGAAATCACTTTGTATAAAAATTTAATATTGTTGGTTTTGAATTGTCCAAACATAGGAGTAACAGCACACAAAAAAAATTGTTTTTCAAAATTGTCAAGCAACCAGTGCTGGACCACTTCACAACTTTCAAACTCTTCTAGTAGCAATGGCGAGCTATTAACTGATTTTCACTCCTTCAGTTTCGCTGCTGGTTCACTGGTTACTTTGTAGCTGTTAGTGGAGCAACGATTTTCACCATGCATCAATTTGCACAATATCTTCTGTTATATTTAAATTGTCTGTCACAATAGTAACAGGATTAACTATAAAGGTCATTATTATGCTGTATATTATTGTTAGTTAAGATTATAACTAACAATAGTTAAGATTATAGATTATTATGAAAGTTAAGAAAGTCTACAATGGAAAGCCAGAGGGTATAAGAACTAGAGGAAGACCGAAATTACGATGGACGGACAGTGTAAGGAATGATATAAAGGAATTTGGAATTGAATTGGAAAGTAAAGGCGAAACAGAAGAATGGAAGAGAACTCTGAAGGAGGTTAAGGCCCAAATGGGGCTATAAGACCAAACAAGAAGAAGAAGAAGAAAAAGAAGATTATTGTTAGGTGTCTAGAAATAAAGGCAGTTTTAGATGTGTCTTTTCAGTAGGTAATCTTTATGCCATCTGAAGGCCATGGTGTGATGGTCTACTGCAATCCTATATTTAAAACGGCCTTAACAATTATATTTTTTTTATTATTAGACTGAGTCAAGAAAGAAGAAATATAATTTAAACTTATTTTTATGATGAATAAAGAAAAAGAAGCCGTTCCGGGAAGCCTAGTGGTCTAGGCGCCTGTCTGCTGTGAGCAGAACCTGGTTTCAAATCCGGCATCTGTATGGATGTTTGAAAAAAATTCCTTTCCTCTGCTTTTTCATCTTTCTCTTTTGGAGTCATGCCTTAATGACTTCCTGAGGAAGGCAACGGTAAACGACCTCAGGATCTGTTCCCTAGGAATTCAATGGGTTCTTCTACTCGTTCGCCATGACGGCGACCCTAGAGCACCTTTGAAACACGGACCTTCAGACTCGAAGATTGCACTTCGGTGCGTACCGTGAATGATGATGATGTAGAAAAGAATTAATATATCAATGCCATTGGTAGATTGGACGCCTCCTCAATCACAGAACCCACTTCACTTTCAATTATCTCAAGGGTTCAATTACCCTACAGATCTAGCTACCGTAGATTTCGTATCTCTTACAATTTCGGCACTTCAGCGACGTATGAAAAAAAAAAGCAAGAAATCTCGAAACGGAATACCAGAATACCAGATTATAATTAATTAAAAAAAGCTGAGATTAATTAAAAAGCTGAAAGTATTAGTGAATATAACATCTAATTATTTATGATGAGAGTACATGCTTTCTTAATTAATTTATCTAATATTAAGCACTAAATTACTTTTCTTATGATTAATATTTTCGTGGCAGGTTTTTTTTTTTGTTATTAAAAGTCACTTTGTACCCGAAAGTTGAGGATCATATTCAGAAATGTTTAATAATGTTTATATTAATTTTAAAAATAAGTCATTATATGAACAACAAAGAATCAGGAAAAAATTTTAAATTTTAATGATAAAAGAAAAATTATATAAAACCAATACTAAAAAATATTTTTGATGGTAAGAGACAAAGACAACTATGAAGATAGTTTAAATACTAAAAAAAAAATTGGTGAATTTTTAACATTACGAAACTTAATAATAATTGTGGTGATAGATTACAAAACCAAATCAAGTATAAGCTTTTCAGGCAACTTAACAGGGATAAAACTAAAAAATAATAAAGAACAATTGATATCTGATGTAATTGATGGTTATTTTTAACGTTAATTTCTAATTTAAATTTTAACTAAGTCTTATATTAAAGCAATTATTATTACAGTAAAACCCCGCTATTACGCTCCCGCTTATAGCACTATCCCGTTCTTAACGCTCCTTTTGTACGGTCCCTGGAATTTTCTATATAACTCTCTATACTTTTACCCTCTTATAACGCTTCAAATCCCGCTTGTAGCGCTTTTTTATATCGGAAATTTTGTATCGAAAAGAAATGTAACACTGTAACGATTCTTTTCTTTCCCTGGTAGGAGGGAATCTTCGAACTCTTTGAAGCGGAAATCCCTTTCTATAAGTGAAAAATTGCAAATTCTTCGTAAGTACGACGAGAATTCTACACTAAATCAGAAGGTTTTCGCAGAATCTAAGAATTCCCTGATCCAGTCTGAGAACAATAATAAAAAATAAGAATGGAATTATCAATTCCGCGAAGGATGGTTGCAAACGTAAAAAAGTAAAGTGTGGAAAATGTGAAGATGCCGAGGAAATTCTAATTGAACGGATTCATCAGTTCCGTGATGCATCAGTGCCATTAAATGACCCAATCATTCAAGAAAAGGCGCGTGAAATAGCGGGCAGTGCACTAAAACTGCTCCGAAAATATATTTGTATTGCTCCTAGTGGAGTATCAATTGATGTTAATAGTTTTTTGAACCGCATTGAAAATGTCGTAATTTATAACAGTAGCATACACACACGGCAAACCACAATCAAAGATTTTTTTAATAGGAAATAAGCTCACATTTGCACTATATCTATTTCAGAATCAAGTATCTTTCCTGTAAAATGGTGTCTAAATGTTTCCCCATCATATAAATCATTCCCCGTTTATAGCGCTATCCCGCTTATTACGCTTGTAGGTCACGGTCCCTTGACGAGCGTAATAACGGGGTTTTACTGTATATATTAATCAATCAGCACCTATACAACAGGTATACAGTTAATATTCTTTCAGCAAACTCTTCCTTTTCATTTCTAGAGCAATATATTTACAAATACTCCACGTACCTCATTAGGTATTTAAAATAGATTTATTAAAAATACTGCAAATCGCGAATTTCCGAAAAGTTTAAATTCGTCTTCTATTTTTCAAGCGTAATAACATTAAAGGAATACATCAAAAGCAAAAATGGTTGGAAGTATAAACAAATTAAAAAAAAATCGTGAATCAAGTAATTTACTTTTGAGTCTTGCACTAGCTGATTAGCTCTGGCTGAGGAGAGCCCAATAAGCTCGAAACGGCCGTCCCAGAGTATCAGCTCGACTCAAAAGGCATTCTTATTTTAAGTAATTTAGTTGTTATTATAAAAATACATCAATATGAAATCATTTAATTATTCCAATCATTAGAAGGACATCAGCCGGCGTTGACTCACTGCATTGTTCAACAAATCTTAGGGCAAATTTCTGTGTTACACTATACCCAGTAGGTTTTTGAAAGATAACAAATTCTTAATTTAGACTTAGCCGTGCAGCACAGTATTATTGTTTGGATTTTCGATTTTCGGAGGCGTTTCGGATAACCCGGGTTTCAGTTGACCCGAATTCGGGTAACCGGGGTTTCACTGTAACTTATTTATTTTGATTAAGATTCTCATTAATAAGACAGTTGAAGGGTTAACATGAACTCCTTCGTACCTGTTGAAGTTTTTCTCTTTAGTGTTTTTTATAACGCTACTTTTTAAGATTTTCCTTAGTTTTAAATCACATTCTTTATATAACACTTTCACATTACAGCCCATAATACGCCCTTAAGCATAAAAAGCAAAGATCTAAAATTCAAAAGAGAATTAGAAGCTAACAATGAATTAAAGCTTTTAGACTTCAAATTGATTAAAGATAATAAAAAAATAAAAATAGAACACTATATAAAAGAATTACAAAGTGACCACATGCTGAATTATAAATCCGGCCAAAGTTCTATCATCAAAAAGAATATCATAGAAAATTTTATAAAAAGCCTAGACAGAGGTTAATAGCAATGAAGACTCATATAAAGAAAAAATGCAAATCATGTCCAACCTTTTAAAAAGAAATGATTATCCCAAGAGTTTCATTGACCAAATTCGAAATTATAATACTTTATAAATAAAAGAAATTGTTAATTATGAAAATACTAGAATTTATGTCCCATATCTTAATCAAAATAGTTTACACTTAATACTATGTAAATTATATATTATAAACATAGAAAAATAAAATCTACAAAAATAAGATACAAAATCTTTTATGCAAGAAAATTAATAGTAATGAAAATTTGATTAAAATTTTTTTTTAACGTGTGTTAAAAAAAATTATTATTAAAACCGTATTAAAAAGTCAAACACACTAAAAATTAACATTACATTTAAAAATACATACAATATAGGGAAGCTTTTCGGATCCTTATTGTTACGGCATCCTTCATCGACCTGCGGGTTCCGTGTTTGGGCTCACTATATATATAGGGGTTCTTCTTTCTTCTGGGATGTTTCAATCAATGGGCATCTCATATTGTCTTCCAATCATTTAGCTTAATATATTTCAATGTCGTCATATAATATTAATTCATTTCCAAATACTTTACTTATTTGTTTTCCGTTTTCTTTTGACTTTTTCATTTTATATTGTTTGAATCTGTAATTGTTAATGTATGTATTTATATTTGCATTCGGAATATTTGTGTTATAGGGGTGTAATAAAGAAATAAAATAAGATTCCATTGTTTCTCTGACTATTTTGTTTTTATTTTGTCCTAATATTATAAATTTTTCAAAATCAGCATTACGGTTTTTTTCGTATATATGTCTAGAAATATTTGATCCATTTATATTACCAGTTCGTATGCAACTTTTATGGTTTGAAAATCTGGTGTTTAATTTCAATCCACTATTTCCAATATAAAAACACGGATTGTTAATGCATTTTACTAAATAAATGCATCCTGTCTTATCTTTATCTTTTATTGGTATTGTTTTCGTGTGTAATGGAAATGTTAATTTATTGTTTAAAGAGTATGAAACTCTGATGTCTGTATTTTGAAAAAATTTTTTAGCTTGATTGTAGAATAAGGGTTGATACGGATATGATACCGTTATGTTTTTCTCATTTTTTTCTTTTGAATTATAAATGTTATTGATACTATTTATTATAGTTTGGTTTATAAATTTATCTGGATATTTATTGTCTAGGAATCTATTATGAATATTCATAATGTGTTTATTAAATAAATCAAGAGATGAGCATGTGTGGAAAGCTTTCTGGACATACATTGTTATTAGATTCTTTTTCACATGTTTTGGGATTGAAGAATTGAATGGTAAAACAGCATTTGACGATGTTAACTTCCTGTGAGGTTCGGTTTTTATGCATCCTTCATCATTCGAAATGAGGATAACTAAGAAGGGCAATTGTTTTTCTATGGATTGTTTTTCTATGGTGAAT
>JAFIDM010001028.1:9598672-9639058 GCA_023159025.1 Thereuonema tuberculata
ATAAACAAATTGTTTAAAGTTAATGCTTTCGTTAAAAAACTTAATTTTAAAAACCTTTTTATAAAAATGGAGAAACGCTTTAACAGAAGCGGCTTATTTTTCGAAACCGAAACACTGCAGCGTCGTAATTCAAATATATCCTTTTTTGAATAAAAATGCATTTTAAAATGATTTTCCATCGTTTATTTAATAAGAACACATAAAAAATTTTTTTATTTTAATAAAAATTACGATTTATTAGAATAAAAAAACAAAAATTTGTCAATTTCTCATATATTATTTTTTAAAGGTTTTTTTTTTGTTTGTTTGTTTAGTTCCCTTAATACTTCATCAAAATCAAATGATTGAGATATCATTTTGAAGATTACGTTCACCGTTAATGACAAAAAAATAAACAAATTCTTTAAAATTGATGGTTTCGCTAAAAAACTTTATTTAAAAATCTTTTTATAAAAATGTAGAAGGCAATCTGTTCAGTAATGTAATTCTACATTACCATTCGGTGTCTGAATTATGCGAATTATTACAATATACCATGTAAATATTCCAGTATTCTAATATAGCGAATTATTTCAATATACCATACGAATTATTCGCAAGGGTCAACCTTTTTATAAAAATGGAAAAGGCGCCAGCTATTGACAATATGTTTAACTAACGTACGACAGCTGTTGGATTTGTTTATTATTTCTCAAAGGTGGTTTTTTTGGTGCGAATTATTCGCACGGGTCAACTAGTCATTTCTAAATCGTGCAAGACAAATAAGAATGCACATAGATATTTGAGATCATACTGTAGTAAATCAATTCACAATAATTTAGAATGTCCAGCATTCATTATAATATGTTATTTGAAATATGCTGTATTCCAATTTTATATTTTTCAATCGATATTGAAATTAGTTTGATATTGCGTAACAGATAATGTTCACTTGAAATGTAATACTTTCGAATGAATCCTCTTAAGCGTAGAGGTTTTAACAATGTCTTCTGGCTGTTGAGAATTGTTAGAAAATGAAATGAAATACAAATTCTTTTTATTTGTAAAAGGATCGTTTAATAGAACAATTTTGACAAAGAAAAGCACAAGGAACAACATGGAACCCATCTTCTATCAAATGTTTCTTTTGAGATTTGTACTGCAAAATAGTTGCAAATTTTAGATATCATTTTTATACAATAGGTATGTTTGTCCATCTCTGATTAGGATAGTCTTTACGAGATGGACACACTTATTTATCTTTCCGAGATGAAATTTTAGGATATTTATATAGGATATCCCATGTGACCTATCTTTTGAACTTGCAAATGGACACACAGGGAAGAAATATGAATAAAAGATTGAGAAAACATCGTATTTGCGATTATTTGAGAACTGGGAAATAAACCTTATTCCCTGTGTACATCTGCATATATGTGTATGTGAGTATGTTAACATAAGGCACTAGGGAGGAACCATTATGTAAAAAAAATCTACAAATATTTATGACAAATAGTAAATCAGGTAAGATTTTCGAATTTTTTTTAACAGATTACATTTTTGGAACTCTTCCTAATACTTGATAAAACGGATAGCAGATTATCTTAAACCTAATAATAACTAAATTAGTTGAAATATATAATCGAAGTCTTTTGTTATATTTTACAATAAGTATTTCATTTAAATATATATATATAGAATTTATCTTTCGTTACTTTCGTTATCAATTTATCTTTCGTTACAATTTTTTAACCTTTTAGAATTAAGTTTAAATGATAAACAATTTTCAATTTTAACGTAAAAGAAAAGACTTAAAAAAGAACGATTCGATAGAATTTAGTTATAAAAAGGGAAATTTATAAACAAACAAACTCTGTCAAATTTGAATCTGTCTTTTCCTGCTTTTACTAATTCATGACTAAATTTGAGGGAATAAAAACAATAAAAACATTCAAAACTTTTAAAAGTGTTATTCAAATTTTATTTTTTTCTTTTAAAAGTAAAATGTCAACGTAGTAAAGATTGAACAACACCATGAGTTCCACAAGTGGCTTAAATTAAAAAGCCGATAATCCAATATTACGAAAACTCCAAAAGGAATTATGTTATTAAAAATTAACACAATGTCAATCAATTGTGAATCTTTATTATCGATATTGATGAGTTTTTTTGTTTTTTTTTTGATCTTTCATATCAATCAAAAGAAAGGAGATAAGGAGCAGTATGATGTAATAAAGATTAAGTTAACGTCAAATGAGAATATTCTGTGAATATCATGTAGTATTCTTCGAGAATATTAAATGTCCAATCACACAATTGACCAAAAAGGGAAATTACTTATAAAACTGGATATATACTCAAATAACTAAAATAAATAAATTAAACGAGATTCTAGAAGCGTATACACAAGATCAACAATGAAAAGAAAGGAAAAAAAATAATAAAAACAAATGAAAATGAAGTCAACTTTTTTTCTTATAAACCACATGACATGGAAATACCTTTGCAATTGTTATATTTCTGCAATTATTTCTCTTTTTTTTTATCTTCGAAGACTTTTTGTTTAGTTCTTCGAAAATATTTTGTTTACAATTTTCCTGTTGATTTCCTCCTGTAGCACGTGTTTATCGACAAAATTCCAATTTCAATACATGTTTTGCGTAAATTTTCGTCATGACATTCCTGCAATCAAATCAAGTTGCTCAATTACCACAGGGGATTGGATACAGCAGCTGCAACTCCTACATTTCCATTTATCACCTGCAGTTGACGTGTAAAGTGAAAATAGGTGAAAAGAATGGCGTGAGTTCATGAAATAAAAGAAAAGATCACGATTCCTTAATCAGTCCTTGTATTTTTTCATTCGTATCCGGTGAAGTTGGAATCGTCATCATCTGCGAATGATGTCGAATCCATTTATTGGCAACTGAAATAAATTAAAAACAACAACAATGTGTAATTAAAAGGGAATAACAAAATATACTACACTATATAAAAATAAAAAGATCCTCTTAAATGTTATGATAATCTTAATATATAAATAAAATTGATACATAAAATCTAAATATCTACAAGCAGAGTGCGTATTAGATTATGTTCCTTTTAAATAAATTGCTCAGAAGTGCGAAATCTACTGATTTCGGTCTCCACCTCCAACCATCCAACCAAACAAAAAATGCCATCTTCGCGTGCGACAAAAATCTAGGTTTCCTAAACCTGAAACCAAAGTCATATTCTTGCATCATCGAAAATCTTGGAAGATGAAATGTTTTCACGATAATTCGACGACAGATTACCGACGAAGAATGCAGTGAAGAAAAAAAAAACACATTAAATTTTCCCAGTCAACGCCGGTTAGTTAAATATAAATTGCAAGAAAATACAGTTTTGGTCATTCATAGCCAATGTCCAATTTTAAACTCTAGATTCACTTTTTCTCGAAATAACTTTGTTCTATTATAAAATAACTATCATTATTGCCACGTTTATTTTAGAAGTGGATTTTTTTCCAATACATTTAATTACATAGTTTTTTTTAATTGCCTAAAAATTTCGAATCTATTTCTGCCAATACATTATTTTAGATCTATTTATATTTATAAAAACAGTATAGTCGGAAAGTTAAAAAGGAATTCATCAGAAAACGATAGAAAATGGAAGCATTTTGTTATAGGAATATTTTTTTAGAGAAACTCTACAGTATACAGTATTTTGTCGTCCCTATCAACTCTCATTGATCAATGACACCTGCTTCCGGTGACTTCTGAATGGTTTCAGCAGGATAATGTCCTATACCAGGTGTTGTGCGCTGGATAGTGATTTCACCGTCTTCGCCGGATTTCAATTCCGTATCAACGATTAGATCGATGAAGAGATCCACGTTTCATTCCTCAATCCAGACAATACAGATCGATGCGAAAAAATAGTAACTAAATAGTAAGAGTATATCTTCAAAGTTCACATTCAAAAGCCACTTCGAACTATTCAGGAAATTGATGGTAGTACTTTGGCTCAACAGTCTATTAACATTTCTGTATAACTGTGGGTCCAGTACGGATCCAGTTATATTTCACACAATTCCTTTTCATATACATTCAAATCAGGAGAAATGAATGAAATTAATAAAATTCATCAAAATGGCAAAGTACATGAAGAATTACGAAAAGTCATTCCTACAAATAACTGTAAATCAAAAGCCTAGGCCAAATATTTACCCCATTTGGATCCGTGGAGAACTGGACAAGCACCATGACGAGTTAATTCGTCTCCATCTCCATCTTTATATAAATTCCACCAAAAAGCAGCTGATCCCTAAGAAAAATAGAAACATTTAAAACAAAAAATCGGGATTCAATAAAAGTGATCATCAATATTAATAAATCAAAAATAAATAAATCAATTTGTGTTTTAAAGCCCTTATTACGAAGGTTCAAGTATGTTCTATATAATATTAAATATTAAATGACAAGCAGACATATTTGGCAGTTTTTCTCAGAACTGGTCAATAAACAAAAAGATCTCTGAAATTATTAAGATTACATAAATATCAAAAAGCAACTACACAGAAGCTGGGTTATAACACGATCCAAGATCTCGAAGATCGCGATATAACAGCGATATAACCCAACTTGTATTGCTTCGCAACGTCAAATGTCGTACATCGCACCCTATTATC
The DNA here is from genome assembly GCA_023159025.1 of Thereuonema tuberculata. NCBI lineage: Eukaryota > Metazoa > Arthropoda > Chilopoda > Scutigeromorpha > Scutigeridae > Thereuonema > Thereuonema tuberculata. The sequence goes on from JAFIDM010001028.1 coordinate 9,603,327, forward strand.
GCCCACACGATACCAAATCGATTTAAAATGGTCATTTCGCGATTACCTATATCATTCAGAGCTATGTGAGAGAATTTTATATTTATAAATACATAAATCATTACCTTTTTAACACTTTGATGGATTACATTAGCCAAAATCGATTTGGCGCCGCCATCTTGGCATCTTGAACAAACGACTAGTCACTTGGATCGAAACTAGGTATTCGTACGCCTATTAGATTACATGGGCATCTTTACTGGTTGTCATTGGCAGAAAAATAGATCTCGATATTCATTTTGGTTAAACGAAAAAGTCCGCGATTCTGGTATTTTTTTAAAAATATATTGTATTTGACGCATTTTCGTGATATTCGGGTGGATATGTAGTCTCAATTACTGTAAATAATAAGGAAAAGCATATTAATTTACACCTTTGATTTGATTTTAGGCGAAAAAATGGTAAATTTTGCAATTTTACAATTACACAGCTTTTCCAAAATAGAAGGGGTCCAAGACCAAATCGCGTTATATCCGAATTCGCGATATAAACAACCGCATTATAACCGAGCTTCAGTGTATTACAACCCTATGTGCATACTATTGTTTTTTAATAAGAATATAAATCATCATTATAATATAAAACACTGCATTGTTGCCAGGAAGACTTTGATTAACATTGAAAATTAATTTTCACAGTTTATCAATGTAATCAAAACATATGGTGTAATACATACTTAAGGAAAACTTACTTTTTCCGGCCATAATGCAACTCCGATTCGTGGGAAGACGGTGGCTCCACCTGCCTCCACATCACTTAACTAAAAATAAGATCCAAACACTTTTCTATTAGAATCTAAATGATATTACAAATTGAATTGGTTTAATGCTTCCTCTTACAATGTATCAAATTTACACAACCAAGAAAATTATTTATTTATTTAAAGTTGGAAAGTTAATAATTAGAAATAACTTTTTGAAAAGGGAGAATAAAGAAATCAAATATTTAAATAACAAAAGCATATTAAATAATTTTAAAATTACAATTATAATAGTTTTACACAAACGATATTTGAGACCAAATGCAAGGGAAGGAGAGAGGATTCTATCTGGGCTTCTCACTTAAGGTAAGGGAACCAGTTGTGGATCAGGAACCAATTGCAGATCAAGTCGTTTACCGTCTTAATTATTACACTTATCAACAGATGGCTCAGATATATAGAATCACGATCCCTTCATGAGCTTCGTTTTGGTATTACAGTTTGTTTGGAGTTTCAAGTGGAGCCATCCTGTGAATTTGTTAAATAATTTGTCAGCATTTCAAAAGAAAATTAAGGTGAGTTAGCCTGAAAGTTATTTGTAGTTATTCTAGAATGGATATACATTAGAATTAATGGATGTATGATAGTACAAGGTTTAATATAACCGGGGAAAAATAAAACAGTGTTTTCTGCCTCTGGCCATGTTTGCGGGAAATTCTGCAGCCTTTTGTTCTGGCGGAAATTAAGCGGTTCGTGGGGTCCAATTGTGGATCAAACATCACAATACAAATGAAGACTGTGAAAATGCAGTACATATTTTTTTTATCAAACTGAGGTAATACAATGTCAATTATAAGAACTTAATAAAGGAATAAATGCAAAAATGAAAATTAATTAGCTCTTTCTCGAGGTGAAAACCAAGTTTATGCTTAGGCCGATCCACAACTGGTGCCTTTACCTTATATGAGGAAGTAAATATATAATAATTATAATATGAGTGTATAATAATCTACACATAATAAGTTTAAAAGTTTGTTTCTATGTTGGTGTGTTTGTCTTGAAACAAATCGCCATTTCTCAACGAATCTTTACCAAATGTGGCACGAATGTTCACATGCATCTCAGAATAATGCATCAACAACGAATACCTGGATCCGGACTAAGAGGTGTAAAAGAAAGGAGAGGGCAAACATTATTGAAGGGATTTTCTACGGGATTTTCGGGTGACAAAATAAGAATAGAAAATATTAATTTGTAACTTTCACGAGAATTTTTTACCAACTAGGAAAGTTTCGAAATAATCTCACAATTACAATTTCTTGGTCATCCACATCTGGACCCGAATGAAAGTAAGAGTATTTTGCTAGTTTTTAACAAATGAAAATGTAATAGTTAATATTTTAAAAAATCGCAGGTAGTGGAAAAAATTCAAAACAATATCTCACACTTAAGTTTTTTTAGGTAATAATTATTGGGAAACAGTTTCTGATTAATAATTGAAAAAGTAATGAAATCTTGATTTCTTCATATAAGGTTTACAGAAAAAGCAAAAGGTAAGATAAAGGTTTTGTAGAAGTATTTTCATACAAAACTAAATAAGATAGTAGAGATAACGTATTACATGTATTAATAAAAACATTATTATACAACTAGTGGGTTGTTGTTGATTTTTTTTTTTTTTTTTTGAATAAAACTAATAACTTTGAATTTTTAATTTACTAAATAAATTTTTTAGTTAATCCCATTCAAGGAATTACAGTGACTCTGTTACTTAATTCATCACAGAAGTCTAAGATAATTGCAAAAAGTGACACAAGAATTCAGAAAACTTCTTGGATGATCAGCGTGAAGGATATCAAAGCACTGGCGGATTAAGGGCTGACTGGGCTGCAGCCAGAGGCCCCCAAATTATGTAAAACAAATATACTATAATTAAAAAGTTAACGAGAAGTTCAAGGGGGTACGCGTTATTTATGTCACATTCGAAATTTATATATTTGCTCGAATACAGTGGCATTTTAATCGCTCGCATACCGATGAGTGCTTTTAATACGTGTGTTAAATATGCCACTTAAAAACGCAATTCTTTTTAGTTTTCCAATTTATTAACAGTTTCTGGGGTGTATCAATTCGACATACATATATCTGACCAGAATATGATCCCTTTTTACTAGTAATCAAAATCAGTTTAATGATTTTCAGCCAGAGGTCCCATGCAAATTTGATCCGCCACTGCCTCAAAGCAGGTATAAAAAATTTGATACTTGCAGAACTAGTCCAGCAAATAGAGACCAAAAAAGGAGGGTTATCTTACAAAAGGTCCGGTAGTTCTAATTTTTTGATGTGTTGTCTAGGATGTTTTTACAGTAAAATAAAACAAAGAACGCACATAACTAAACAAAACACAAATTCTAGGATGGTTAGTTCTATGTTAGTTGTGATGGTTATGTTGTTAGTTGTGATGTATGTGATGGTTAGTTCTACCGGACCTTTTGTAAGGTAAAACACCTCTATTCGTTGGACTAAACAGTTCTTGTCAGTTATTCAGATGTTGTCAGAACATGAAATAAGCAACTATTCTTTCAAATTTTTTATACCTGCTTTGAGACAGTGGATTTTAAATTTTGTTTCTAGGACTGATAGTTACGGAGATAAGCACTTTTTGAAAAAATAAAAAAAACGCAATTTCCAGAAATTTGTCAAATTTCTAACTTTAGGACGCTGTACTTCAGGTATTGCCTATTCTAGGGAAACAAGTATCAGAATAAAATGTGTAGGAAATTTAATTACCTACAAAACGCAAGTAAATTTTTTGACCCTACAAATTTCTGGAAATTATTTTTTTTTATTTTTTCAAAAAGTGCATATCGCCGTAAATATCAGTCCTAGAAACAAAATTTAAAAACCATATTGTAGGAGATTGTATTCTCTACTACATTGCGTAGAACTCTGTTGTAGCTAAAATGCACCAAACAGACGTTATAAGCGAAGATCTAAAGAAAGTATCATTTTTTTTTGTTTTTTTTAAGATGGCGGCGGGCGCGGAGGGGGGGGGGGAGAATTGTGCATTTTGCATTTTAAACACTTACTAACCATCCTAGACAACATATCAAAAAATTAGAACTACTGGACCTTTTGTAAGGTAAAACACCTCTATTCGTTGGACTAAACAGTTCTTGTCAGTTATTCAGATGTTGTCAGAACATGAAATAAGCAACTATTCTTTCAAATTTTTTATACCTGCTTTGAGACAGTGGCGGGTCAAACTTGCATGGGACCTCTGGCTGAAAAACATCAAACTGATTTTGATTATTAGTAAAAAGGGATCATATTCTGGTCAGATATGTGTAACTGATACAACACATAAAGTGTTAATAAATTGAAAACTAAAAAAAAAAAATTGCAGCAAGAGAAGACAGATAAAGAAAAAAAAACTACAGAATGCAGATTAATTTATGGTTGAGTCACAAGGAGAAACTCTGAATTACTCAATAGAAGCCAACACATGAGAACAAATTTCAGACAATCTGAAGCACATCTAAGTTAAAGAGAGACCTTCCTAGCAATAAAAGTTAAAGATCAGTGTCACCCAATTCTAACTGTGAATTTCAGAATGAAAATTATGGAACTGTATTATTAAAAGTTAAACGGACCCCTACAGTCGTACAGGCCTATCTCGGCTCTACAGATGTAGACTGCAAAAGATTGGGAACCACGAGATGAAGTTGGTGTCAATGTGGAATTACAATTACATTAATAAAATCTATAAATTCCTATTGTTTTGACTTTTTTCTGCATTTTTTTTTGAAAAGTAAATCTTCATATTTGAAACCAGATAATAACAGAAAACATTTCCAGCAATAATTACTTTCTAGGTCTATTTTCTAGGATATCCACTTGGAGACACCAGTAGAATATTGTTACAAGAAGATCATTTAACAATGAAAAAAAAATTAAATAAAGATTAATAAATTGTAGAAATGGGGGGAAAAAACCACCACGAGTTCCGGTTTCCGGTCACTTCCTGTCTCACAGGAATGAAACGTGCACATGGGGGTCGCTAATTTTTTTCCTTGTTTCTCCATATTAAAGTAAATTCTAATATGACTTCTGTAATACAGTATTTACAACCTCAGAAGTCATATTTTTGGGTAAATAAATTCAATGTTAATATTGGATAAATAAAATGAACAGTTATGTAATACCTGAACTTTCGTGATAACAATTTTAACATGATGTCATCGTTAGAATTATTAGATATAGTTTGTTAGTTTTCAGAAGATATAGAAATAAATATATCCTTACATAGGCCATGAATGTCGCCACTCTGTCACCAACAAAATTATCCCACAAGGTATTTAACTGTAGAAGAAAATAAAATCATTATTAAATAGCATGTAATTTACTGATATAAATTGAAGAAAAAAACGTTTTAATTTTCAAACAATATTTTTACTAAAAGTTTTTTACGTGTGCTGAAGTCGATAGTTCACAGTCCAGCCTGCACACAAGCATAAAACACAGAATAAAATACACAAAGGTCCAGAGCTTTCGCCTCACTTCAGACGAGGCTTCCTCAGTGGAAACTCATATTCCTGCATATCCACTTTTTATTTCCAATAACTATTCACTTACTTCCCTAATTCCGAGCTATGATACTATAAAACTCTTTTGAGATTTAAATAAAGCAGTTAAACATAATAATCAACGAATGATAGACTATTTCTTTCATTTGGTAATTCTTTGCATCCATTAATGTATTACTCAACAGTGCTGTAGTCATCAATCTTTGTAATTTTTTTTTCTCTGAAGTTATAGACAAAATATTCCACTACAGACGTACTTGATCCTTGGGGTCTCGGGAGATAAGCCTTCTGACGTTTCTTAACCAACTGGGGCTATCTGGAGGTCAATCATCCGTTTTTAAATCCCCTGGATTTAAACCAATGCCCATTCAATAGTGTTGGGTGAATTTTAGGGCTTATCTAAAGGAGAATTTAACATGGAAAAATTCTCCTACTTTCATCAGAGAACGAACTCAGAGCCTCCAACCCTCAGACAAGTACCTTGTCATTTGGTTATGGGCTCAGGATCTCTAGCCTTCAAGGAAACTTAAATTTAATCTCTACCTTTCAAAGATCACAAGACCAGTGCTTGAAAGGACTAAGAGCCCATCCTCTTTCTTTCACCATATTCTCACATGACTAAATTAGATGCATGATTTTTAGCCTGGAATGGACGTAACATACCAGTCTGTTCATATATTTCCTGGGTCCCACAAGGAGAGAGATAGTTGATCACTCAGCACTGGGTCCCGACCACCAAAGGGGCCTGGGCTGAGGTCTTAATCGAAAAAAAAATTATATGAATTAACCTATCATGTCTAAATTTTTTTTTTGTAATTAAGTTTAAAATTTTTTGAAATTTATATGAAATTTTATATTCTTGCTTTCTTTCGGTTATAATGTATTTGATTTGCAGAAAATACTACGAATGAGTAAAATTTTCTTAATTGGTTAAACCATTCGACCATTTCTATAGCAATCCAGTAGTGCAACAAGCAGGGATACCATTCAACTTGGTTCACATCGATATAGAGTGACTCCAGTACTTTTCATATTTGCCTTTAACTCCACTAAGTTGAAAAAAAAGTTATGATTGCCATTAAAGGTCTTTCGGAAGAAATAAAACAACATTAAACTTTATAAAGAATTTATAGACTAAACTTGAAAAAAGAAGAAAAAAACTACTCACTGTTCCTATGTCACCAGATAAATAATCTGTATGAGGAACATATAATCCTCCAATTCCATAATTGGCAACCTAGAAGAGAAAACATATTTAAAAACATGTGTCTGAGAGATCAAAGGAGTTATTCTACCATCAGCATTTTTGATGCCAATAGTAATAATTTGCCATCATCAAAAAATGTTTAAGTTAATGATAAGATCTCGTAAGCCCTAGCGGCAGAAAATAGAAACATTCTTTTTGAATTACCTGATACTCTTCAGCATCGCAACGCCTGGCTACTTGAAGACCAGTTGCTACTTGGATAACTTTATTAAAGTCATTAACAACTGGGTCTTCTCCTTCTAACACCCACGCACTGAAACACAATGAAAGATATAAATAAGAATCAGACGAAACCAGAAAATAAAAAATAAAAGATTATAAGAGAATCCCAAGTGTAACGTAGTTAGCAATGTATTTGTTATTTATTTTAATGATTTTAATGCGGCCCCTTTTCCCCTTTGCAGAATTCAGTAACTTTGAGTCATAAATATATATCAATATGTTCAGAATGAGTGAATAGTCCGTATACATCTGTCAGTAAACTGGATTTGAAATGAATTGATGTGTCTATTAGGGATCCAAAACGCATTCCTCCATGGTCTCTGCAAGGACAGATGGTCTCCAGATCCGTAGGCTCGTTTTCAGTAGCATTTGTGGCATCACAGTCATGAAGGCAATGCACATAGTAATCTGCAACTTAGCGTTGGAAACATAGCGTTGTTTCCGGAATTCTTGTTTAATGATTTCCCACAAAGTACTGTCTGGCGTGGTGAGATCTGGACTGCTTGGTGGCCATGGCAAAGGTGAAGGAAAAGATCTAGGATCTCCGGCCAATCCACCTTTTTGGGAAAAGCTCAAGGCGCAATCGCACTCTCATGGCGAAATCAGCTGGTGTTCCGGCTTATTGCAAGTGTCAGCTATGCCTTTCAACTGGAGTACAAGACAGCAACCATTCCTTAATCATATGCAGATAAGTCGTCTGATTCACTGGGCCATTGCAGAAATACTGTCCAAGCAGATGTTCTTCTGTTATCCCCGCCCAAATCACAACGCAGCACGCTTGAGAGTTGACTTCAAGGGAAATCGCGTTTATAGATTCTTCCACAGCAGGGATGCTTCCAAACGCGTTGACGGTCTGCCTGTCCGATGTGAATCCTTCACGGATCCTGATGTTAAAGTTTTCCGTTCTTATGCCAATAATGTTTTCCTGGATGGTAGCCCCTTCCGAAATCGCAGCTGAAATTTGATCATAATTTGTGAAAGCGTTTGTCCCGTATGTGATCGTTCGTGAATCCACTAAACGCTATTCAATCGAGAATCTGCTTAAATCAGCCATACTTTCCGTCAGTGCTTGCTTCTTTGATTATTGCCATTATTCGATTGCTCGCGTGTTGTCAATATGCGATTGTTTTATTGTTGCTTCCATTGCTCGCTATATATACGACTGTCTCCATAGATACAGTTACATCCAGAGGTATACGGACTTTTCATCTAATCTGTACAGTACATATTTTTTTCTTTATAAAAATCTGAAGCGAAATTTAGAGAGGACAATCACTTCAGACGTTTTAGGAAGTTAGGAATCAGGAGGGAAACATTTATTTCGTTGGATTTTAGTCTAGATTGTTATTAAATAATGATATAAGTAGTATTGAAATATTTTCCCCCTAGGAATTACACTTTTAATCAATTCAACAAACTACATATGGTGAAGAGACAAATTAATCAGAAATTTAATGTTATATCATTGTTTGTTTCGTGAGTTGTTTTATTAAATGGAGAACTGATATTTACTTTTGACTAGTTCTTTTCCAGCTTTTCTGGAATCCACCATTGGGATTTCGATGCTGTGAAGTTTGCAACTGGAAAACAAAAGAAATGTATTCTCATTATATTAAACAAATTCAGAGTTGAGGTAAGGAAGAAAGAAAAAGAAAACAGAATGAAAGGAACAAAGAGACAAAATTTACTGACCGGTATCTGTTACTACAGATACTGGTTATAACGAAAACAACTTCTAATAAAAATAAAGAAATAAACGTTTACAAATTAGAGAAAAGGTACAAGAAATGATACTTCAAAATGATGTAATTAAAAAGAAATGAAAATTTGCAGATATTTATTGTTCATTGATGACCTCTGTTGTAAATTGATAATAAAATATGCTTTTATAACATTTTATCGAAAATTGTCAAGAGATTGAAAATAACTTTGCAATAAAATCAAGATTTTAACTGAAACCCACTATTCATAGAAGAGTGGAAATTTTTGTAATAATTACATAGAGAAATATAATTTGTTATTCACAATTTGAAAGTAATTAATATAAAGACTTCGTTGCCATTGCTAATTGATTTTTCTATTCTGTGTATTTAGCTACTTGCCGTTACTTCCCAATAATGTAACATGATATGAACTTGAAATATTCGAGTTCTACCTGTGAATCATATCCAACAGCAGAGAAAATGGCGTCCGTTAAAGGTTCGCACATTCAAAAATATTACAGTAGTCTCTCAAAAACTCGGCCTAATGTGGACCGAAGGGTGCCCGAGTTTGTGAAACTGCCGGGTTATCGGGAAAGGTGTTGAAAAAGAATAAGTTCGATTTTTTTCGTCATGAAGAACTTGTGGAGAATTTTGATTGATCAAAATTATATTTATTATTATTTATTCTTGCTTCGAAGTATTTTCCTTTTTTATTAGATTAAAATATAGAGAATATTTTTTTTGTGCTGCAATATAAAGTTTATAATTCAAATGAGTGAATTAGAGAAGTCAAGAAAAATAAATTAAAAGTAGTCATGTGATTGATTGAGAAATGTGAACTGATACGAGAGTATTGTGAGCGTTGGACAGTTCGAGATTCGGGTGAGCCGTGAATGAACGCAAGGAAAAGTTCTCGCGCCTGAGGCGAGATGTCTAGTGTGGCCTTGCAAGTGAAGCAACTTTCAGGGGAAGCGAATGCGCTCCGTTCGTCAAGTGAAAGAACAGCCGTATTGAAACAAAGGGAATTCAACGCAGCGTTTGAACAGGGAATATCATCACAAACTGTGAGTTAAACTTTTCAATTATATTTTTCTGTGAAGGGAACGATAAATGCTACAAAAGATTTGCCGATATTACACGTTTTGGAGAAAAGTAAAATGTCGTGCCCACATGACTATTACTTGGAAGGTTGCCAAGTGAATTTGTGAAAGTTTTCTCAAGTCGAGAAAATAATTAATTAACTGTGAAAATTATTATTTCTAAGTTTATGAAGTTAAAGTGAAATTAAAGAAATTATTCAAGGAATTATTTTAATAGTTGAAGAAATAGTAATCAAATTCAAAAGTGCTTCGAGATTGTGAATTTTGCAGTGAACACTAGATAGTGAATTTGTTACACTACCGAATTAAATTAGTGCGTTTGATTTACTTAATGCAAGTATTAATTACAGTGACTTACAGCATCAAAGTTTCACATGTGCATAGATAGAATTATAGTGTTTAATGAATTAATGTCACATGTGTGTTGCTGAGATTACAATACTTAGAAAACCTAAGTGCGTCAAGTGAGTGCTACTTCTGTGTTACAAGTTTAGTTCACAAGTGCTAATTATTGTGAAGTGTTAAAGCAGTTATATTCAAGTATTAATACAGTGTAATATTTTATGTGCTTTGAAGTGATAAAGCATTAGTGCAACTGAAAGATATATTACCGATGTGTATTAGTCCAGCTATAGCATTGTTTAATTATGGAACAATTGTGTTTAAACAATGCGCAGGATACTTCCACATGACTGTCATTTCGATTAATGAACTTTATTTTAGTTAATGAACAATTCAGAATTCAATACTCAAGAAGCGTGCAACTGATATATGTATATAGTTGTAAATAATAATAATAAAAAAAAATACAGCTCTGCATTCAATTAATTATTAACCGTCTTTAGAACTTTTATTTGTTGCTTGAGAATACAACAATTTACAAAGAATGCTATAACTCAAACTTAAAATGTCCAAATAAACTTAAGAAAATACCTAATACATGAACTGTACATAAATGTAACTTGTAACGGGTCTGCGCACGGGGGTTTTCCGCCCTGCCAGGGGGTGGCAGAGTTATCGGGACTGCCGTGTTATCGAGTGCCAAGTTTTCGGGACTCTACTATAGTTAGAAATAATTTCTGTGTTCTGTGTTACTGTTTATGGAGAACCTCGCAACACTGGAACACTATTTTAATAGCCTTAGAATTTAGGAATAACGAATTAAGCGCATTTATTTGATTTTTCTATCGTTCGAAATTTGGACGCAACTATTTGAAATAGAATGAATTTTTGGCTGACGAACGAATTATAATTTAAGTGGAAAACTCGTTTCAATCGATTAATATTTTTTCCTAATATGCTAATTAAATATTTCAATAACATTACGTTAAAACCTTAATTCCTCTTGATGCTCGTTTAGTTGCAATGTTGTAATAAACTTAAGAGAGGTTCTTCTGGACGATACCAAATGTTTTGTGAAGAGATTCCCATAATTCCTTTCGCAACATTTGAAGAATTCGCTATTTATGTGAAGCGGTGTTCGATTTTCAATCCGAGGCAGTGATCCGTAAAACTCTAGCCCTGCCATTACGTAGAATGGACTTTCTTTTAACACTGAGCGCCATTTTTTGCCCTGTGTTAGGAAATGAACTATTAATATTGTTATCTTCAAATCTTGGACCTGTGCAGCTTATTTGACCACAATGTTAAAATAAACAATTTCTTAGATTTTTCACTTATTTTTACCTTTGGTTTAGATACTTTAATAATTCTCGTCATTGGACCGGAAGCGAAGAGTTTTCGAAAGACGATGATGTATGGATCCAATGACATTTCTTCTATATACAGCGGCTGAAGTAATAAGTACGGATGATTACGAGTTTCCAATCGACAACGCAAGAGGGCTTCATCTTTTGGTGTCTGTGAAAGACGATTCAAACAAACATATGTTACAACAAAAACATAAACTAATGATTATTATTTACATAAGAATTATCGATGTAATAAAAAACAAATAAATAAATGATCTTGTAAAAAAAAGTTCCATATCTAAAGGCCGTTTTACATTTACTATTTCACTCGCCATTTTCCAAGCCATAACGCAGGACATGTCAGGATAGATTGCGAGTGATTTGTGTATCGTTTTACACTTACCATAACGCCTTCCATCACACGGAACATTTACACTTCTCAATTGTCATCATGCCTACGTTTTATTTACGATAAAAATAGCATTGATTTATATAAAAACCATTTAGTCAATGCATCGGATAGGTGAAAGAATGTCTTTAATTAATTAAAATAGGAAATATTCATGTTTTTTTTCATCGTTTTGTGTTCTTTGTTTTCAGTTTCGATAAATAATTCAGTCTCGTTAAATCTCGATCAATGGCGAGATCTTTTCGAGATGCTCGGTCGCTGTCGATTCAAATTTTCAAGCCGAAATTCTGAAATGATTTTGATTAATAATGTAACATTTTATGAAAGCATCCACGAAAACATAAGGAAAAGATGCCCTCCGATCGCGAAAATCATTTTTATAATAGGTAATTTCGAATAAATAGATACAAATCGATTGGACTTCCAAGTTCTACAATTCGTCACCAGGAGCGCTATTTGAAATGTCCAACCATCAGATGTCTAGACATTTCTTCGAAAATAGCCCAGGCTCTAAGCTCTCCATTTACTGGACATCTGTGATGTCCAGGTTATGGCGAGTGAAATGGTAAATGTAAAACAGGCTTTAGATACTGTAGGACCCTTTCGAGATTCCCATAAATGAGAATGAAACATTCTCGGGAAAAAAAGCAGGAACAAAACATGGCTTAGTCAATTATTGGATCTGGGGAAAAACATGTTAGCGATAGCGATTAGTAAACCAATCACAATGCTTCACAACGGCTTCTGATACGGGAAAGAAGAAAATTATTCAAAAGTTGTTAATACATTGAATTCATAATAATGATTTAAAAAGAAGGATGAGTAGAGTACAGATTGAATCACCTTTACGTTAGACTAGATAGAGCCAGGGTGGTTTAGAAAATGCGCGCGCGAGTCTCTTTGTGACCCCATGCTATCTTACCCACCCCTATTTATATGGAATAATCGTCATTCTTAGCTCAAACCTTATTAATAGACTGAATTCAATAATTTTTAGATAATTTTCTTCATTCACGTATCAAAAGCCACTGCAAAGCAGTGTGGGATAGTTGTCCACAGACAAACAAACCGGGACTATAACGCTTCAATCAGAAGCCTAATAAGGAAAAACCTCGACTCCAATTCCTCCACTACGTATGTAAGCACTGTGTTACCTATACTGGTCTCTCTTCCAAATCTAAATATGGTTCAAAATACTCTCGTACACAACTCGTGGGGTCTTTAATATTGCAAGAAAAAAAAAAAAAGAAACTGTAAGTTACTGCAAAAAGTTAGATTCAGAGACGTATTTATTTACGATATGGTTGTATAGTCCATTTTACTAAAAACACTGAAACTATGTTGATGTGAAATATTTACTTAACTAATTGGAATAAGAGTACAGAAGGTCTTAACAGTTCTCTTTTTTGCTAAATTTGCTAATACTTCAATAACATAATCTGAATTATAATGATGTCCTTCTTATTTTTAGTTTTTTTGTTTATGATTAGCTTACGATTGGAGGATTTTTTTTTTTAATTCTCTTAAAATAAATGGAGTAAAGTTAGATTGTCAAATATATAAATATAGTAAAACAATAGTATCCGCTGTCTCATAATCCCTTTGCCAGCATCAAGGCTACATACAACCGCCAGGTCTTTCATTACATTCACACAATACAATAAATATGTTAGAGAGAGAGCAAGACAGATCATATTCACATAACTTCTATTAATATTATAATTGTTCTACTTCATTATTAGTTATTCTTGTTAATGTCTTATTATGCCTAATTTATAAACTAAACTTTACCATAGGCATGTACAGCATGTATGGTACATGGTGTTCGCCACTATATTGGGCATTAGTTGAGGGACTTGGAACGTATCCATGCGGATTCAAATAATATCAAAAATGGTAAGAAGAAATAATTTAAAAAGTAAAGCTTAAATGACAATTTAATATATAATTAAGTCAGTTACGATAATTTGAACTATTTTCTTAAGAACTTACCCGTAACTTCTCTCCCCTGCAAAGTCTATTATAATGATCCAATTCTTCATGCTCTGACTGATACTCAAATAGCTTGGGTTGAAATTCTTGTTGTGACGTGAGAAGAGGAATATTGTCTTTAGGAATCACTGGCAAAGCGTTTGTTTGCCAGTCAACTCCTACAAAAGAAACAATTTAATACTAAAGTTACTATGAATCACAGGCAAGAATTTAAAATGATTTGTAAATTCAAGTTTCTTGCCTCGCCTCTAAAATTGAACTCGCAACTAATTTTAAAAAAAAAAACAATTACATTTATTGTAATGAATGTATTTTTGTTAATAATTTACTGTGAATAATTCATTTCTATTCAAACTCTCCAACTGATTTTAAAGGAAAGTCTCAATTCGATAAAATTATTTTGCACTTCAGTAACTGATTAACCCTAATTTATAAATAAATAAATAAATAAATAAAAATAAAAAATGGTCCAACAAGAAATAATTCAAGATAAATTCCTTGAATAAAATTTAGAGCTTCTAATCTTACCTCTGGGACCTCGAGCTTCCAAAACTTCATCATGCTACAAAGAGGAACAATTAGAATTATCTACAAATACTGTACAAAAATATCGAATGCATTTGAGAGTTGAAAAAAGTGAAAAAAAAAAAAAGAGAAAAAAACATCGCAGTTTAAAATCTACAAATTAGCTTAAAACTATCCGGGACAGTTCAAAGAACAATTCCGTCAAAGGTCCATCGTAAACACATATTGCTTTTTCAAACAATGTATTGCAAATTTGATTTAATCTGCTTTTTTTCTTTCTAAATTTTAAAGAAGCGGTTTTTTTGAAAGTATGTCTGTCAGAAACTTAATTACTAATTCAACCAAATCTTAGATCTTCATAAGATATCACAAATCTTTATTAAACTCCAAAATACTGCACCACAGACCAATATTTCGTCTTATTTTTCAAAGACTTCATTTTCATCTTTAATTTTTATTTTATTTATTTGTTTATTATGTTTACCAAAAAACCTTGAGGAAGTCTTTGAAAAATAAGACGAAATATTGGTCTGTGGTGCAGTATTTTGGAGTTTTTAATAAAGATTTGTGATATCTTAATTACTAATTATTTACTAGCATAGAATTAGTAGATATTTATGATACGGCGCCGTCAACAGCTGTCTTAATGTATTCGATGTAAAATTTAATGTTATTCTGTCTCATTTTTTAAAACTTTTAACGCAATACACATTCTGATACAATTGCACATATTAAGAATGAGATTACTCAGAATTATGTGAAATTTATTAATCTCCACGCCACAAAGAACTAAAATTGATAATGCCTAATAATCAATTTGTCCCCATCAATCATTTGAGTGTCATTTATTGCTGACTATACTACAGATTTCTTGCACACACTCTGTTTTTCTGAATTAGAGCTCTGTTTTTGCAGATGCTGTAGCAGCATATGATTCTCGACGATCGAAAACAGTTGCCGACAATTTAAATGTTGACTCAAACTTGTCACTGCAGTCCAGTCTAATTGATCGGCCAGGTCGTGCTCTAATAATGTAAATCTTTATTATAGAGGCGCCATCTTAAGGAAAACTGAAATTTCTTTTTTTTAATTTATTTATGCTTGTAGTCTATATAAAAGGAAGACTCTGTAAGCCGTTTTTCTCACATGAGACATGGGGTAAAAGCAGGCCCATAGTCAGAATTTTGTTTCATAGTATGGGGGGGGGCTCATTCCTACAAAAAGGGGCAAAAATGGTATCAAAATAAAGGTCCTAATGTGGAGGCGTGCATGAGTATGTTGATTTTTCTTAAAAGTAATTTTAATAAAAAATATCATAAAAAATTGACTCCTCCTGGGTCCCTGTTATTGCGTCCTCCTACAACTAGAAAGTGGCTGAATCCGTTCGCTTCGAAGTAATCGCTTAATTAAGTATTTTTATTTTTCACTTAAAAATGATTAAATATCTTCGATAATCGGAATTATTGCTTAATTATGATTAGGAGAATTATCTTTCCAATCGTAGGATGTCTTCGAGTTCTACTTGTTTTCTAATTTTTACCAAAAAAGACAATAATGGATGAGACCAAATTATTCAGAAGTCATCAGGATGTCACTTGTGAATAATTTGGTCTCATCCATTGTTGTTTTTTTAACAATTCAAATGCGCAGTTTGAAGTCTTATGCTAAAAAAAAATCATTGAGGCCGCTCTCGCTGGCACATGGATTTTCTCACTGGTTTTTTTCATTAGTGAGTTTTTCATTGTGTATTTTTTTCCTTTAAGGCCCACTGCGCTTCCGATGGACTCTTTTACTATTTTGGGAATTAATTCGTTATCTTTAATGGAAAAAGGTCTTTCGAATTAAATTTGAAAAATAATTCAATTCGGTAAAGAAAACGGAGTTAATAGATTATTAAACGAACTTAATATTGTTTCATATAATGTTAACAGAAAATGGTCTTTAAAAATTCTAAACAATGATATTTTATGTGATTAAGAATTGAGAAATTTCATGATTTACAAAGAAACACGAATTGTAGTCGCCATTTTTTATTTTAGTTTTCCAAACTATTGGTCCTAGTTACAATATTAACTGGTTAACTTACCACTCGAATGGCTGTTTCTAAATAAGGTAGGATTTCCTCTCGATGGGTTGTGACGTTGTTCTCTTGATCTGCTCTCGTCATTGCAATCTCGAACCAGAGAATAGCTTTGTCATAATAGCCTCGATTAAAAGAATGTTTTCCCAGAAAGAGGCAGTCTCTTGCTATACGAAATTGACAAAAACGAAATAATTATGATTGTTAACTACCAATATTTTCAATATTAGAAAATGAAAGCATTTGAAAACTGTTTGCAAAACGGAAGAAGCTGCATTTTTTAAAGATAATGTTTTATATAGATAATAGTATCACATTCTGCACATTCTCTCAGAGAGACCTTTCAGACGGAATACCGAAATTTTCGCCTCCCATATGTGCTCGAAAGGCCCACCAATACAGAGATACATGACGGGCCTCTCAATGTCAACTGGATAATAAGCCTCTGGATCTGTTTCCTATGAAGGAATCCAAGAACTTTCCATATATGTAGGACATCACCCTTCATATTACATGAATATATCCATGAATATTAGATTACAAGTTGTAATGCGAGTTTAAGCTAAATACGCTAACTTATCTGTATCGTTAGTTATTATAGTTGTGATTACAAAACAATAGTTACAAATACATAGAATCCATAAGGTTAGTTAAATAAAAATAATTCAGCAGTAATAAAAAAAAAAATCAATAAGAGTCAATGTTCAACATTCTGTGATCCAAAGACAAGTGGACTTAAGTAATAGAGATCTCACTGAAATGATTTTTAGGATTGGGGGAATATGATGTCTTGGTGGACATTTTTTCTTTAAGGCAATTATATGTATCTTAATAGACTGAATTGTTAAAACAATTAATTCAGAAACAATTAATTGTTAACAAAATTAATTCAGAATTAATTCGCTCTTAAAGAAATTTTCTTGTCACGAACTTTTGTTCCAACAACAATAGAAAATAGAAAGTTTTTTTTATTTGAAAAGATGTTTTATTAGTGTTTTTACTGCCTAGACAGTTGATATTTGTAGATTTGAAATTTATTGTGGATTTTTTTTTTAACCACAAATACGGATTATTCATTATTAATAAAATATTCTACAATTGATTTATTCTTCCTCGTTGGAGACATAAATGTCAATTAAAAATGTTTGAACTTCTACGATATTTCGTCTTGAATACGATTAAGATATCTCAGCTTCATTTTGTTGTCAGTTTTGTTTTGGATGTTGCTGATTTTCAAATAAAACGAATTCGTCAGAGAATAAATTCAATTTCTTAATAATTTAGGAAGAATATAGAAAATAGGTAAACTTGAAAGCATTGGTAAACAAATTTTTATAACAAATTTTTAGTCCACCTAAAATACATCTATCACGAAGTTAAGCTTTATTTACTTTGACACAATACAAGGATATAATTAAAAAAAAAAAATAAAAAAATCAATCGCCTGCGTACCTGTTAATTGATGGACACTGTGAAATACTGGCATGTGTCCATCTAAACCCCGCAGTTCTCCTTGAACCATCGCTGACAAATTGAGGTTGTAGGTGTCTTGCAGTCGTACTAAGGCCACTGCGGCCCCATGGAGATCTTCCTCGTTTGGAAAGGCTTCTACGTCCCTCAATCGAAACAGACGATCGGCTAGATCTACAAGAGAAATCCATTTGAAGTATTACTGGTAAAGGAAATTAATAAAAGGAAAAAAGAAAGGAATTAAAAAAGAAGATAGATTTCTTGTTTTCAAGCTTCAAGAAAGCTATGGCCGAAATTAATTTGGCTCACTTCCGTTACAGCTGATGTAAATTAAAGTCACACGGAAAGAAATCATCTTCTGATTTGATTTTAAAAAATTAACTTATTGGTAGACTTTATATTATCTTGCTTATACGGTATTGCATATTTATATATAACAGATGTTTTGATGGGAAAAATGTTTATTAAAATTTGACTTACATGTTTCCTAATATTAACATGTAAGAGTTCATGTATATTCATGGACAAAAAAATTAGCGCACCAAGAAATAATTGCGGGATCGTAACGAAACTTGCAATGAAGGTACATGTCGGGGAGATATGCAAATGATTAGAAATGCAGCGTGATTGCGCATTACGTATAGCCGGTAGAGGGCGTTGAACATCGTACTCTGTGGAGTATAAAACAGGTAACCAAAGCTTGTTTGAGTGTGCTGAATCATTTACAAAGGAAGAGCTGAGGTAGACATGCCATTACGCCGTGTTCGAAGACAGTATACGCAGTTGTCGCAGTTTGAGAGAGGGAGAATCGTCGGGATGATGGAAGCTGGGTGGTCAGCTAGGCGAGTAGCTCGTCAATTAGGCCGCTCTGATTGTGTTGTGAGGAGGTTTTGGGCCCAGTGGACCCGAGAGATGTCATGTACACGAAGACCAGGCTCAGGACGCCCTCGACAGACCAGTCGTCGAGAAGACCGCCACATAGTCAGAAATGCACGCGTACAGCCAACTGCTTCATCGGCCGCCATCCAGGCACAGGTAGCACCTTCACTAGGGGCCGCTGTGTCTTCTCGAACCATACGAAGGCGCCTGGCTGAAGGACAGTTGGTATCGCGGCGCCCATTACGTGTGCTTCCCTTCACGCCCACCCATCGACGCCTCCGTTTGGAGTTTTGCCGCGCAAAACTGGAGGAAACTGGACAGCAGCGGAATGGAACCAGGTCGTCTTTAGCGACGAATCCAGATTCAATCTCGGCAGTGATGACAATCGTGTTCGTGTGTAGAGAGCCCGTGGTGAACGCTTCAATCCTGCCTTTGCTGTACAGCGACACACCGCTCCCACAGCTGGTGTGATGGTATGGGGTGCCATTGCCTTCAATACACGGTCACCCCTAGTATTGTTCCGTGGCACCATGACAGCCCAGCGGTATGTTCATGAAATCCTGCAACCACATGTGTTGCCACTCATGCAACGGCTCCCAGGAGCCATTTTTCAACAAGACAATGCTCGGCCTCATACGGCAAGGGTGTCACAAGACTGTCTCCGCACTGTTACTACCCTTCCTTGGCCTGCCCGATCCCCAGATTTGTCTCCAATCGAGCATATCTGGGATCATTTGGGACGACGAGTTGGGCATCCCACGAGTTTGAACGAACTAGAGGCAAGGTTACAGCAAATATGGAACGAAATGTCTCAAGACATCATACAGAACTTGTATGACTCAATGCCCGATCGTATCGTATCGCATCGTGCAATCGCGCTAGAGGGGGTCCAACGGAGTATTAACTCCTCCGTTCTTTCGTCGTCTTCTCTGAAATAAATTATCCTTTTTCTTTGATTTTCTTATCATTTACTTATATCAAAGTAGTCATTACGTATGTAAATTTTCGTTTCATTTTGACGACTTCTTCTTGGTGCGCTAATTTTTTTGTCCATGAGTGTATATTATGTTACAGGAGAGTCTTATCTTTATCAGATGTATTAAATTTTATATATAAGTTACAAGTTTCTCTAAGAAATTTATGACTTATCGAGTCACAAAAATGCTTTATCAAGAAGATAAAAAATGAAGAGTGACTGGGTTGTTACTGTATTATTTTTTGCATTATTATTTAATAGATTAAAGATGTATTATCTAAGTTTAGGTTAATTTTTTTACTCTAATTTCCATGTTGTGTGGCTACTAAAAATGTGGCTACTAAAACATGTTTTATTAAAAAAAATCGCTACAGTCGTAGAATAAAAACAGTTAATATATTTCAGTTAAGAAGCTATAATTAAAAGTGGTTAGAATCATTTGAATATAAAATACAACAAATATTTCTAAATCAAGCACAGGAAGTATACAATGCCATTATATAATTATTATTAAACTTTAACAAAATGATGTTGTTTAATTTGTAACAATAATTTTTACATTATATTTTTTTCATCCCAGTTATTAGCGTTGATGGGAGATTTTTTTAAACTAAAATATATCGTAGAAAATATTAAAAAGTTTTTTAAGAAACAGAAAAGAATGATTGATTTTGTTTTTCAAATTAACAATAACTTGTCAAATCCTTTGTTTTAAATCTGTATTTTTTAAATCTGACAGAAAAGTGACCATCAATTTGGTAATTTATTATTGTATAAGAATTACACTAGTTATAGGATGATCAATTGCTTACCTTGTGTTAGATTAATATCGGTTTTGACCAAGTTTTCTACTTGGCCCCAATCAACTGTTAAGCGCTTGACTAGAAGATAAGCATGAATAGGATTTGCCACATAAGAAGCTCCATCGTCTTGCATCAAACTAAAATCACGGTATTCAGAAAGATACCTGCGAAAATAAGTAAGAAATTCAATGTACTATTATACTCCCATTACGTGTTGAAATTATTTTCCTCACAATAAAGTAAACTTATATCTGTTCAATCACGTTGAATAAAAGTCATTTTCTTTACAAATTGCAACATGTATCATGTAACCTGTAACATGTAGCATTTAGCGGTTGTTGGTCCATAAGTAAAAGTTTGTAACATTTTCTTCAAACTTCAGGAATTAATTTCAGAGCAAAATTTTGGTTAATTTGATCATGAAGTTTTGCTCATAAATAACGTAGAGCATCATGTCTTTAGAATCTAACAGTGCATCTAAATACGTGTACTATGTACATAAGTGCATACTCGTCTTAATTTCTTTCCTATCTGCTTAATTCCGTTTTAAAAACGGGTCAAGAAACAGAAAACTTTGTGCAGTACTAATTAAAAAGACTTAAAAGTTAAGTTTGATATATATCAATGTATTATGCTTTTAATTCTTTTCAATCCTTATTCTAAAATATTATCCCTTAAAGCTTATCAAAATCAAATACAAATCCGACCTCAATATTTTAACTATTGATCAGAACCCAGAGGTTTAGGCGCTGGACTTCGGACTAGACAAAGAGGGTTCAATTCTCGGATTTTTCTATGGCTATTTCCCCTAGGGTTCACACAGCCCTCTATCAAATGGATAATGGGTTTCTTAATTGAGATTAAAGGTGGGGGTACGGGCATCAGGCTGACCATCGGATCTCAACTAGACCCGTTGGTAGAGAATTGTTGGGAGTCTAAACTTCCCGCGCACATAAGGGCATTCATGGCGTGTAGTAAAACACAAATCTTTGCCCAGTAGAGCACAAATGTTTGTCCATTCTGTTCATGGAATGGGAAGAAATTTGTCCAATTCATGAAACGATCAGTTTCAAGAATTGATGTAACATATACAGTATTCTATTGATGTGTAGCAAATTTTGAGATTAATTATAATACTTTTGAATGGTGTATGTTTTTGTGAAATTCTTACCAGTTGATGTAGTTGTAATATATAAGATTTACTTTGATATCACCAACTAATATCTGTTTTAGCTGCAATTTGTATTAGATTAAAATCATATTGAATCTATTTCAATATCGTTTTTATCTACTTTCTTCAGAAATAGAATTACAGGAAGTTCATAAATTTTGTCGATCGGATTTTTAATATTTACATTATCTTTTAGATATCTGTTTTCATAATAACTCCTTATTTCTAAACTTGCCTTTTAATGGCGCCTATCCGCAATTCCGCATTCCGGACGAATTCTTCGAGCATGTTGATGGCTCTACTTTCTGCATGAACAAGGTTCTCTAATTTGACAGTGGCTGAAAATACGTCGTCATGGAACCGTGGTATATGAGCCGAGACCAAGGAACTGACAAAGACCAGTGCTGCCACCCACCGGAAGGAAGAGCAACTAGCTGTTGCCATGGAGCAACAGCTGCTCAGATATTTGCAGTAACAAATAATTCTGAAAAGAGAAAAACAAATGGTTTCAATAGAAATAAAAATGAAACCAAAATACTATATATTAATGTATGTTTGTTTATAATGCTGTAAAACATACATGCAAAAGTGACTTAACTCACAATCCAACATATTTCTGAACTTAAAGGTGAATTCTCACGAATAATTAGAACTTTTTATACATTGAACTAACAAGCAATGTTTAATATTTCGGCTCGGTACCTGTGACATTAGACCAATGTCTTCACAATGTCTCGGGTGAGACGGTCTGGTGCTTCGTCTTCTCCAAAAAACACTGATATGGACAGAATAATGATACGAACTTATTAATTTAATTTTTAATTTCCTGCTGAAGAAGACCCAAGGTACCAAACCGAAATATTGAAGAATTTTACCTGAAGAAGGAAAATCCTTATTCACTTTTATATTAATTTATATCTTAATACCCTCAACAACATTAAAACCGCTTTCTAATTTCCTGTGATTTATATTAAGTATTATCTTAAATCAGTCGATCATTTCTGACCATTTCCTATGAGCATGTTTTTCCTCAACTCTATAAATCACAGGAAATTAGAAAGCGGTTTTAATGTTGTTGAGGGTATTAAGATATAAATTAATATAAAAGTGAATAAGGATTTTCCTTCTTCAGGTAAAATTCTTCAATATTTCGGTTTGGTACCTTGGGTCTTCTTCAGCAGGAAATTAAAAATTAAATTAATAAGTTCGTATCATTATTCTGTCCATATCAGTGTTTTTTGGAGAAGACGAAGCACCAGACCGTCTCACCCGAGACATTGTGAAGACATTGGTCTAATGTCACAGGTACCGAGCCGAAATATTAAACATTGCTTGTTAGTTCAATGTATAAAAAGTTCTAATTATTCGTGAGAATTCACCTTTAAGTTCAGAAATATGTTGGATTGTGAGTTAAGTCACTTTTGCATGTATGTTTTACAGCATTATAAACAAACATACATTAATATATAGTATTTTGGTTTCATTTTTATTTCTATTGAAACCATTTGTTTTTCTCTTTTCAGAATTATTTGTTACTGCAAATATCTGAGCAGCTGTTGCTCCATGGCAACAGCTAGTTGCTCTTCCTTCCGGTGGGTGGCAGCACTGGTCTTTGTCAGTTCCTTGGTCTCGGCTCATATACCACGGTTCCATGACGACGTATTTTCAGCCACTGTCAAATTAGAGAACCTTGTTCATGCAGAAAGTAGAGCCATCAACATGCTCGAAGAATTCGTCCGGAATGCGGAATTGCGGATAGGCGCCATTAAAAGGCAAGTTTAGAAATAAGGAGTTATTATGAAAACAGATATCTAAAAGATAATGTAAATATTAAAAATCCGATCGACAAAATTTATGAACTTCCTGTAATTCTATTTCTGAAGAAAGTAGATAAAAACGATATTGAAATAGATTCAATATGATTTTAATCTAATACAAATTGCAGCTAAAACAGATATTAGTTGGTGATATCAAAGTAAATCTTATATATTACAACTACATCAACTGGTAAGAATTTCACAAAAACATACACCATTCAAAAGTATTATAATTAATCTCAAAATTTGCTAAACATCAATAGAATACTGTATATGTTACATCAATTCTTGAAACTGATCGTTTCATGAATTGGGCAAATTTCTTCCCATTCCATGAACAAAATGGACAAACATTTGTGCTCCACTGGGCAAAGATTTGTGTTTTACTACAGGCCATAAATGCTCTTATGTGCGCGGGAAATTTAGACTCCCAACAAATCTCTACCAATGGGTTTAGTTGAGATCCGATGGTCAGCCTGATGCCCGTCCACCCGCCTTTAATCTCAATTAAGAAACCCATTATCCATTTGATAGAATGCTGTGTGAACCCTAGGGGAAATAGCCGTAGAAAAATCCGAGAATTGAACCCTCTTTATCTAGTCCGAAGTCCAGCGCCTAAACCTCTGGGTTCTGATCAATAGTTAAAATATTGAGGTCGGATTTGTATTTGATTTTGATAAGCTTTAAGGGATAATATTTTAGAATAAGGATTGAAAAGAATTAAAAGCATAATACATTGATATATATCAAACTTCACTTTTAAGTCTTTTTAATTAGTACTGCACAAAGTTTTCTGTTTCTTGACCCGTTTTTAAAACGGAATTAAGCAGATAGGAAAGAAATTAAGACGAGTATGCACTTATGTACATAGTACACGTATTTAGATGCACTGTTAGATTCTAAAGACATGATGCTCTACGTTATTTATGAGCAAAACTTCATGATCAAATTAACCAAAATTTTGCTCTGAAATTAATTCCTGAAGTTTGAAGAAAATGTTACAAACTTTTACTTATGGACCAACAACCGCTAAATGCTACATGTTACAGGTTACATGATACATGTTGCAATTTGTAAAGAAAATGACTTTTATTCAACGTGATTGAACAGATATAAGTTTACTTTATTGTGAGGAAAATAATTTCAACACGTAATGGGAGTATAATAGTACATTGAATTTCTTACTTATTTTCGCAGGTATCTTTCTGAATACCGTGATTTTAGTTTGATGCAAGACGATGGAGCTTCTTATGTGGCAAATCCTATTCATGCTTATCTTCTAGTCAAGCGCTTAACAGTTGATTGGGGCCAAGTAGAAAACTTGGTCAAAACCGATATTAATCTAACACAAGGTAAGCAATTGATCATCCTATAACTAGTGTAATTCTTATACAATAATAAATTACCAAATTGATGGTCACTTTTCTGTCAGATTTAAAAAATACAGATTTAAAACAAAGGATTTGACAAGTTATTGTTAATTTGAAAAACAAAATCAATCATTCTTTTCTGTTTCTTAAAAAACTTTTTAATATTTTCTACGATATATTTTAGTTTAAAAAAATCTCCCATCAACGCTAATAACTGGGATGAAAAAAATATAATGTAAAAATTATTGTTACAAATTAAACAACGTCATTTTGTTAAAGTTTAATAATAATTATATAATGGCATTGTATACTTCCTGTGCTTGATTTAGAAATATTTGTTGTATTTTATATTCAAATGATTCTAACCACTTTTAATTAAAGCTTCTTAACTGAAATATATTAACTGTTTTTATTCTACGACTGTAGCGATTTTTTTTAATAAAAAATGTTTTAGTAGCCACATTTTTAGTAGCCACACAACATGGAAATTAGAGTAAAAAAATTAACCTAAACTTAGATAATACATCTTTAATCTATTAAATAATAATGCAAAAAATAATACAGTAACAACCCAGTCACTCTTCATTTTTTATCTTCTTGATAAAGCATTTTTGTGACTCGATAAGTCATAAATTTCTTAGAGAAACTTGTAACTTATATATAAAATTTAATACATCTGATAAAGATAAGACTCTCCTGTAACATAATATACACTCATGGACAAAAAAATTAGCGCACCAAGAAGAAGTCGTCAAAATGAAACGAAAATTTACATACGTAATGACTACTTTGATATAAGTAAATGATAAGAAAATCAAAGAAAAAGGATAATTTATTTCAGAGAAGACGACGAAAGAACGGAGGAGTTAATACTCCGTTGGACCCCCTCTAGCGCGATTGCACGATGCGATACGATACGATCGGGCATTGAGTCATACAAGTTCTGTATGATGTCTTGAGACATTTCGTTCCATATTTGCTGTAACCTTGCCTCTAGTTCGTTCAAACTCGTGGGATGCCCAACTCGTCGTCCCAAATGATCCCAGATATGCTCGATTGGAGACAAATCTGGGGATCGGGCAGGCCAAGGAAGGGTAGTAACAGTGCGGAGACAGTCTTGTGACACCCTTGCCGTATGAGGCCGAGCATTGTCTTGTTGAAAAATGGCTCCTGGGAGCCGTTGCATGAGTGGCAACACATGTGGTTGCAGGATTTCATGAACATACCGCTGGGCTGTCATGGTGCCACGGAACAATACTAGGGGTGACCGTGTATTGAAGGCAATGGCACCCCATACCATCACACCAGCTGTGGGAGCGGTGTGTCGCTGTACAGCAAAGGCAGGATTGAAGCGTTCACCACGGGCTCTCCACACACGAACACGATTGTCATCACTGCCGAGATTGAATCTGGATTCGTCGCTAAAGCCGACCTGGTTCCATTCCGCTGCAGTCCAGTTTCCTCGTGCGCGGCAAAACTCCAAACGGAGGCGTCGATGGGTGGGCGTCAAGGTTAGAACACGTAATGGGCGCCGCGATACCAACTGTCCTTCAGCCAGGCGCCTTCGTATGGTTCGAGAAGACACAGCGGCCCCTAGTGAAGGTGCTACCTGTGCCTGGATGGCGGCCGATGAAGCAGTTGGCTGTACGCGTGCATTTCTGACTATGTGGCGGTCTTCTCGATGACTGGTCTGTCAAGGGCGTCCTGAGCCTGGTCTTCGTGTACATGACATCTCTCGGGTCCACTGGTCCCCAACACCTCCTCACAACACAATCAGAGCGGCCTAATTGACGAGCTACTCGCCTAGCTGACCACCCAGCTTCCATCATCCCGACGATTCTCCCTCTCTCAAACTGCGACAACTGCGTATACTGTCTTCGAACACGGCGTAATGGCATGTCTACCTCAGCTCTCCCTTTGTAAATGATTCAGCACACTCAAAGAAGCTTTGGTTACCTGTTTTATACTCCACAGAGTACGATGTTCAACGCCCTCTACCGGCTGTACCTAATGCGCAATCACGCTGCATTTCTAATCATTTGCATATCTCCCCGACATGTACCTTCATTGCAAGTCCCGCAATTATTTCTTGGTGCGCTAATTTTTTTGTCCATGAGTATATTTATGGATATCTTCGATGAATGAAGATAGGTTTAACATAAGAAATATTGAAAATAAGGTCATGCGGCTTCTAACTGGTCGATGATAAAAAACTTTTCTTCAATTGAAAGTTCTGCTTTTTTTACGTCATCTAGATATCAATGAAGCAGCAGCTACTTGATTTCTAAGATAAAACAATCAGAATCAATGTTTGTAATCAAGGAATATCAAAAAGTTTACATTTCGAGAAAATGTAATCAGAGAAACATAATATCGTTAAAAGGAATATTACTATTCTTAAGAACATCTGACTACATATTGCAAAATAACCAATAACAGAACTATTGTTATTTGAATACATGAAACAATCGTTCAATTTTTACATGACCTTGTTTAAATGAATGTAAAATTAAGATAAACACTCTGAGAATAGAATTAAGAAACATAAACTCGCTGAACTTATAGAAAAAAGAACAGAAAAAGAATTCCAGGAAAAAGTAAAGTACGGAAATCAATTAAAAGCTTTATCCATATGAGGCATTCGACCTTGAAGAACGTGCTTAAAAGAGGCATTTAAAAATGAATTTTTACAATTACAATATGGTTGTAATTTTAACTCAGCTAAAATAAAGCTAATTGAACTTAAAAAATTTTATCAGGAAAAGACGTGCTTCTTATTTTTCTGCAACCGATTGAGAAGATACAAATAAAGCTAGCTGTCACTAAAAGAGGATTGTTTCCAGGGGGTTGTACTTTACACGCACGAGGGAGACTGACTTAACTGAAGATGTTTCTTCGATAAATATTAAACACGCCCCTGCTAACGTGAAATAAAGATTAGCCGTGCAAAAAAATCACAGCTGCCATATCAACAACCCAAAGGACTTGCTTGTTGATTAGAAACAAGGATAGCAAAGATGCTCAGCCACATCCGTGCTTATAATAGCTGAACATGCCGTGATTTCAAGAAATAACGTAAGGATTCGTCGTCTGAGCATGGAAAAAATCAAAGCAATTTGTAGCGTTTGTTTTTTGAGAGCAGATCTGGTTTCAAAACGCATTGAAGCGTGAAATAATGACTGGGAACAAAATATTTACAATTATTTTTCGACTCTAAGGAGATTTTTTTCCTTTCAGTTTTGTTGAATCCACTGTAAAAAATGGCAAATAAAAGCTTGCTCCTTTTTTTTAAGCTAATTTGTTGCACATTAAATTTTCTTATCCACGGTCAGTTTCGACTGATTTTCGAAAAAAGAAAAAATATCGAATTGGACCATAAGCAAGTAGGTTATCGTTAAAAAGAAAAAAGGATTTTTTTGTATGGCTCAATCGAACTATTCTATTCTGTAGGCTGTATAAAGTTTTTTCTGCTATCTTTTATATTTTGCTCTACTCTGAAATTCTGAAGTCTCTGTGTGTGCTTCCCTTATTAATTTTTAACCAACCAACACTGATATATGGATTTGTCGACAAAAGACTCTTCTGTTTAGGAAAATCTTCTACTTTGCATTGGAAAATGTTTTCAGATTGATCAAAACCTGAGCGGTGAACTGAATTTTACATAGGAATAGTGGTTTAGGCTCTGGAGTGCGGACTGGAGGAGCCTGGTTCTATTCCCGGTGGTGGTCGGGGATTTTGTTTCCATGGTGATTTCTTATCAAGACGGACCCTAGGGTTTACCCATCCCTCTGTCAAATGGGTACCGGGTTTCTTATTCGGGAGTTCAAACATGGGCGAGAGTCGGACTGACCATCCGACCTCATCTAGTCCCATTAATCAAACATCGTAGGGAGCCTAAAGCTCTCGCGCACCCAAAGACCTCCATGGCCTGTTGCGGTTCAGTTTAACTTTAAAATGAAAGAAATAGCGGTCTTTCGATAAAAACTAATGATGCTTTATATACATGTTAGTTTATAACTTAACCTTATTTTAAGAAAACATTAATAATTCATTTTGGCAATACATTTAGTAATTTCCTTGGTAGATGGCTAAACTTGCATCATTCCAATGCTCGGTTCCGATTAGTTAAAACTTTATTAATTATCGCATCCATTTATTAACCATCCAATAAATCATTGCATTTTAGCGGACGTGTTGGGTCAAGACCATCAAGGTAACTTAAGAAATACAAAATAAAAAAGAAGAAACCTTACGAATGATAGAATCGGTAGAGAGGGAGAAGGATGATTGATCTTCGCATTCAAAACGTCTCTTATTTTTATTGTTTTAAGCTTCTGATCAATGGGAAATCCACTCACTTCACTAAGAGTCTTCACAAATGGCGATCAAATAATGTATGAAATATTCCATACCATTATTTGAACACTGGTATGGCAAAGTGAAATTCCTCTGCTAAGTCAAGTTGTCAACATTAATTTCTTTGTAAAATTGGTAATTTCTAAGAAAACTTTATTGGAATGAGAAGCCCCATTAGTAAAAAAAAAAAGGTTTTCTAGTTAGATTCCAGTAAGATTAACACGGATCGGCGTTCAATGAATCAGACGCCACTTTTTGGGCAAAAACAAGTTCTTTACAAATGATAAATATTTAAAACCAATAATCCTATTTCTAAAATATCCTACAACATACTATTAAATTTTCAGCTTGCTAAGATAAATAGCTCTGAAGATCACAGCTCTTTGCAACAAAACTCTAATGATCACCGATTCCTATCCCATGTTTAGAATTTATACCAAACTCAATAAAGGTCACGTGTTGCAAAATCTATTGTTAAACGAGGCTGTTTCAAGATGAAATTTTGGCTTCAACTATCGTATCATAGATGAACACATTTGCTTATTTCAATTTAAAATTAAATTCTGATGCTAACAGTAAAATAATATAATTGTAATATTATTGTTTACAACTTTAACAATAATAATGTCTTTTATTTTAATAACTTAAAAGCTGATTCACGTAACTATGGTTCTTTTTGTTTAAATAAAAAAGTTTATTTTTAAATATTGTTGTTGCTTTTCTTCCTTTTCCAGAATTTGCTTTGTCATCCCACAGTACTTTCATTTGCCATTGTAATTTGCTTATTCTAATGAGATGGATCACTTTTCATTATTCATTCATTAAAAATATAAATTAAAAGTGAATTTAGTTTAAAAACAATGCATTTCCAACTTTATATTTAAGGATTATCCTAGTAAAACCGCTTCACTTCGTTAGAACTTGGATTTAAACCTACTTTTTTTTCTTCTTTCCTTTAAATCCCAGTTAATTCAATTTTTAATCTTTAGCCAAAACTCACGGGAGCTTCACTAATCCGTTGGCGTTTCTTGAATCTGTTTTTGGGAGGATGTCACAAGGTCACAATGTCAGTGTCACACCAGGGATCCTTACCATTTGATCACCCATCCACAAACGAAGAAAACAAAGGAATTCGGATACAGACTCTTTGAAGCCTCTAATGTCGTGGCTTCTTGTTGCATTTAATAAATACAAAAACAGAAATTAAAATATTCACTGATTGTGTTCAGACAATCCAAATGGAAGGGATGATAAGATTTAAGAGTTCTCGGATATAGGAAGACCCCTGACATCGAACTATTTTTATTCTGGAATCTTCCTGGGACAATCGTGAAAGACCTTTTGTTGTTGTTGTATAATAACAAAAAGTGGTAAACAGTCTTCAAATCTGTTATTCTGTCGTTGTTGACTCTTTCTTCTTCTTCAGTGCGCTCCTGAAGACCTGGATTCATGCGCTGTTGGTAACCGAGAAGTCACTGTCATTTCTATTGCTTATTATTTACGCAAGGCTTAAACCTTAGACCTGTAGAAAACGTTCCGAAATCACCTTCTGTTGGTGATTTCCATCCATCTGATTTATGTTCTTCAGTAAAACACCTCTTCATTAATCAGAGAGGAGGAAAAACGCGTAAGCCTTTGCTTTCCTCCTCCAACTTCACTGATGCTTTCCTAATGGATGACAACATTCCAATGCCAACCAAGGTTACAGAAATGAAGAACTTCACAAGTTCCAAGTTTTTTACGATAAATTATTTTATATTGATGCCTAATAACGTTTTATAATGATGAAAGCATTGACTGAGGGCATTGGATAATAATATTCTTGTACAAAATCATAATATAAACCCTTAAAATAAAATAAATCCAAATAATAAAACGAGTTCAAGCTTTCTTCCCCTTGACATAATCTTATCTTGTCAGTAATGACCAGGGTGCCATTTTGGCCACGAGTTACTATTTATAATTTGGGCCATATTTTGGCAATCTTGAGGAAATATATGTTAGTTGAAAATTATACAGAAAGACGTTGCCTTGTGGACCGTTTTATGTTTTATTTGAACAACTGGATTTTATAAAATCCACGAATTTGACCAATTTTGGCCAATTTTTCATGTTTGTTTGGCCAATGATTCTACAAGTTTTCTAATATTAAGTTTCTCAATAATAATATTTTCTTTCAATTCTTATAAATTTTAACACCATAAGATTCTTGCAATCAACAAAAACAGACAACGATCTACTTTCATCAATAATGGAAAGGTGAGTTATAATTAAATTGACAGCGTTTCTAGTTGATGTAATTTCCATTCCCGTTAAATCCTCCTAATTCTCTAGAATAACGTCCATGTAATTATTCGAAAGATCAATTTACATGAATTTGAAATCTTAATCAGTTCTGAAATATTTCCTATACATGAGTTTTTACTTCGTTCATCTGGATTTAAGAAAGAAATCAAAGTATCTTCAAATTACTATGAACTTTACGATTACGAAAAATTTCGTAAAATAACCTCGTACGCCAGGTGTAGCATGAAGAAAAAAAATCTTATCTATTAGAAGTAGTTGGATTATGATGAAAAAGATATTATTGAAGTTATTTCTATTATAAACTCAAGGAAACGTCTAATATAAAATTTATGTATTGTATTTCATATTAATTTTTTTAGGAATCAATTTTATCAGTCAACTGCATTTGTTCCGTTGAGATAAACAAAATGTTGAATTCAAACAGAGATTTCTTTGTGCACATTTCTATATTAACATGTTACTCATTTATAAATATATATATAGTTTGTTATTATGATGACGATAAATATAAAAAAAATAATAATAGACTCACTTTAATGTTATAGTGATATTTATTTATAAGTAGGTCAATACTTATATCTATAAGTATAGTTGTTCTTGTTCTGATATACACACACACAGCACACATACCAGAATATATAACCTATATATAATTATAAATAACGTATAAAAAAATAATTATTAAGTAATTAATGGCAATACTAATAACAATAATAACAATGGGTGAGACCAAATTATTTACAAGTGACATCCTGGAACATTGCGCTTCCGATGTAATGGCAATACTTGTTGCATATCAATTTTCACTTAATTAATAAACTTAAAATACATCAAAAATTATATTTAAAAAAAAAATGATGTAAGATTTCAGTAACAGTCAATAACAATATATATGTACATGTGTGTGCGTGTGTTAACAGGAAGCCTCTTGCAGATACCTCCTAATAGGAATACATTTTAAATTTTAATTGAAATAAAGAAACATCTTCTTGTTTATTTCTGACTCTCTCCACATGCCATCTCCATATTTTCACTTCGGAGTCATTAATTTTGACAACTCTTAGCTACCAGCATACAGATTATAGGTAATTTTAAGTTTTACTATTTTTTAAGTTTAAAAAATAATAAATAACTTAAAAGTAATAAAACTAGAAATAAATTACTTCAAAGTTATTTCTTTAAAATATTTTCAGTGTTATCAAAAATAGCCAAGCGTTGCTGCAACACTGCTTCGCTAAAAAGACATTTAAAATGATATATTAATGCCAGCAAACACCCTACAGAAAAATACAACAAAATCTAATATCACCATCTTTTTACCTATGTTGCAACAATTGCAGATTAGCAAAAGAATATTGTAAATAGAAGCCTTCCCAAAACTTAAAACATTTTAATATTTAAAATAACATAAAGAACAATTATTAAAAGCTTTTAATTGTACAAAATAACGGCGAATGTAATTGGATCGTAAAATATATTTTACGATGGATCAGATTTTAAGAGGAATTTTTTAAGAGGAAGAAATGCGTAACAAGAAAGAATGCGTAACAATAGCCATTAGGTCACAAGTGCACGAGGTTCCACAAAAGTAAATCACATTAGCAGTAATTATGTAGAATGAGATGGAGTGAGAGGAATTTCGAAGAGCTTTACTGTAGTAAATAAAAAAGCCGGAAGGAGGCGTTGCTGTCATTGAACGAAAGATGGAGAAGACAGGGAAAGTGATTGAGGCTTTTCAACTTATTTAGTTATTTTTAGAAACATTTGCTTGCGACAACCACTTCTATTACCTCGCTTGTCTCTTTGTTTATTAGAAAAAAATAAACAAATTGTACTTCTACTGCTTCATTCTGGTGAAATCGTGTATTTAAACAACAACAAAAATACGCACGCACTTTACAAGTGTATTAAGCGCTTTACAAAAAGTCTTAAACAAAAACCATTTGAATTCTTTCGATCGCTTCCATTTTGTTTTCCATTTTCCTCTGAAGCTGCTGATTAAAATTTCAAGACAACTTCAGTAAGCAGTTAAAAAGGATAGAATTTATTTTCGGCAAATTGGAAACGTACATTCTCCATATATTGAGCAGATATTATATTATACCAATAGACTGAGTATTATTTCCAAGATTTAAAAGAAATAAATAATCCACATAAAAAAAAAAAAAAAAATTGTTTTTGTTCGCTTATCGTCAAATGTAATTTGTCTTTATTAACTATGCATTTCAAATATTACCAGTGAATGATTCAAAATATTGAATTTATATATATATATATAAATAAAGTTTGGGGGCATAGGAAAAATACATCATCGACAATAAAATATATGATTTAAATCCAATACAATATATTAAAATTTAATATATTGAAAGTTTATAATTTTTAATAATTAAGCAATTAAGTTTTGATTTTACGAAAACATATTAACTATTTTCTGTCGCATAAAATTTATTAAAAAAAAAAAAAAGTTTTCTGCGACAGGCCTAAAGCTACCCGCACACGAGGGAGCTTTTTCTGTGCAACTCGAGGAAATTGAGGTGCACAGAAAAAGCTGCATGCGACTATCAGTGCGCAAACGATGCAACATTGTTAGCGCCGCCGTGCGGACAACAAACGAAGCACACTACGAATTTGAATGACATCACTGGACATGACGTCAAGGATACTGCTGTGATATCGTTCCAAAACTAAATATTTGTGATTTATTTTAAACATATGAGAAATATTTTTATAATATTATTAGCCGGTATGTAATCGCAGTTGATGGCAATAATGCGATTCACGAATAACAACGACCAACAGCCAATAATAATCCATTGCTCACTGAAACAATGACGTCACGTGGCAGTTTCCGGAAATGGTGAATGAGCGACAATCCGCTTCCGATGTGAAATATTCAAAAAATCTAGGTTTTTCAAACGCTATGCTACATTCTACCGCATTAAATTACTGCATTTACATATAAATTGTATTTATGTGTGAAAGAAACTCGAAATAATCTGATATTTTTGCTGTATTCGCGATTCGCCCATCTGAAGCGAAGGAAAAATGTTTCGACGCCATGTTTCTTCCTTGAGCATGACGTCACGCCTGACGTATAAAAATGCTGCACTGTGATTGGGTAATTCCATGCAACTTTCCGTGGTGCACCGCCGTTCTGTGAAGCTTTTTTTCCATGCAACTTCCATGCAACTTGGCCCATGCAGCTCAAAAAACCGTTCTCGGCATCAAGTTGCACATGCAACTCGGCCAAAAGCTCCCTCGTGTGCGGGCTACTTAAGTGACCCTTTGGATTGCGGAAGGTAATGATCCCGGTGTTTCCTGACCAACGGAGACTAAGTCGGATGGTCAGCTCAACTCCTGCCCGCCCTTAACCTCCGGGAGAGAAACCCGGTACCCATCCTTCTGAGGGTTGGGTAGACCCTAGGACCCGCCTGGAGAAGAATTCAACGTGGAAAAATCCTCCAACCTCCGCTGGGGATTGAACACGGCACCTCTAGGCCTTCCATTTCCAGTGCTACTGAACCCACTTCAATGAACAAAATAACACTCCTGAACTGTATAGCGCCCAAACAACAAAACTATTGATAAAAAAGCCAACTATTACGGCACAAATTCAAAGTAAAAGTTGGAAAAAAAAAATTAAAAAATTAAAAAATGAAGATAATAATTTAAATACAATAAAATCCGACGTACGTTTCGGAACCCCTATTTCCTAGGTTCCATTATCAAGAAAATTAGGACCCTCTACCTTTAAAAAGAAGTCATCCCTTGTTGGGAGTCGTTGAGAAAATCGTAATAGTTGGCTTTTTTATCTTTCTCATAACGGTACGTTAAATTCTTTACTTGTTACTTAACAAAACTATTGCTTCAAAATAAAATTAAAAAAAGGAAAAATAAAGTAATAAAATAAATATCATTTGTTATAATGGAATTTTTTTTTTCTTTTTAAGAAAAAAGATTTCTAGCATTCAAGTAATTTATTTAAAATAATGAAAAATTGAAAATCCTCTGAGATTCCAATGGCAGTTTTTTTTTTTTTTTTCCCCACATACTCTCTTGTGCTGTCTTCTCGTATTCCAGGTTGACTATCATTGCTTTAAGGAACTTCCTGTTTTGTTTTGTTTGTTTATTTATTTTTTGTTACATCCATACATGTCTGGTTATCGCAGCTCTACTTCAAAGGCACCTCAATTATTGCAATGAAATTTCCTGTTACCTTTTAATGAAGTACAAGAATGATCATGAGGAAGAACAATCATGAAATAA
>JAFIDM010001028.1:9648613-9666919 GCA_023159025.1 Thereuonema tuberculata
CTTTGTTATTTAAAACGGTTTGAAAAAGCGGGAAGATGGTATTCTCCGCGAAATATCACCAGTAATAAAATGAAATTTATCCGTAGATGGAGTTTTCTAATTTAATTTAATAGGAGTACAAGATAGAATATGAAGAAAATAAGTTATTTACACAGATTAGACACAATGAAAATTATAGATACTATCGATTTCAAATGGAAAATAACAAATTCTCTATTTAATTAGCATACATTACGATTCTAATTAGACATTTTTATAATAAAAGATAATTCAAGTTCGTTTAGAAGAAATAAGATTCTTTTGATCGATACATTCTATTTTGCTCCTCTTGAAATCAATCCCTTCTGAGTTTTCCTTCGTGACATTTAAATACTCTTTATTCTTATATTAATTGCATCATGAATTTTAGTTCTTCAAATGATTTAACTTTTTAAATTGAAAGAAAAAAAAATACTGATTTTTTTTTCTTTCTGAATGAAACTGGGTCATTTTAATCACGATTCTAATTAAAGGAATTCGTGTTAGAGAAGAAAACATGACTTCTTATTATCTCTTAATCGTAATTCATTTCTGCTTCATCTCATTAGATTTCATTAACATTAACTGACTTATCCATTAACACGTAAGCAATTAAATTTCCTCAAAGTCTATACATATGTTTCAAATATACTAGAACATCATTACTTCTTTCCTGTATTGTTAATATCTCCTTTATTATTCTTAACAATATTTCATTTCTTCTAACAAGAAACTTCTTCAGGTTTTATTTGAGGAAAAGAAAAGCTTTCTCCTTCCTCTATGACTCCTTAATTCGTTATGAATACAAATTTTAAAAGCTTCAATTTACAATAATACTAATAATATAATAATTGACATCGTGCTTAATTAACACAAAACTTTGTTCAAAAAATTACTTATCTCCAAACGCTACTTCACTAACTTTATTCATACACGGTTGAGAATTAATCATGAGCATGATTCTATTATCAGCCTGTCCTTCTCCTCTTGAATTTTGCAAACTATATTTGCCTGAGGATCTGGATTATGCTTCATTTTTGCGCAATGATCTGCCCAATCTGATATGTTCCTCTTATTGTATTTAAAGGCTCTTACGTGTTCCGCTACTCTTTCTTTCAAGGTCCTAGCTGTAGAACCATAGTATATTTTCACGCAGTCTCTGCACTCGAGCTTATACACTATACCCATTTTATTCATTATATCTTCGTCTTGATTTTTTTTTTAATTAACTTATTTGCTTTATAATATCGAGGGCTCTATGACATAAAGGCCTAAGTGACATTTTTGTAAAAATTGAGTTACATGTCTTAAGTGAAATCCGAGAACCATATCTTTCATATGAAAAAGAGACCTAACTGAAAATTTCATTGCAACTGGTAGAATTCTGCTTCCATAAAAAGCTACTTCCATAGAACTGCAAGGCAATACAAACATAAAACCCTTAATAACTCGGAATGGAGATTTTGTCACTTAGGCCTTTATGTCATAGAGCCCTCGATATAGTAACCTAATTTTATTTTCATCACATATATCCTTCACTGCTTTGTTTACTTTCTTTTCTAGGGGCAATTACATAATTTTGTTGTATTCTCCTTTATTGCTCTTATTTTTTATTTTATTTCTTTCCCTGAAAGATTAACTAATTACTTTGTTTACAAAATATTTAATATTCGTTTTTTTTCAGACATTAATTTCATACTATCTATTTTCTTTTTCCATAATCCCTTATTATCAGTATAATCATTCTTTTTAAATAATTTTTCACAATTGCCTTTTGGTGTGTATACTATGGCCCGATTGAAAATTCAAAACATGTTTGCTATTTATACTTTTTTCATAATGTTCATAAGTTAATTAATTCTTTTCATTTACTAGAAATTAATTGATATATTTAATGAAGTAAGAAATTAACTGATATATTTTTTTGTGCTTTTTTTTTAACTTACGTTCTTCTAGTGATGATTTTTTTTCCAGTAGCAATTGAATTTTGCTGATTAATGACAACAATGAAGAAATTTTATTATTTCTTTTTCTTTTTGCCACTTTTGAAAAACTAATCAATTGATATATGATAATGATTCAAATAAACAAATAAAGATCGTAGTTAGAATTTGAAATTATAGTTATTAACAAGGAAGTAATGGGAATTTTTAAAATTAATTACACGACCGTACTCAAGAGAAAAAACATGCTTATATAAATTCGTTTATATAAAATGCCTATCAGTAATGAAGATATGGACGTAACAAAAGGTCTTCGATTAAAAACATCTTTACTCCATCTCTTGTCTAACAGTGGAACCTGGTATCCATGTAGGGACCATTTCGTGTATATTGAATTATTTAAAAATCGTTATTAAAGCTATTCCATTAATCATATGAGTATTTACTTTTATTAGTTGGGAACGGGAGGATGTGTCTGAGGACCCTCAATGTAAGCATTCTTTTCTGTTTAGTAAATTTGCTGCATTTTGTAATTGACTGTTTTGTCAACAACCCAGGTAGAGCTTCTTTCTTTCATGGCCTCTGGATAAGAATTGTGTCTCGTATTGTGACGCTAATTGCGGTGTTCTTTGTAATATTGAAGATCCTCATTCATTCACACGAACAACGTTGGCCTGTTATGAATACTACAAGAGAACTTCAACCACCCTTTGAGACACGGATTCGAAATAGAACCAGGTACTTGTATATACGTTTTTAAATAACTATTAAGACATTAGATATCAAACAATAAACATTTGAAAGTGCTTACTTCCAGACTGGCTCGAGTTAAACCAAGTAATTGTAACAACAAAGAAGCTACGGAGAACAATCTAGATACGAATTCCTTTCATTGTGACTTCACTAGGTTCATCAATCTTAAAGACATCTTCATAAGAAGAACATTGGAAAAAAATATCTTCTCTTAAAACAAAATAAATATGTAATTAAAAGTTGTTGTTTTTTTTCTTTTTCTTTTCACTATTAGTTAGTATCTTTTCTTTGTTACAAATATTGTATTAAAAATCGATTCAAGTTTGCTTTTTTAATTTTCTGTTTCTTATATTTTATCAACTCTTATTTTATTAAAATGTTTAAATTCTGTTTTACATAAAAAATATGTGAATCTTTTAAGAAGTAAAATAATAATTATTGTCCGGCATGTTTCTAACCCTCTAAGAATAATTTAATGAAACCCTTCACTGACTGCTATTTAATGTACCATTAATAAGAACTTCATTAAAAAATGAAATTAAAAAGGTCTTAAATAAAGTAAAAAAATAATCTTCTTAAATCCAACTTAAAGTAATATTTTAAATCTAAGATTATTATGTGTTAAATCATTTACAACCATCATCCTGTTATTTAATCTCACTTCTTTTTTTAATGGCTTTTGTAAAATCATTTTGAGTAGAAATGGTAAAAGATGATTTTAAGAATATAAAATTTATAAAAGATTAGAATTACATGGAAAAATAAATCGGGAAAATCCCGTCATGCACCAGTGTAAACAAAACCCATTCCAGCTCTGATTTTGTCTTTGACGGGTAATCTGGAACAGCTGTTTCACCATTATTATGAATCTTCAGTCAGATTTACCCCTCAATGACACGAAAGGCTATGGAATCCACAACCGCTCCCGGGAGTGGGTTCAGCAAAAAACAACAAGAAAAAGAAATTGCCTGTAACTCACAGGATTACTAACAATGACCTTCAAAACT
This sequence comes from Thereuonema tuberculata, assembly GCA_023159025.1. Classification (NCBI taxonomy): domain Eukaryota; kingdom Metazoa; phylum Arthropoda; class Chilopoda; order Scutigeromorpha; family Scutigeridae; genus Thereuonema; species Thereuonema tuberculata. Next base: position 9,652,335 of record JAFIDM010001028.1, read on the forward strand.
TCTTGTACAAGTGTATGTTTTTTTTACTACAAACAAAATTATGATATTAATTATAGCTCATTTTTTGCAAGTAAAGGTTACCCTTACAATCATTGAATTAGTTAGAAGAATTAGTTTCTCCTTTTTATTGAGAAAAATCGAAAGGATAAACTTTAGAAATGAATAAAAATGAAGTTTAGAATGTAATTTTAAAAAAAAAGAGAAAAAAAGAGCTGCGATAAAAGCAGTCTTCATTTATAAAAATTAGAAAAACACGATCATTTTTGAAAATAAAAACTGGAAGAAAAAGGATACAGAGTGGTAACCAAATACTTCACAAACTAAATGAAACCGAAAGCAAGAATGGGGAAAGTGTGGGTTGAATTTTCGTCCTTTTAACAGCCTAAAATTCATAAATTCAATTGAACAACAATGGTATAGGAGCGTTTTCTTGGTTAGATATCAAAATGTACTTGACGTTGCATGGATTATCAACAAAGACTGAATGAAGGGATAACTTTTGTTATTGAACTACACAAGATGGCTTAAAATTTCTTATCTAAAGTAGAAACACTATTTTCTACATTCCGTAAAGAATTGGTAAATAATAACAACATTATTTCGAAAAACAAACCAAAGGCTCATTCATTTCGAACGCTAACGCTACCAAATTTCCAGTAATTTCAATTAAAGTTCCTCAGATGCTAATTCAGTTTCAATCATTTTTTTCCCTGTTTTTATCTAAGATATCTTGGTAATTAGATATGATAATATATCCGATGAATTCCGATCTATCTTGCAGATATGGATTCTAGACTGATTCACTGCAGGTATCAAAAGGTAGCTATAACAAGACATGTTTCTTACCTGGTAACAGAACAATTGAATAAAGTCACAGACAACAATTCTTACTTATGACCAAGTCAAAATGAATAATTAATTATCAAAAAGAAGCACGAATGTCTGCTGGTTGTTTTTTTGCTGGCTTTTTTTTAAAAAAAAAGATTTTTTTTGAAGTCTTCCTTAATGTAATCCTATTAAAACTTGATGTTTTTGACAGTTTGGATTGTTATAAAGGAACTTGATGTCAGCAGGGTCAATCTGCACTAACTGACCCAGAAACAATTGGTCAGTTTGGGCTAATTTACACGACAAAGAGGAATCCACGTCAATGACATTGAGAGCGACCTTGCAATAGATTACAATCAAACTTACACTAACTGGTTTCAGCGCAAGTAACTTCATTGGTTTAATTGATCCATTGGAGAAAAATACAGGTCAATGGTCTCAATTTAATTACTTTATTAATCTGATTAAAGACATTAAGTTTTCAAGTGATTAAGATTACTTGAACATTTTTCTTGTGTTTCGCATCACGCTGAAATGAATGGATTGATTTTCTTAAAATTTGATACGATCTCTTATTTATGGACCACCTTGTAATAAACACGAATATTTGTGTTTCCACTCTTCTCAAAAATGAATCTCTTCTCAATCACTATTTAAAGGATACCTGAGCATATACCTGTGCTAGCCTGTTACCATCGCTTCGCTCCGGAAGCCTTGTAAATGTAATGTAAAGAAAAACCGCTTTATTTATCTAGCAAATAATATCGAGATCGGAGAATATACGACTCCCCAGCCCGTTGTGGCCTTCTCCATCCCCCTTTCAGTTGAAACCTTCCCCAATTGGTAAAACATCACGTGATCTTTACCAATTAATTTTATATTCTAAATGATAATTACAAATTAACGTTAAGTTCGTATAAACTATTGAAACTCCGAGAAGCCAATGGCATCTAACATCTTACGCCCCGCAGGAGAAAGCATTGCAGTACGCTTAACTCAGATGTATTGCGGATTTACCGATACTCGTTATCAGGGCCGTCTCACACTTCATGGTATTTACCCACCCCCTCCAAAAAAAATATAAACATTTATTTTTGTACTTTTTACATTGTCTATACTACGAAACCTACCCACCTGCCAAAGTTCAAGTTTGTAGTATTCTGGGAAATATGCTAAACATTTCGAACAGACACACACAATCGTATCCCTTTGAAATTATAGATAGATGTAGATTAAGGATACAATGTTCTATACATAGAATTATTTGTAATCTAAGCTTGGAACTTTTTATAGCACACAGCACTATATTAAATATTATAATTTAGAATATTAAATTTTAATTTAGAAAAGGAAAGTCATAATACACATTATTTTAATCCCTTTAAATTCTCATAATATAAGTCCTATACACACATTTCAAACGAAACATGAAGAGGTAGCAAGAATGAAGCCGAAACCGAAAGAAGACATCGAGGGTCTCGCGAGTTGCAATCACAAAGCAGTGTATATAATAAGTAAATGTTATATTTGGCTGGAAAAGGTGCGCATTAGTTTCGAGTAAATACGGTATTTTGTCCTGATGCTATTGAATCTACATAAATTGACCGTAATTATCGCGAAATTTCCATTCATAGTCGCCATTTTATAAATTCAACATAAAATGGCGACTACGAATGCGAATTTCGCCATAATTACGGTCAATTTATATAGATTCAATAGCATCAGGACAAAATATCGTATTTACTCGAAACTAATGCGCACCTTTTTTCGCATGGACGCCATTTCTTTTTACTCCGTTTGACGGAAACAACGTAAATTGAGGGAAGTTTGATATTACGACAGCGTGAATATAGGGGGGGGGGGGAAATATATTATAATAATAGGAAAATTGAAGGGACCGAGAAAAAAAATGTTGTAAATGACAGGAAAACATTATTTGCTGGAATGTAAAAGCAGGGTTTCACTGTACTTAACATTCTTCTGTGTGAGTTCGTTGCCGAGTAAGAAGGGAGTGAAGATCCTAACAATTCACATAGAAAAGCATAAGAACACAAACGTAGGATTTTTTTCCATGATTGAAAAAAAAAAAAGAGCAAATATTTTAAAAAGTAGGCTTCCAGTTCCTTTTTGGAACTTCCTGTATCTTATGAAAATCTAAGCATGTTTTCTTTGCTTTAACCCTAAAACTTTAACACTTCAACCAAACTCTGTTTCTTGTTTTGACTTAAATCTGACTCAATCTGTTGTTATTCCTTCGATTTCCTTCCCAATAGATGCTTGTATTTTTTGAGTAAAAGGAATAACTTTGCTGAGGCTCATTGCTCCGATGTCAGATCAAAAACTTTCGATTCACTTTTATTTTTCATTTTAAGGTTTAACTAAATATTAACTTTATCCTTTCAGATGGGATTTCTGAATTTCTGGTTTCAACAATGATGTAATCATTTTTCATCTTTTCTTAGGTAGCTAACAAAAACTCCCACGCTTTGTCCAAGATTTGAATACAGCCCCTTTCAGATAATAATTAATGACTTCACCGATGGGATGACAGAAAAAAATAAAAAAATAAAATTATAATAATAAATATATTGTTATTATTGTTATTCAATTTGTTAACAGCTCCACGTGGTGTAGTAATGACTTGTAGAAGAAGAAAGGAAGTGACTCAAGGGAAGGAAATTATACATCAAGAAAAAGAGAAACAATTTTTCCCTTTTAGATCATTCACTTCTCCCAATAAGTTTTACAATTTATGAAACGAATAAACACCTTGATGATGGGTACAAAATAGTATAAATTTAGTAATAATTCTCTACATGTTTCGGATATGAGATACAGCTATTCTTACAAAGCTATAGATAGGAAAAAAATTTTAGTCTATTGTTAAATTTACGAAATGCTTATTTTTAAAAGTTAAATCATTTTAAAAGTTAAATCTAAAATATCTACTTGATATTTGCTACTAGAAGCAGATATGTTTACTAAAGAGTAAATAATCAAGATTACATCCTATCTTAATAACAATGGCTGAGACCAAGTTGTATAGAAAATGACATCCTGGTACAGCTGTTTCACGCTAATATGGAATCATCAGCCAGGAGCAGACATCAGTAAACAACCAGGTCTAGTAACCATCTCTATATCTTCATTATCATCATTATCATCTAAAACTCGAATTTAAACACAAACTCCATCAACATAATTTCAATATTTCGTCCTTTATTTCGAGGACTTTCTCAAGATCCCACATCTTTAAATTAAATAACGAAAAATACAAAAAAACATAAATGGAAGGAGAAAAACTTATTTCTCATCCCTAACAAAACAAAATATAACAAAATCTCATTAGCGAGATCTTACATTGTGAAATAAACATTGTTATATTTGATTTCAATTGTTATATTTGATTTCAATTGTTTTTTGTATTTTTCGATGAAAAATACAAAATTTAAAGATGTGGGATCTTGAGAAAGTCCTCGAAATAAAGGACGAAATATTGAAATTATGTTGATGGAGTTTGTGTTTATATTCGAGTTTTAGATGATAACCAGGTCTAGATACACGGGCCTATCTTTATTAAATAAAATAAAGAGTAACAAGTAATTAAATTCATTGCTAAGATTGTAATTTCAATTTACATACCCTGGTACCTACATATATATATATATAATACGACAAACTTTATAGATTAGATTAGATTAGAATGGGGTGAATGTCGGCGGCAGGAACCCAAGCACCGCGACCAGTAGATCTATTATGCTAAACCCACGGAAATGAGAACAGATGGAGAGAAAGACTGAGAACGTATGGTGGGAAGCTCACAGAGGAAATGGGAGAACCCGAGAAAACCTGCCCAGCGCGGATCGTCCACCATCACCAAAAACTTTGTAACTATTAAAATATCGCTGCCGCGCATCCATCGCGGTAAGTGTATTCTCCAAAGATGAAAAATATATAAAACTGCGTTTACAATTTTAAGATCACGCCCGACATCTAAGCCCTGGCCCCTCAAAAACCCGTGAAGACATATCGACTTTTATGTTTTTATGTTACTTATTTGTAGTTAAACCAATGCCCTAAAAAAGGTTTGTGGCAGAAGCTACAAAAACAAAGTCAGGATAAGGTTTTGAAGATAGAAAAAACGTCAAAAATTGGAAATATGTGTCGGCCGCCATTCAGCAACGGATAATCCGATTTGGTTGAAATACAATATCAGCCGTGTCCTAGCACCCAAAAAAGTTTCAGCTCGAAAGCTCAAAATTTACGGCAGTTATTTACATCACCACTTTAAGTCCCGCCCCCCAAAAACCCATGAACAGATTTCGACTTTTTTATTACTTATTTTTAGGTAAACCAATGCCCTAAAAGCCTGTAAAAAGATTGTGGCAAAAGCTCTAAAAAAACCGTGAATATAAGGGTTTGAAGATATGAAAAATCGCCAAAGCGGAAATATATGTAATATAGTAATATAGAAAAGTGGAGAATACAGAAGCTAATATGATTGGTCAATTGTTCTACGGGGACAAGGGAGGTGTTCCACTGCCGTCGATCATTGGTGTTCTGAGGTCGTAAAAAAAAGGTTGCTTACTGGAGAAACCTTCACATTGATAAAGGGTTACATCATTAGTAACTCGACACAGTTTGTATATTTTAATAGTTATAAAGCTTGTCTTATTAGATCTGTGTGTAATCAAAATTTATTTCTGTAGCTCAAAATTACACACAAGAATTTTATTCAAAATTGAATGTATAATTTATAAATTACAATTTTAACAATGAATGCGTATGTATATTAATGAAATTATAATTAAATATAAATCATTATATAATGATGAATCTCAGAATAGTTGATACTGTAGATTTAATATTTCTAAAATACAGCTATTATCACAATTATTGTTAAACTGAGAAAACCTTTAATTATATAAATTGGAATATATTTAAAGATTACAAAAGAATTTCAATTGTAAAAAATAAGGTAAAAATTTGGATATTGGATAATATTGATTAAAAATTTGTTAATTTCATGTTTGTGCTAATATGTTTTTTGCTAATATATTTGTTTCAATATGTTTGAGGATAAGTTGATTTTGTAAAATTTGTAAAATTTATTTAAATGTAATTTTTTTAGTATAATTATTATGTATTATAATAAATAACAGCACCTGTTGATAGGAATTTGAATTCATAACGGGACTGAAATGTAATTTAAAATAACTAAGAAATAAATAAATAAATTAAAATAAAATATTTTTCATAATAATAATAATATTATTAGACGACTCCCTTCGGGACAAAGAAATTTTGGGGGATCCAGGGTTTTTAATAATGGCTTGATAATGGGATTTAATAAGGAATTCAGAAACGTACGTAGCCATATTTGTTAATGTTTTTATCCATATTAATTTTAAAGTGTCAATATAGTAGGCTTATTGCAATTGCAATAGTATTTTTCATTTAGAATTCTTAAATTGTATGGTCTTTTGTAATTTTGCCTGTTTTACGAGTATGCTATCAATATTTATTATTACAGAGACATCCGTGTCAGAACAACTGGTGGTTCCATCATTTCAGTAGAAAAATGTCTGAAGAAAAACCACAGAAAAAAATGACATCAGATCAGGAACTGTAGCTACTGCGATTCTTTGGTATAATTTGGGTAACGCCTTGTTTATAACACATTGGTTTGGTTTTTAGAAAGGGGTCAGGCGGTTTTTTGAGGTCAGTGAGACTGTGTCAAGTGCTTGGAAGCTACGAGGGTGGATTCTCAATTCACTAACCTTTAAATCAACGCACACCCGGTGGTTTATATTTGTTTCTCATAGTTTACATAATTATAGAGTGTGATTACGTAAATAACAGGAGAGATAGATTGATAATAGATTAACTATATACTCTGTAGTAAAATGAAAGGAACACCTTAATGAAACGGTTCAGGTCTTTGGGTGGTTTCATTATGTGTTTCAATGTAAACTCAATGGAAGAACGACAGAGTTCCAATGATGCTCCTCAACCATCTCATTAAGTTATTTTATGTATATAATTAAACATACGTACATCGACTATTCTTTCTGTTATTCCCCTAATCTTATTCGAAATCTATGCAAGGTTAAAGATCTTCCCACTTCAAAAAAAATGTTATTGTAGCGTTTACAAATCTTCCAAAATATTTTTCAAAACCGGAAACAAGAAATAGAAATCGGATTCTGCTAATGTTCAAATTGATCAAAAAAAATTAAAAAAAAAAAAAAATCAAAAGAGAGAAAGGAAAAAAGTCTATATTCTTTATTTCATTCAAAAAGAAAGAAGAAAATGTTTTTTTTAAAAAAAAAAAAAAAACCCTTATTTTATATAATCAAATAAGTGATTATTTATTTATTTACTTACTTAATTGAAATTATTCGATAAATAAAGATAATAAAAATATAAAACCAAATACATAGTATTGATTTTCAGAGTCAGTGTTTGAAAATACGATTCCTCCCCAAGCATTGATCGCCTCTTTGTTAATTTGGAACAACTGAAGAAGGTCATCACCAAGACATCGAAACATCATGAACAGTTTTTTTTGTTTGTTTTTTTTAAAGGAGACCGTTCCACTGAGATTCTTTAGGAAAGACGAACAAAAATACGAATAACACGAAACAAAAGAAGAACAGGGAGAAAGTCAAGAAGCATTGGACTTACTTTTCAGTTGAACAACTGATATTAATTCAAAAAGTGTACATTTATTTATACATGAGGGCAATGGTCTTAGTTCACGTCGAAACCCAAACACTACAAGGATAAGATTTTAAATGACTTCTTACTTACATTTCTTAAATGAAAAAAAAAAAAAAAAAAGAAAAAAGAAAAATATGGCAGGAACTTCCTAAACATTAATTTCACCTTTATGAACAAAACGTCAACCAGTGCGTCTCAAAATTGTTAAATATTGTGTAAAAAAAAATTTGAATGTTTAATTAAAAATATGTAAAGGAAGTGAAGTAAAATAACATAATAAGTTAGATCATTTATTTATCGTATGAGTCAAATGCTTCATTAACTAAACATTTGTTTTTTAAAATTGGAGGGGGGGGGATCCAAACGATCAATAGGAAGATGTGAACTAGACTAAGATAAAATTTTAAAAAATGCTCTAATGAACAATGTAAATCCAATATCACGTTTATCGAAAGTTTATCTTATTATGACGAGGGAGAAAAGAGGACTTTATTTCAGGAAGGAACAAATTCTGCAGCCGACCTCAGATAACTGGTGGAACAAAGTCGATTTTTCTTCTTGAAATTCTAGAGACGGAGCTAAGATCCCTCAGTCAGCCATCCAACCAAAAAAAAAACAACAACAACAACAAAGAAAACCTCCTCCTTACATTTTGAGTTTTCTGGGGGCCAGGAATAAAAAAAAGAGCCATAAGTTTTATATATTATTCGATGCTACAGTAGTGTTTAAAACTCTTTCTAATCCTGGAAACGACAAATAAAACCGGAATCTCTGAATCTAACTGATCAAAATATTAAAGAAAAAAAAAACAAAACTATTTTTATATGAAAAGAAAGAAGGAAATATTTTACAAACGCGCTCTTATATAGGTCTATGGATATATGAATACGTGATTATCTACAACAGTGATTCTTCATTTGGGGTTACCTTGGGGATGTGAGTGTGTTTTTTTTTTTTTTTTCATTTCTTGATTACAAGATATTTGATTTTTAGATGTTTTCCTATTTGTAAATATATATGCATTTTGTATTCTTTTCGATATTTTATCTGACAGCTGTGATAAAGAACTGCCGTTTTTAGAAACTGAATAAATTCTGAATGTCAATTAAAAAAAAATAAGCTCTTGAGTAGATATGAAAAATCATCATGTCATGTCTACGTGAAATATCTCTCAAAACAAAGGCATTCCACTTATTTAACTCTTTTTCGTTTTTTTTGTAAGGATTCTCAAGAAGAATTCGTGCGAATCATACATTAACTTCACCATGTGCTTCCTCTGTTCGTATGAAATAACTTATCTGTTAAAGATTTTGATGGTATTTAAATAAAAGCTTTCGATTGAAATGTTTAATCATTAATAATAATAGTGGCTTCTTCCAACATCTCCGATTGAAACTATATTTTCAAATTACCTTTGGAGAAAATGAACAAATTTTATGTATTTAGTGCTGATAAAATATGAACTCTCAACTCCGAGCGCACCTCAATTTGTTTGTTCTACCTACTTTGAACCCATCAGTTTCATCTTTCCAATGATCTCAAAAGATAAACACAGTTTCCGAGATTTGTTTTGCAGTCGAAGAACTTTGCTACATTTTTCCCGGAAAACCTTTCAAGCCTGTTGGTAAAGTGTTGTCTGTCTGTAGGTCGTCGACTGCCAAATGATGATTTCCATCAGAAAGGCCCTTGAGAGGATATTTACTTTTTGTCCAAAATGTCTTCTTTTAGAATGTCCTCTTGCTCGGCCTGTCAGGCACGTGTGCTTTTTCTTTATTGTTATTATTATTTTTTTATTGTTGAGTTCTTCATCCATTGCGTTTGTGTTTTTTATGGTTCCACTTGATGCCTCCACCCACGTAGCGTCGTTAGTTCAGGTGGAGACCGCACTTTCACTTGATCCGAGGAAATGTCCATTAAATAACTCAAGTAGAAAAGAACGATGGTATCGAGAATTGACTGGACTGCGTGGGCGTCAAAGATGAAGTCCCTCCATATAAAAAGAATGCAGGTAATGACGCATTCGCTTATTAAAAGATTTCCATCGAAAACTACTCCAAGAAATGACCAAAAGACACTCAACTTAATAGCAACATTCCAATGTGTTTACACGTTGCTAAGCTGACAGACGTTGCAGGGATTTAAAAAGCAATAAAGTCAACTTGTCATATTTAAAAACAAAAACAAAAGAGATAGAGTTAATGCTGAAAAATAATTGTTTGGAACGAATGACGTTCAGGTCTGAAATGCAACAGTTTTTAAATAAAACTAAAAAATAATTCACCAATTACAAAACAGTAACATTACAGGCCTTCTGTCACAGCCAAGCTTTAACGACGGAACATGATTTCGAAGAAATAAGTTTTAACAAAGGTCCAAAAAAGTCATTGTTTCAAAAGACAGAGATAATCTAAATGTAAATAACTAAAAACTTCAGCTTTTTTTATTTCATTAATTGTTTATTTCTATAATAGTAATTTAAGATTTATATATTCGTGCTTTGTGAACCCCTTTGGACCCAATTTGTATGAAAATCAGTAAGAAACTCACAAATTTCGAAATATTTCTCTATCATTAAATTAAACTTTCAAAAATAAGTAATTTTGATCAAAAATAATTATTGCTATTTTTAAAAGTAATGTATTTTAACTCCTTTTTGTGCCCCTGGCTCTTTCTTTATTGACTCGGTAGATTTAATAGTAACATATCTTTTAGTAACTTATTTATAAACTTCCTAGAATATAGAGCTTCTGTATCATCTTGATCAGACATGGTTGGCTTATGTGTCTTCCCATTTAAAATTGCATTCTAAAAATCTTTTAATTCTAAGTTTTTTATATAACATTTTTTTCTCTCTACAATAAGGATTCTTACGAACATTAGACCAACTCTAGATTGTCAGTTTATTAAGTACATCATCTCTCTACATACACTAGGCAGATAGATAGATGTATCAAAATACACATCTGCTTATTAATGTTGTATGAAAACTCTTTTGAAGAAATAAAACTTCCAAAATTCTTATTTACAAACAAATTCCTAACAAGGTTAATTTGTGATTTATCCATTCTTAAAATTTGCAGCTGAAACGCTTTTTAATCATTCTTAGGCGATTAAGAAAGAATATGTTTTTTTTAAAAAACAAATGGCTCATTATTATTTCTATTGTTCTTTCTTTCTTTTTTTTTATTTACATTAGTGTTTGGTAAAGTGAAAATTATTCGCTTTTGAAACAAATAATACCTGTTAGCGACGGAATCGAACTGTTACCATCATATAATTCTTTTATTTTGCTTATTAAATATAACTTAATATCTATTATTAAAGTATTTTCCAAATTTAGAAAATTAGTCTTTGAGCAATTTGCTTGTTATCATTGAATGATGCGTGATGAGTTACTGTAGGATTATTACATTAGACCTATTTAAAAAATGGAACAAACTGAACACCTTCGCGAATTCATTGAAAACCTACGATTATTAAATTAGCTCGATTTATTTCGGTTTGAAATAACAGCAACTTAATTAACTTAACAAGTTCATTAAAGAAATAAACCACTGAATTTACTAAATTTCAAGTCATTAAAAAGATGTTTTGGCTTATTTTTCAAATTTATTGGAATGGAACGAAATTGCGTGGAAATTCACTCCAATAACAAAAGCGGAAAATCAAATGTACTTATTGTTCAATGAGGTGTTCCTCCGTTTATAGGTGAGCAACGTTTTTCACCTTTTAATGGATGTTCTCAAAATATACTAAATATCTTGTGCTTTTCAATATAACTCTGAATCTATAGGGAAACGATGCTTCCAAAGCTTCGTCAATTTTACAATAAAATTAGTGAGAAACGAGAACTTACCATAGAATTGGAGAATAATTCGAATCTGTGATTGATGTTGCAAATTGATGAGACTTAATTATTCGAGTAGAGATGTAACAGTGACTCTCATATTGTCAACCGCTGTGATAATAAAAGAAGTTTTTATAATTACGAAGCTGAAATTTTAATGAAACCTATAAGTAATTAGATATGAAACTTGTATGCTCGATTTTACAATGGTTTTATGTATTTATTTCTTTAATCATTAATGCATCTAATTTATTATTGTTTTATGTAATTACTTAGCGAACTAGACCAATAATTTAACTCTTTTTGAATTTTTTTTTTTTAAATATTTTGTTTTAATTTTATTTAGATTTCTTCACTCGACAATATTTTATCATTAACCTCGTACCACGATATTGATGTAAGAAAACTAGAACTCTATAACTTAAGACAAACCGAAGCCTAAAATCTTAAAATCATTTTTTTAGCCAAGTTTCTATTATTTAAGATATTCCAATTTTAGTTGGCTGTCTTCCTGTCTACCTTAGAATACAAAATACTTAAATTTTTATAAAACTTATAATAGCTATGATTCAAATTTTATTCGAATACTGGACATTTGGCTGATTTATATTTTATGATTGATTTAAGACTAATTGAAACGTGCATTTTTCCAATCAGAAAAAGAAGCCTGTATGCTACAAAAACATTAAGATTAACAACAAACAAAACCTAAAGTTTGATGTAAACAGGTTGCTATTGTGTTTTTGGAATGAATCTTTTAACCTCCCAGGGCGCCTTCATCGTCTCCGGATATTGACTGGAGTTTTTCAAAGAAAACAGCTTTTTATGACTCACGTGGAAATCGTTTTGATCTATATCTTTTTTTTTTTTTTAGTCCAATTTCCCGCCAATAAAGCTTTTGTTTTGGCAGTCATTTGCCAGAGATGCTTTTCAGCAACTATATTTTTATGAGAACCTAACATAATACGTAATTCAGTGGATATAAACGAATTTAAATAATACTGGAAGTAATTGAAAAATAATAATTTCATTATTATACATATTTTAAATTCCAGGCAAACAAAAAAAATTATAAACGATAAAGAAATTGTAATTTGCATATGAATTTACAATAACTTTGTGTACATCAAAATTAATAATTATTTGGGAATTTGTTTATACCCCCCCCCCCCCGAACCCCATGGCTACCACAGTTCGTAAAGTCCTTTAATGTACTTTGGAGGGAAAACAGTGAGTTTTGAAATGTATGAAGGACGACTAAGCAAAATAAATTCTTTTAAAAGCTTTGCCTAATTACGTTAACCTTTAAAATGAACATTTTATTTCTATTATGTTCAAACATTTACCTGTTCTATCTTCTCAATATGGTTCCATCTCTCCTCTAATTGCAGTTTTTTTCTTCTCTAACTATCTCTCTAATGTTGCATGCAAAATGATGTCAGACCATGAATATCTTTTGTTTTTGGCATAGTTTCGTTATGGATAAATTTCTACCAAAAGCAGAAAACTGTTTAGAATGGATAACCTCAACTTGTTATTAGCATTTCAATCTCGCACCCTGTAAATTGTTTTTCGAAGTTTCGTCATCTCAGAATAATCAGTTCACCAATTCTCAAAAAAACAACAGCAAGCAAAAAGAAAACACTAAAAGCTTCTATTTTTATGTTTTACTTAGTACTATGGAAGTATCTGGTCTTTCAATACTGTATTAATGTCACGGTTCAAGCTTAGTGATCTATGGGATATCGTTAGTGTAGCGTTGAAAAACATAATCTTTCTTTAAGGCTATCCTGAAGAAAAGACTTTTCCGCCAAAAAACTTTACACGAAGTCAGTAATCTTCCCTCTGCTGAATGGAAAATTTTGCAAACTTGTTATTGTAATTCTTAACAAAAAAATTGGAGCTTCTAGATCTTACCGTTCCGAATATATTAAGTTTCTGAACAATAACTAAGGTAAGCATTTAGTTAATGAACGGGTCCGGTAGCCGAGTGGGTAAGGGCGCTTGGCTGCGGGTTGGAGGTGCGGGTTCGATTCCCGGCCTCGGCGGAGGGGGGGAATTTTTCCACGCTCCATTCTCCTCCAAACGGGTCCTAGGGTCTACCCAGCCCTCTGTAGAATGGGTCCCGGGTTTCTTTTCCGGGAGTTAAAGGCGGGAGGGCGTCGGGCTGACCTCCCGACTTCAATCTAGTCCCGTTGGTCACGAAACTCTGGGAGCCTTACCTCCCGCGCTCCCGTGGGCCTGCATGGCCTGTTTATGGGATTGCTTTAACTTTTATTTAGTTAACAGAAATAGAGCTTCAGATTTTGTTTATCTTTGGACTTATTTGCTCTGTTTGTATAATGATGTTCCTATAGTTTAGCGAAAGGTTTCCGCTGAAAGGCAATTGTACTTTTGTTCTGATTTCGTGAGAGAAATGTAATTTTCCATTTCTATTATCCGAAACAAAAGATTTCGGCAAAACAGAAAATACGAAGTTCGTTTTGACAATGTAGGTTAGACGGGTCAGACAGAAAGAAATTCAAGCGTAAAAATCTCTTTAACATAAAAACTGAAATTTCTATTTTACACCTGAAATATAAACCCTTCACCCTAAAGGTCATGTCTGTCAACTGGGGGTGAGTCAGTCACATCACATGAAAAGTAGATCGTGTTTGCAACGAGACTTTTGTACTACAGTCAGTTGTGTGACCGTCGTTTTGTACTAAAATACTGAGAAGGCCAGTAATTATATTAGGTTTTACTTTCTATAACAATGATATTTAATTAAAGAATTTAATAAACTAATGAGATGCCTTTACAATACTGACATGCGGATTTAACAGAATCACAATCGTTGTTTTTAATATAAACAGTAATTTTTATAAGAATTAATATTTGAAGACGAACTATATTAATATTTATACATCCCAGTAAAGGTTTTAAACGTGTGGACATATTCAATGCAATGAAAATAAAGGCATACAATTAGTTAGCAAAAACTGTATTAAAAAAATGGCTACATGTTTCGACCTCGTCTTCCGAACTTTTTCGAACAATGAGGACGAAACGGTCCGTCCCAGTCTCTTCCCGATGACAACTAAAAGTGCGAATCCTAACTTTAGCTTTGTGCCTTGCGATTGATACCCATTTTAAATTATTCGGGCACGTTAAACTTCTTTTATTTATAAACACTTGGCTTTTTTAC
>JAFIDM010001028.1:9666929-9704657 GCA_023159025.1 Thereuonema tuberculata
GAGAGTCGGGATACCAACACCGTGCGCACTTTTTGGGTTGTCATCGGAGGAGTTTGGCTGGCTGAGGAGTCCTAATGAGGACGAAACGGTCCGTCCCAGTCTCTTCCCGATGACAACTCAAAGTGCGAATCCTAACTTTAGCTTTGTGCCTTGCGATTGATACCCAATTTTACAGCTTATTTGTATATTTTAGGAATAATTTATGAAATTTATCAAATTCTAAATATTTCCATTTCATTCCATGTAGAATTATATTTCATTTAAATTGAAATTTATTTACATCTGTTGTATTAGAAATTAAAATTAAGTTTAATAGTTAAAATAACATTACTTATAATAGTAAAAACGTATTTCCGGTATAAGAAGTTAATAAAAAACTAAAACCAATAAAATTAACCAATTTGAGTATTGATAATGAGTAATAAAAAATATAATAAAAATAAATGGCAAACCAATTACGATAGCATATTAAGATAATCAAACATATACAGTAAAACCCCGTTATTACGCTCGTCAAGGGACCGTGACCTACAAGCGTAATAAGCGGGATAGCGCTATAAACGGGGAATGGTTTATATGATGGGGAAACATTTAGACACCATTTTACAGGAAAGATACTTGATTCTGAAATAGATATAGTGCAAATGTGAGCTTATTTCCTATTAAAAAAATCTTTGATTGTGGTTTGCCGTGTGTGTGAGCTACTGTTATAAATTATGACATTTTCAATGCGGTTCAAGAAACTATTAACATCAATTGATACTCCACTAGGAGCAATACAAATATATTTTCGGAGCAGTTTTAGTGCACTGCCCGCTATTTCACGCGCCTTTTCTTGAATGATTGGGTCACTTAATGGCACTGATGCATCACGGGACTGATGAATCCATTCAATTAGAATTTCCTCGGCATCTTCACATTTTCGACACTTTACTTTTTTACGTTTGCAACCATCCTTCGCTGAATTGATAATTCCATTCTTATTTTTTATTATTGTTCTCAGACTGGATCAGGGAATTCTTAGATTCTGCGAAAACCTTCTGACTTAGTGTAGAATTCTCGTCGTACTTACGAAGAATTTGCAATTTTTCACTTATAGAAAGGGATTTCCGCTTCGACATTTTGCACTAACTTACTGTATCACAGACCCGCACTTCAAAGAGTTCGAAGATTCCCTCCTACCAGGGAAAGAAAAGAATCGTTACAGTGTTACATTTCTTTTCGATACAAAATTTCCGATATAAAAAAGCGCTACAAGCGGGATTTGAAGCGTTATAAGAGGGTAAAAGTATACAGAGTTATATAGAAAATTCCAGGGACCGCATGAAAGGAGCGTAAAGAACAGGATAGTGCTATAAGCGGGAGCGTAATAACGGGGTTTTACTGTAGTTCATTCTACTTTTTTTAAGAATTAAGATCTATGCTTTTAATCAATTATATTTTTAATATTTTTCTTAATTTCAGAAAGTTTTCCTGTATTGCATATTTCCTATATTAACAGCACTGATATACTTCCTTTTAATTAATGATGGGTTATTAATATATGAAATAATATCCCTTTTTAATGTTGTAAATCACAATTACTTGTATATTTCTATATCTCATTTTAAAGTTTAGTCAATAGTATTTGTAAAAATTTGAGTTCAGAGTGTAGGGTTTTACGTAAAAATTTTGGAATATGATAACAATGCAACTCCAAATTACTTGAGATTTTGTCATTCCAAAGTGGATTCGTTAAAGGACAGACACAATTCACGAAATTAGTAATTCACGAAATTTTTCTATTTAGATATTTAAGAATTCTTGAACTCTATGCCTAACTTTCCTTGATTCTCTTCTGATTTAAGATATGTAAATGATGCTACCAATTGTGGTTTCTTGAATTACTGGAATTTTCATTGATGTAAGTCTGAAAAATTAGCCTAGAATTCAGATTTACTTCCATTATCCATTGAAAGTTTTACATCCCTATATTGTACTTCAAAAAATGTTCATAAATATTGAGGCCACGTAAAGCTACTTGGTCAAGCACAGAATTCGTTTTACTTAACCAACGAAATCAGTCTACTAGAAAAATTCCTCTCGTAATAACCATTATTACTTGAATTTGACTCAGAATTCATAAACAATTTTCATTCGAACCAGACTGTTGATTTCAGTATTTAATCGAGCATCCAATGCTATTTCGTTTGTTTGGACATCTTCTGTGGCTTTGCTTTTCCCAATGACATTTTATATGTTTATTTACCTTCCTGGCCATGGTAAATATTTGCCTCATTTCAGTTTACCACACCGTGGCTCCGTGCAATCTTATTACTGTCAACAAATTATAGTAATAAGATTGCACGCAGTCCGGAGCCACGGTGTCGAACAAATTATAAAGAAACATTCAACAAGAACTAACTAGTTAAAAAACATTTTGATTAAGGTACTTAGAAAACCACTTATATTTTATATCATCAGTAAAATGGTCTTTGAACACTTGAATCCATATTGAGCACACACTTAAAACAACCAAGAAATGCTCTGAACTTTTCACAAACATTATCGTAACATTGAATTCATCCATCACTGTCTTTATACTAAAAATTTAATTCATAAAAAAAGTATTTACTTTAGTCTGTTTTTTTTATAAAATAACTCACGGCTACTTGAATAAAATAAAAAAAAAAAGAGGAAAACGTGCAAATTTCTCTCCTTTATTCCTGTTTCACCAATGCACGTTGAGCCATAGTTAAGCCCAATTTCTTGGTTTTTACGCCTTATTTCAAATGATCTTTGTGCCAAACAGTCAACTGATCAAGGTTTTGAATTGGAACTGATTGCACTTATTTTTATTATTGCTATTTTGACTCTTAGGGTCCACTAGCAAGAGCGAGAAAATGGATAAATCGGACTGATCACACAAATAAGAACGAAACAACTGTTCGTGATTCCCAATGATGTCAACTCAAGATGTGGTTGTGAAAATGTACATTTTTGTGTCTTATTAATGTTCTACGTTCCACAGCTAATTATCGACAGAAACTTAAATTTTTATGGAAATTCTAAGCAATCAAATCGTAATTAATTTTTGAGAGCACTTGATAATTTCTATAAGGCAATCTAAATATAGCTGGTACGTCAACTACAATTTCCTTGTTCACTTTTCCTCTTTCGTCATTTACCTTCTATGAATGTCAATGCTAATTGTTTTTGTGAAAAGAAAAACCTTCTCCTTTCTTCCTATTTCCCATTCAATCCATTTCCATTTCTCTCACAGGAGTCCTGAGACGAGTCACGCTCTGTGGACAACCTAATTAATTAACACAATCGAGGATTTCCTGTGGACAACAGCTGATCCAGAACTGCCAAAGTCACACTTTACCTGACTGAGTGACATCAACGCCACTCAACAAGAAAGCCCACAGGGTATCAGTTGGGTTCACCTTTGAAATAGGAGAGCGAAAAAGCAAAAAATACAAAATAATTGATAACTAATAAACACTAATAAAATTTTTACGTTCAAAAAACATTTTTTTTAATTAATTCATGAAATGGTCATGGAGAAGATAATAAATATTCTAATCACTAACAAGGTTAGTTTGTTGTTTTGTTTTTTTGTCAGTGCTGTTAGTATTTATCCTAATGACCTCAACAAGGGGCGAGAAATTTGATCACTTAGCCGACGAAACGTTACCCGGGGATCAGCTCACACGATACTCGCAGAAACCGGACGAAACACAGAAGGAGAAAGTAACATCCATGCCAACGCCGGGATTCGAACAGAGGTTCCGACCCAGCGGCCTCATGGCAGACCGCCATCTAGACCACTCGGCCATGCCGGAATGGCTGAACTGACAAGATATTTGCATTATCTATTTTTAAATAAATAAATAACAATAAAAAAAAAAAACCCTCTTGTATATTTTAGATAAAAATAAGAAGTTCCTGAAATAACATGGATTACTTTTCTTGTAATGATGCAGTACTTAGCTTTCTTTCTAAGATAAGGGATGTGGGATGCGGGACAGCTGTTTCGAATTTATTAGGCTCTCCTCAGCCAGGGCTACCCATCAAGCAAAGAACTCAGAAGGCATACGAGATGAAAAGGAAGAAAAGTAAGTAAGTTGGTAAGGATGTTCTTAATACGACAAGTGACCCCTCAGAAACTAAAGTAAAAAACAATAAAAACAACAACAAAATGGGGAATTCTTTCTGAAGACATGAAAAGAATAGAAAGGAAATGCAAATTACAAACATTCTTAGTTGTAATATTTCCATTGCCTGAAAAATTATTACATTTCTAACACTAATTTAAGTCGCCTAAATCCAATTAATTTAATCAATTCAAAGCACGTACAAATTTACAATAGATTAAATGATGACTTCAACGGATATTCAATTAGTTAATCTTTTCACTTCTAATCGAATTTTTGTTTTTTGTTTAGAAGTGAAAATATTTTTTTTGTTTGATTCGTATCGGAAATTTTGGCATCAAAAATAACATAGATTTCTCAAAAGGGAATCCATTTTAAAGAACTTTTCAATTACATCAAGTCTCATCTATTAACATGCATGTCAATAAAATTCAAGAACTTATTCATTGGTTCAAAAATTATTAAGGCGGACAGACAAAAAAATGTTGGGATTAACATTGGTGTTTTTTTCTCCTTTTATCATTTCTTATTAATAGAAATGAACGTAAAGCCACAGCACAAGAAAAAATGTCTTTTCTGATTCAATTATGGGGAGGATTAGGGAACAAGTGTTTCACCCTTCAACGGGATCTTCAGCCCTAACCCGCCTTCCTCAGCTGTTCCCTAATCCTCCCCGTAATTGAATCAGAAAAGGCATTTATTCTTGTGCTGTGGCTTTACGTTCATTTCTGTTATTACATATATAATAATATATGGCATCACATTATTTTCAGCATGTTAAATTTCTTATTTTATTTCATTTCTTATTTTCTATAGATTTTAGAAACACCGGACTAAAATGTTCTTCAAAGATAAAAAAAAAAAAACTACCGGTATTCAAACAAATTTCTAGAATTCAGTTAGAACATTGAAATTCAGTTGTTTGATTCTAATCGCTTTATTTTTGAATAAAATAAAAGACATCCTGGATTAGATCATGGTTCGTTGTATCATCCTTTTGTGCTGGTTGGTTACGAGGTGATATCTCAAGGCACTTGTCAAACACTCAAAAGTATTTCCGGCTGCGACAATAGAGGAAAGAGACACATAATATATCTGCCATTTTTAATTTACTTAGGTCGTATTTATCGCTAATGTCATACAAATTAGTCATGGGTCACATTTATCACTTCGGCACTGAAGTACATCGTCTTTGTAAAACGAATTTAGCCTTCGGTTATATGTTTTCTTTCAGTCTGGCAATTTTTATTTTTTTAGTAATATATGTGAAAATTCAATTACAAAAGGAAGCCATTATTATATATAATAGCAATATCTGATATCTTAATACATTTATCAACATTAAAATTTGTATTTATATTTGTTTATATCCTTATATGTTAGTTTATCTTTTTTCTTTTTTAGAGTTACTGTAACTGGGTATATTCCCGTTATATCTTCCTTACAAAATAAAATAAAGTAAAATATACATAAATAATTAGAAAGAAATAAAAATTTAAAAAGTAATTCTGATATAAAAAAGAAATGTGAAATAAGTGCTTTTAATAATACTTAAAAAAAGGATATATTTTAAAGAATGACTAAATATCTCAATAGGATTGGATAGCTAAAAATCCAGCAATAAAATAACACAATTACATGTTACTTATTCTACGTTGACTTACATTTTAGCGTAAATCTTATCAAAGAGAATTCATTGGAAATGAAGCGGAATACAGAGCGAGCAACAATAGAGACTAATGTTATCTCAAATGGATTCTTCATCTTTGAAATGAATTATGTAGCAAATCTTAATGAAAACGACTTTTTTTTTTTTTTTTTTTTTTTTTTTTAATAAAAATTAAAAAAACCAAAAAAAAAAAAAATAATTTTTTTTTTTTTTTTTTTTTTTTTTAAATAAAAATTAAACAGACCTAAAAACACTAAATTCAAAAGTGATCTTTGTTTGTTTTGAAGAGAGGAGGTGGGAGTCAAGATTGGGAGCCGATTCCGACAACTAAAAACAGAACCCAAAAACAATCGTTTTCAACGAGTTTTCGTTAGAAGGACCCCCACCCCCATTTCACCAAAAAAATGAAAATAGGAACTACGGTAGATTAGGAGAGGGACAGGGTCCACGTGAACCTTCCCTATATGTGTCCGATCTCAAACTTATACTACGATGATTCCCATGAGAGTCGAGAAAACGAGGGAGAAAATAGAAAAACAGAGCTCTACGTCCTTCCTGTCATTAGGCTGTACTTAGTCGTGTTTTTTTCATGTGTTTTTTGGTTCCGTCGGCGTCACATTAAGAGGCAGGAGGAAAAAAATCATTTACCTTGTGATCGAAAAAAAAAAGCAAACTCTTTCAAACTCATCTTACTACGACTGTATTTTGTGTCATTATCTTTTTATTGCTACGATGCATCGTTTGAGAGAAACAAATAATGAAGCGGATAGGTTTGAAGGGGAAAAAAAGAAACTTTTTTTTCCCAATTTTTCTATTTTTTTAAATTTTAATAAATGAATACTTTTTAGATAGTGAGTAACGACATACTTCAGTGTTGAACAGACCTACAGATTAACAGGCATTCGAGATAAGAAAAAAAAAAGACAAAGGACACAGCTCACAGCTTTTTTATTACATTGTCTTATATTAAAAAAAAAGCATCATTTTTTTTTATAAATATTGATGTAATAGGATTAGAAATTAATCGTTAATTTCATTTAATTGTTCAATTCTCGTAGGAAATGCATTTTTGTAGAACCACAAAATAACTCAGCCAGGAAAATCATTTCGCTGCTATTCTTTGAATGTCTGCGAATTGCTGTACAGTAAAAAAATATCTTTTTTGTTTTTCAGCATTTTCATCCCTCTACTCTCTGGAGGCTTTCTGAAGTATACGACAGAATCAATACAAATATAATATCATAATTACGTTATGCTTTTTATAAGTTGAAACTTATCAACAATTTTCTCTTTATAGCCAAATCAAAGTCACTTTTTTTGAAATAATTTAGCAGTAGTTCTGGATAAACTTTTTGGACTTTTATTGAAAAGATATTAAAATTTTTGAAAAGTTCTAAATAAAAAATAGGGAATAATTTTTAAAAGTCTATTTATTTGCTTCCGCCTATTGACATTTGGGGACAGAGACGTTGTTAAAATTTTTTTGGAAATTTGGGGTATTGGGTTAATCTGCTAATAAACCTTCTTTACCCTACGGCGCGGCGTACGGGGTTCTTTGGTGTTCTTTTCTATCAATGCATTTGAGAACTTTAATCATTTATTCCAATCATCATAACAATTACATGACTTTCAATTTAAGTAGAATTGATCTACATTTTCCTGACTGTAAGTTGCATGTATTTATTTGGTGCATAATAATTGATTTACTATATTACATTAATTTTAGTACTATTTATTAATTGCTGTATAACAAATACGGCATTAAACTAATATTTTAAAAAAAAAAATGTTTTGTTTTTTGAGACTTCGATGAATCCACGGTGGATGAAAAGTGCTCGGGATGAATTTTAATTGAAAAAGAGGTCTCGCTACAATGATCCTCGAAACGTCTTTTCAGAAGCTTTTTAAATGTTTTTTAAATGTTTTCTAAATGTTTTTTTTAACATTTTGTAGTGTGCATTGATGATTGCTATCAATAATTATTGTTACATATTACTTATAAATAAATGTTGTTTTTTTTTTTTTTCTTGTGAATTTACTTTTTTAATCCAGTTTCGTATTTCGTACTTTCTATGAGCATATAAAGCATCTTAAATTCCTTATGTCACTCCGTCCGTCTACTCTTAAAAAAATAACTTATATTGAACTGTAAATATAATAAAATTCTGTATTTCGACATTAATAACAAAATTAGAATTTTAAACAAAAATATAAGGGCGTTTTATAAAGAAAAAGAAATACAAAAAAAAGTATAGATTTTCACAATGTTAAGTTATATAACGATTTGTTAACAAATCCATGCATTGTAGTTAATGAATTGTATGAACATTGCATATTTCTTTACCAAACAAGAACTCATTGATTGAGTGAAGGAAGTTTTTCTTATACTTTCCTTTAGTAGTATAAAAATACTGTCTCCATGTTCTCTCACTTAATAATTTTTGAATTACTGATACACATTTAAACATTTCTCCGTGTGAATACTGTGGAGAAATTTGCACGTGAAGATACGGATTATCTTAGAAAAACAACAGAAGTGAAACAATTAACTCTCACTGATGACAAACAAAGGATTGCTATCAAACC
The DNA here is from genome assembly GCA_023159025.1 of Thereuonema tuberculata. Taxonomy (NCBI): domain Eukaryota; kingdom Metazoa; phylum Arthropoda; class Chilopoda; order Scutigeromorpha; family Scutigeridae; genus Thereuonema; species Thereuonema tuberculata. Next base: position 9,675,324 of record JAFIDM010001028.1, read on the forward strand.
CTAACAATGAGTAATAATAATTACCTGCTTTGATTGGATTTAAACGATTGAATTTAATTATTTCTCAGCAAATGGATATGTTGACTATAGATATTAATACTTTTAAATACCAAGACTTCTATTTTGTTTTATTTTGATAATTTTTTTAAAAGAAAAGGAAAAGTAGTAGGTAATAATTTTAAGAAAAGTAGGCGTCAAGTTCCTTCGGGGAATTAGTTATCAAATCCAGTGACTGTTGGAGCAAAAGAAGAAATGGAAAATTTTGGAAAATCCATATTTTTGAAGGAAAGAAATTAGAAATGAAATGGAAGAATTTTGAATCAGACGAACAACAGGTTTCCTGTCAAGTGAACTTAATAAGGAAACAAATGTTTACTTCCGAGGTGATAGATTATCTAACACAAGATAATCTAAAGAAGTTCCAATAGATCAAAGCAGCGCTGGGAAATAGAACTGCGTCTCACTCTACAAACTACAACGAATTCAAGAATAAATTGAAGTAAAGACAAAAGGTAATAAAATGTTGGAATTGGAGCAAAAACTGGACACTTGGAAACAGTCTATCAGACAACAGATCGAAAGGTTAAGGCTTCACGATCTTCAACCTCGGCTGTATCCGGCTCTGAATTCAGATAAGGATTGGGTATTTTCTTTTCTTTCTTTCTCTCTTGGGTCGAAAAAGAATTCACATGGTGAGGTATCTCTTCGCCTTCCTCACTCCTAATCACAAGTCTCAAAATAATCACAAGTCTCAAAAGAAGTGACATGTGTACAAAAATTATGCATATATACACCACTTAAAGGAGTTTCTTAGGCGTCAAATTTATGAATATGGGACTATCTCTTTTCTGCTTTTGAAAATTTCATCCTATCTGCCCGTGAAACCCCCCCCCCCCCAAAAAAAAAAAAAAAAATTACTGCAGGTAAAGAATACTTAATGGCTGAAAACAGAATTTTTATTTATTTTATTTATTTTATTAATAGATCAATAGCCGTGACACATGCTAATGCAAATTGTTGGCACGTGCTTTGATTTGATTCGAGTTAATTGGAATGAGGTCATTTAGCGTCAGAATTTCAGGATTTAATGAAGCTAATCAACTGAAAGTGGGCGGTTTTTATTCAGGGTGGATATGACAGTGTGTACGTACATACCTTACGATAATTCCCTTATCATTCTACGCATCTTATAATATTTGAAGGTCATTATATTTTTTTCCTTTTATTCACCTGATGCATTTTTTTGTTAGCTTTATTTTTTTGTAATAAATTCATGACTAGATTAAAATTACTTTAGGATAAAAAAAAATAATAAATCTGAAATAAAACCTTAGAATAATCTAGAATTACCTGGGAGTTCCAATCGTTGATACTACTACCACGAAAAATTAAAGCAAACAGAGAAACAGAAACAGAATTTTTGGAGAATAATCCTATATTTTATTAAATTAAAACCAAGATATCTTGATTTTCTATTTTTTTGCTTATGCTGAAGCTAAATAAGACCTCGCAAATCCCAGGGACATAAGAAGAGGAAAATTTTAAACTCAAAAGTTGATGATCAATTTCAATGTCCATTTCTCTACAATCAGAACAACTATCAATACAACAAAATAAAATAAAAAAATAACATGGAATTCCTTAGAAGCGCGAAGGGAATGAAGAGCTTGATGTTAACCGGTTTTTGTAGTCTGGACGAGACAGCAAATGAGATATTTATCTATTTAAAAAAAGTTAATTTTGAGGACAAAGAACTATAATTTGATTTGTTTATTAAATTGTTTGATTATAGAAATTTCGGTTTTTCGGCCAGGCGATTGTAATTCATCATTCATGCTTCACTTATTGGTAGTGGAATTTCTTTTTTGTAGTTTTGTGGAATATGTAATACATTTCACGCTTGGAAAAGGGGTGACGACGGAAATAAACCTCGGCAATTTGCTTTTTTTTTGTAAAGGAGTTATGAGGTGAGTTTGTTGTATTATATGCAATTAAGTTTTCAAACAATAAATAACTGTAGTATGAAAAGAAAAACAAAATGTACACAAGATAAAATAACAAGACACACAACAATGAGACGTTATTAAGAGTCTGTTAATAAAACGAACGAGTCACGTGGAAAATGATATTTTAGGGGAAGTAAAAAGAATCAGAATGAACATTTCCTTATGGAAAGCGATCTTTTCTGTAGGAGTAAGGAAAATCGTCTAATTCTGGCAATATTAAAAAACAAAAAATGACAAAAACAAAACCTTCCTTATTAAATTACGTTATAGAAATCACTATATTTACATACTTAAATATTCGGATATTTAATTTTTAGTATCCCTTAAAATAAAACTAATAATTCTGGTTAATTCGGTCAATACACTTAAAACATAATAAAAACTTTAAAAATTATAGTTTGGGAAGAAACATTCACCATCTTTCTTCAGATTGTAATCATTTGTTCTTTTAGTATCTGATGAAGGAAGAGGACGGATTCTCCTGAAACTATTTTTTACGTGGTTCGAAATCTCTCAAGTTACTGTCTTTCATATTGTAAATGCTAAGAAGATATTGTAAAATAGAAAACAGTTTGAAAGTAGATTATATAGAAATTAAAGCAAATTTAGGCGAAATAAGAAAAAAAAAGATAAGATATATTTAATTAAATAAGAAAAAAAAGTTATTTGTATTTAAAAAATTAAAGATGGACTAAAATTTAGAAAATATTTGACTCAACAGAAACCATTGGAAAACGATTCACACACGAACAAATAATAAACTCAGTCACTACGAAGATAAGTAAGATTTATCTAAGTAATAATTTTATTTTTAAGTTATACAGATTGTTATAAGTTACTTTTCAAAAAAAATATTCACTAAAAATTTATATTCTTTATTTTTTTGTTATTTTTATGAAAACTTTACAATATCTTAACAATCAGAATATTATCAATCTGTTGAAATTCATAACTTATTATCTAACTTAATCTTACAAATAGAACATATAAAGTTTTGAGTAATTCAACAGTTTTTACCAAACAACAGTAGTTTGCAGTTGTTATCGAAATCTCTCGAAAACTATTTTTGAACTATTGGTCTTTTCAAAAAAGTTAATTGACTGGCCTGTATTATATTTTTAAATTTCCAAATCATCAAATCGTAGGGTTTACATCGCAGTTTAAATATTTAGTTAATACTTAATGTAATTCTTATTTTTAATATTTAAAATTTCGATGTTAAAATTACTGTGTATGATTTGTTTGAGCAGCTGGTTTTACTATATTCTTACTGATAATCTCAATATCATAAAATCAATTTGCACATAACGAATCCAAGCTTGGAGGATAACATTTATACACTTGATAAAAAACCCTATGCACAAGATGAGGGTTTGAAACGTCGTGAGTTTTTAATCTGTTATTTTTTAATTTTGCTCTTATCCGTGCTTTTAATTGCAGGCTTTTATTTAAATCATAAAATCAACTTTTCAAATATTAATAAAAAGTCCTTTTTCCATTGCGATCTATTCTGACTTTGTATCTGATCTTCGGAGGTCTTCGAAAAAATAACTGTTTTATGTTAAATATTAATATTTTATACATGTACTATTAATCATTGTATATAATTAGGAAATATTTTGATAAGAATTCTGTAGTAAACTGAAATTATTGTAAACGAAGTCGACTGGTGTGATAGATTTCCATTGCACTTACCTTGTGTTCTGGTTGCCGGTGTGGTTCCGTGTTGTCGAGTGGGATGTGTGTGTGGCGTCTGAGTTGATCTCCATGGGCACTGGGTGAACGCTCTATCAACCACGTGACCTCGGCTGCCTTGACCTTGGCGCTACTGCCGAGATGAGGGAGGGAGGGGGGTCGCGGCGAAGGGGGATTCGTCACAAGGGGCGCTTCCTGGAACCACAGAAACATCGAGATTTATGGTTAAAAAAAGCAATTAACACATCGGAGCCAACCTATAATTAGTTTAAATTAAAAATAGCACAGACCTGAATCCAAATGACAAAAATGAATGGAAATCAAGAAAGCTTTAATTATAAGTTCGGATTTCAGATAATTAGTATTGGCTAATGAAATTGATTAATGGACGTAAACAAAAGCATCACTAAATAAACAAACAAATCAGATTAATTTGTAATTAAGGATGTTTGTAACGATTGATCATGTAGAAAAATACGTCAAGTAAATAAAATTTGATAGTTTTATTTTTTTGAGCTAATTAATCGCAATAAAAGTTTTATTTCACAATAATATTTCTTAAAATGTTTGATTTCCATTACATCACATTAAGGTTATTTATTAAAGAGAATCATTTTTCTTGTAAATACTTTATGTTGTGAACAATCCGTACCGCCAGAGGTGCTGTTTCGATTGGTCAAATGCGTGCTAGTATTGGTTCTCAAGTTACATCAGCTGCAAGGGACGTTGTTGGGGCATTATGTCAGAAATCTGAAAGTGCTGTAAAACATAGTCATCAAAATAAGCTGAGGAAAAGTACGAGGGATTGGAAAGGTTTATGTAGTTCATTGACTACATTGTAGGAATAGTTTTTGACTGGTCTTGTGACGGTCGTGAAACAGTTGAGAACGATCCAACACCGAAAAGAGAGAGATTATAAACATGAAGTGTCCCATCTACTCATCCGCCTTGGCGCTAGGGATTTAAGAGGTGACAGAAGAAGATGTAAGGACATTCAGAAGAGAGAGTAAAGGATATTCAAAATAGTTTCAATAGTGCTTTGGAACTAACTTCATCAGTATGTGTACAATCAAATGGAGAATACTTTCAACATTTATAACCATCTGCAAATCTTACCGTCCCTATCGGAGACATCTTACGTTTAAATATCTTACATTTTTTTGTAATTAACAAAATTTATCCGAAAACTTTTGGTAAAGGTTACTAACATCTAACAGAACCTGAAAATATTTTTACCGAGACAATTTACAACAGACGCCATCTAGCGGATTTTATAGCTTCTTAACTAAACAGTCACGTCAATCGAGGCTGTTTATAAGCTTCAAATGAAGGAAAAAACGCTCGGTCAACATAAATTGAATATTTACATAGAATTCTTTAGAGATAAACTTTCAAATATTAAAATGTTAGAAATTAAAAAAAAATGCATATAACATATATATTTTTTAAATTATAAATATTATATTTTTTTAATTATATTATATTATATTTTTTAATTATAAATAAATTTAAATTATAACAGTATATATATATATATATATATATATATATATTGTATATACAAATGCTGTATAAACAAAAAAAAAAAACCACCTTTCAATTAAAGCTATTTTATCTTTCTTTTGCAATTAAAAAAATACAATTATAAATTGGAATAATTTCTACTACTTTATCAGGTGGAGATCAGGTAGCTCAAAGTGTCTACAAGTTATCGCCTTCAGAATTAGATATAGAGCAGTGACTCTTAAACTGGCACGCGACTAAACCAAAAAATATAAAAAGCAATTAAAAGCAAAATAAAAAAATTGGATTATAATTGGATTTTGTTTAATTCAAACAATAAAAATGATTTGAACAGTCGTTGCTTTTATACGTGTTCTTTGCTGGTTCAAAGTAATCAAAATATTCAGAACCATTAGAGTCAATAATTTTCTAGATATCATTTAGTATTGCTATCATTGTTTTGAGTCAGTTTTTTTTTTTTTTTTTGCTTTTTGAAAATATTCTTTAGTTTTTATAAATATCCTTTATTGCTTACAAATGTAAGTAAACAGATATAAAAAGGAAAAGAGAACGTTTTGTTTTTTAGAAAACATAATACAGGTATTTTCAAATCGCTGTAGCGTCGAGAGGCATTAGTATACCTATTACAATCCTGAATAAATTACACGAAATCGTACAGGTTCTCACTGACAAAAATCATCAGCTAATTCGGTAAGTCGAAAGCAGTAGGGATGGGTGGATTTAATTACGTGATCATTACCTCAAACTGCTTACGATGGGCCAAAATAAGTTTTTCCTTTTTTGGATGAAAATAAAAGTATCATCAAACGTAGGCATTTATTCGGCAAATAAAGATACATATAGATAACTTTTTCTGAAGTAATTAGAGGTCAAGCACTGGCGATCAAAGAAAAATTATATGTGTTTAATTACGAACAACAAAAAAAAATCTAAATAAACCTGCTTTCAATGTTATCGAACCTACAGCCATTTTTTTATATAATGACTGTCTGATAACAAAACACAATCATATCCTATTTAAATAAGTGTCTGTACATATAATTTAAAATTTCTTAGTATATTTGATTCATAAATATTTATTTCTTAATAAAAATTCTTTCTCCAAGAATTTATCCATGGGAGGAAAAAAAAGTGTAACAAAAAGTATTACCGTAGCATTTTTGATGCGTCTTAAAACAAGGTTTTGTTTTGTTGTTCAGCCACTTTTTTTTTATTTTCTTGTTATAGATTTAATGAGAGTAATGTTTCATTCTGAAATGTCTATTTCCCTGTCTTCTACCTGTTTAAGTTTCCGCCCATGACTGAACCAGATAAATGTCACAGAACATCGGCAGAAAAACAACAACACGAACTTGTTATTCAAGAAACATTTTTAAGAAAAGAATTTGAATATCTTTTTCTATAAAATAGAAAGAGTGAAAAATTGGTGATTTTCAATTTTAAACGAGGTCATTCGTGATTTCATGTCGCCCCAACAGGCCTCGCGAATCGTCTCGGCTCCAATGGTCCCGTGGAGAAGGTTTGTGAGATAGTAATGCGTTTGTGCTTTGGGCGGAGCAATTAAAAAGCAATGAAAAACTCTGCTACAGGATCAATAAAGTTCTGCTTCTCATTTATAAAGAGTGCACAGACAAAACAAAGACTAGATTGATCTCATTTAAGTTATCATCGTAAATTAAGGTAATAATAGAAAAGATGGACTCAGACTGACTTTTTTTTTACCTAAAGTTCATAAAAATGGAATCAAACAGAAAAGAAAATGAGAACGTAGAGATAAGAAGAAGCCGTTTTGAAACTAAGAACATTGAGAAGAAATAAAAAACAAACAGTTCGAGGATCAACTAAAAGAAAACAACAGTTTTGCAGAGAGGGGGGTCTTTCTTTTTTCCGTGCGGATGTATTGGAATTGAAATATTTCAGCGAATGTTTTTGGCTCCTTAGATATTGGTACAATTTGTATCAAATTCGATAGCTATATTCTGTGATACTAAAATTTGAGCTTTACAGGATAAAATGTTTTAGGTTATCTGGATTTTAGATGAATGGACGGAGTAAATCTTTATTACCGTTTGATATTTGTCAAAATGAGAGTTTAATCACTTATACATGAACTATTAAAAGATCTCAAAAATTAAGGAAAAAAACTGTTTTAAAAAAAAGAATTAAAGATTAAAGTAATAAAATAAAGTGTTTTTTTACCTTGAATTACATCTGCCATCTCAATTGTTGACGAATCAATAACTACTTCAGGTAAACGTGAGCATTTGACCCTGAAACAAACCCATTAACGAAATCAGGAAGAGAGTTTATTCAGCTTGTATCTGTTTTGAATTTTAATCAACAATATAAATTAAGGAATACATTGTTGCATAACAACAAGAACTCGATCAAATATAGCTGTCTCTTGGTACAACTATTTTTTGAATCTTACCATGTCGCTACTCAACACTGGCACGTCAACCAAATTAGATTTTAAAATGCTTTGTGAATCAGTGACGTATATCTTAGCCTGAAACTTACTCATTTATAATTTCATATTTTTATTAAAAACTCGCTAAGTGATTTACTTAATACTGCTGGAGGGAATTTTGTTTTGTGTAATATATATCAAGTGATGGAAACTTTATTTATATATAATGGAATATTATACAATTTAAGAAACTTGTTGTGTGCGAAAAGAATTTTCAATTAAATGAAAAGAAAAGTTGTCAACTGGATAATTATTCAGTAAGTCAGTCTGATTGAACTGATACCTAGGTGTTGTGTCGTGAATGTGGAAGATCTTCTGGTCGACGAATTATAAACTTATAGGAATGTTCTCCTCGGTTCCTGAGACATTAAACCTTCAACTTTTTCAATGTAAACTCAAAGGAGATGAAAAGAAAACTGGATATTGGAATACTTTTTATGAGGGAATGAGCTGAGCAAAGGATTCTGGGAAAAGAAAGGTCCGAGCAGAGCGCGCGTTTTACCATGAGCTGCAGTTTTTATCTTAACCACTCTTAATCGAACTCACCTCCAACCGAAGACTTAACTATCCGACCCACTTCCGTTTGATACAATATTTTGCAGTTTTAAAAGTAGACATGTTTATTTATTTATTTATTTATTTATTTTTTTTTGTGTGTGATGCGATATTTTTAAAAAGACACTCAAATATCAAATAAGGGAAACAAATATAAAACATTTTATTCTACAGCAATCAATTAATTTTATGCAGTAATTTTTGTATGAATTTCCAAAAATAAATTTCATAAATTATAATTTTTGATTTTATAGGTTACATTTCTATTATACAGTAGTTAAGTAAGGAAGTTTCTATAATTTTGAAATTAGAGATTATGTTAAAGTTATATCCATGTATTAGTTCCCTTCCCCCCCCCCCCGAAAAAAAAACAAACAAAAAAATAATCTACCAGGGGGCAAATGGTGATCAGAGGGAGTGTTTACGGTTGTGACTACCAAGGAACACATCTTAGTGTTCCTTTGGTTTAGGGGCTGATGGAATTTAATCTCTTACTCCGTTATTTGGATGCTGTCCGTTCCACCGTAGGGACGGGCGTTGTCACAGCCTATATTATACGAAATCAAGGTTCAAGGATGTATTCTTGTGACCCTGGGCAGTTAGGGAACGCCATCTTCCTAAACATTCAAATTAGACGACGACAAATAATGGGGTTAAAAAAATTTATCATTGTTAAGATTTTTTAATTTTGAATTTTAAGCAATGAAAATATATTTATTTAAAAGTAAATAAAAATACAAATATACAAAAATTATCATTTTGAAAGCATAATACATTTTCATTCAATAGTAGAATAAGTATATATATGTTTTAATTTTAAAAAAATATAATTTAATGTTGAAAAGATTAATACTCTTTTCTTTGTGATGATATTTATTTATTTTTAGCAGATATATCCGTCAACAACGAGGATTACTAATAAGTCATAAATTTTACAGCGTGTACTGCGCGAATTAACAAAAGAATAATTTTTTAACAGTCGAAGATAAAGGGATAAAATAATAGATATATGTAAAACCAATGACTGTGAGGTTTAAGTTCTACAGTTGTTTCAGGAATTCAATAAAAAAAAAAGAAAGAAAACATATTTCTTTTAGAAATAGTTGTCGCCTCTTCCAGTGAAGTTCTCAGAGAGTGTCCGAATGCCAAAACATTTCACGTACGGTTTTCTTGGGATGAAGGACAGGGCTGTATTCGTTTGTTTTGTTTATTTGCAGTTTTGTAGATAATGAAGTGACAGTTAAGAATTGGATCAGGATAAACATCATCCACTAAAGGAGAATCGAATGAAAAAAAGGAAATCATCTTTAGATTTTAGCATCTTACTGTAAACTTTCAAAATAAAGGAGAATGGGCAAACTTTATGGGAATTTGCCCCACCTGTACAGTGATAAGATATATACTTAAGGAAAGATCTCCTTATGTAGAACATATGTTATTATTACGACTCATCGCAATTATTAGTCCGTTCGGAGTTACATACGTCTAGATATAACGTTTGAGTCATTGATTGTAATGAGTGTGGGTGACAGAGAAGCCAACCATCTACAGTCAAGCACCCCCCGCCTGTAGGTGGTTGGCTTCTCCGTCACCTACACTCATTACAATCAATGACTTAAACGTCATATCTAGACGTATATAACTCCGAACGGACTAATAATTGAGACAAGTCGTAATGATAAAAAATGTTCTATTGATGGAGCTCTTTCCTTACGTATATATCTTATCGCTGTACAGGGGATGGGGCAGATCTGCCCATTCTCCTTTCTGCCATTGTCAGGCATTTTTCATTTGCTTAAGGTAAATTCAAGAAATTATAAACGTCAAGGCATTTCAATAAAATGTCTTTTTTTTTTCGTAACTAAATAAATTAGTTATTATTTTTTTTTTTGTTAAGAACATTTGAGAGATGGAATGACTATAGGTTCTGGCCACCACACACAGTTCTAATAAAATACATAAATAAGAATACAATAAATGCGAGCGCTTTCAAAGTGGTCTACACTTCGTTCTCAAGCGGAGAAATGAATAACATATTCGAAAATAAGAAATTAGACCCAACGGACGTTTGAGTTGGACGGAACCATTCGGGATTTAGGGGTGTTGGCATTGGGCCCTGTCGCCGGGGGCTAGACGAAGTGTAGACCACTTTAAAAGCGCTCGCATTTATTGTATTCTTATTTATGTATTTTATTAGATCTGTGTGTGGTGGCCAGAACCTAGTCATTCCATGTTAACTTAAAACACACGTAAAACACCGTCCAACATTTGAGAGAGAGAGTTGACTTACTAACAGAAGAACTGCAAAGCTCTCTTAATAATAACAAAAAGAATGAAACAGCAGGAATGTTTTATATATAAAAATTACGTAAATAATTTACAGTATGTATATTTATTGTTCTTTTTTTATTAAAAATAAAATTAAAATTATATTTTCAAAAAGTTTTACGCTTTGTTTTATAACATTAACAAATGAAATTAATAAATATAAATTAGAACAGGTAACAGATTCCGGTAACAAGACTGAAGATTATCATTTGATCTAGGATTAATCAAAAGATTACCGATCTGGATTTAATATTCATCATCCCTTCATAGTTTTTATAATCAGCAAATCCTTCGTATTTGTTAATTTTTTTTTTATGAAAGTTGTCTGAATGGAATGAGTGTTTTAGTAGATCTGAAACATAAAACAAGTGTTGGATGAGCAAACATGAGTATCAATTGCTATCTGTAAATATTTGAAATAGGTTTTTTTTTCTGGGAATATTTTGGTCTAAGATTGGATAAAGCTCAGTTTTCTGTCTGTGCTTATTTCTAGATTATTTTTATTACATGTCTGTTAAAACATAGCATCGATCACAGTACACATAAACACAGCTTAAACACAACTACCGAGCCAAAATAAAAGTTAGGACCTCATTTATGTTGCCTGAAACTGACAGAATGGAAAACAAAGACTTTGCTGTTTGCTGTTCTTATGGTCTGGCACAATTTAACTAATTATCTTAAAGTTTATTGCTAAATTTTTCAAAAGACATTTTTTTTCCTGCCAATTACTTCTTCTACCTCAACAAGCGACAGATTCTGTGAATGAATTGACCCATTGATCAGGTAAAAGCCGAAGAATAATTGCTCAGGCAGGAGACAATTCACATTATATCTTAAAAATAGACGAAACACAAGTAAAAGAATGACATCCATGCTGGCTCCATCGTTCATCTGTAAAGAATTTGAATTATATAAAAACGAACAAGAAATACTTAAATCTTGAGAACATTCTATTTTTAATAAAGCTCTATTGTGTTAAACTGAAAACTTATTTTAGTGTTTTGTCGTATGTTCTTTTTTTTTTATTATCGTTTTAATTAATCGCTTTATTCTTGTAGTTCGGTACTTTCTACTTAATTTTATTACACAGTCTTTATGAATTATAGTTATGTTTTTCTTACCTTTTATGATATTAAATACCAGTATAATTATTATCCTTGATATTAGTGCCGCTGTTTTGAATAAGCACAATTCGTTATTATTCAGCCTGAAATGTTAATTACGAGTATGTTATCTTGGGCTGCTTTGGTGGTTTTATTTTACAATAAAATAAAAGCAGGTTTTGAGATATTATTGGTTTCGTTACTTTTTTTTTTTATTGCATTATCAATTGGTCAAAGATTTTTAAACTTTAAATTATAATCTGGAGGCACGGCAGTGCCCCCGCCAAGACGAGCCGAAGGCAGGAAGGACACTACGTATCTTTTCTCGAAGCGTTTCGTCGTATTTTCGAACCCTCATAGCTTCGGCCTGGATAATACTAGAGAGCTCAAATTTTCAGGATAAGATATAATTAGCAGAATAATGAAATATGCTAAGTTTCATTTATTTAGCTTTTATACTTTGGATTTTAATAATACCTAAAATACGTCGATTTCGTCCATGATTCACTGACTGACTGACTGACTGACTCATGATTCTCAAAACCTCTAGCGTACTTCCTGAAGTCCTAGAAAGCTGAAATTTGGTATGCAGGCTAGGTTTAGCACACAAACAACAAAAAAATTAAGAAATCTGTAACTTTCACCCTTCAACCCCTCATAAAAGGGGTTCCGGTTCTTTATTATATAACAATTTCTGATAGGTATATCCCACCCAAAATATTTCATGTAAAATAAGTTGCCAAGACTCACATGCTGATAACGCTTTCACTGTTAAAAAGTTATCAGATCTCATCTTACAAAAAGAAATGAAATTCCACTCTAAACATTTCATATAAAATAAGTTGCAAAGACTCACATGCCCATAACGCTTTCACTGTTAAAAAGATATGAGATCTCATGTAGAACCAAGCCCCTAACTCTACAAGGCCTAACTCTACAAGCCCTAACTCTAAAAACCCTGTATCTTGGTCAAAAAGTATGGCTTGGCCGTTTCATGGAACTATTTCATCCTACCCAAAACATTTCATGTAAAATACGTTGCTAAGACGCTCATAACGTTTCACTGTTAAAAAGTTATCAGATGTCATGTAGAGCCAAGCCCCTCACTCTACAAGGCCTAACTCTAAAAACCCTACTATCTTGGTCAAAAAGTATGCCTTGGCATACTCCATATCCTTTACATAAATCCATGGGATTGTCTGTGTGACAGCCACGAAACGGCCAAGCCATACTTTTTGACCAAGATACAGGGTTTTTAGAGTTAGGGCTTGTAGAGTTAGGCCTTGTAGAGTTAGGAGCTTGGCTCTACACGAGATCTCATATCTTTTTAACAGTGAAAGCGTTATGAGCATGTGAGTCTTGGCAACTTATTTTATATGAAATGTTTAGGGTGGGATTTAATTTCTTTTTGTAAGATGAGATCTGATAACTTTTTAACAGTGAAAGCTTTATGAGCATGTGAGTCTTGGCAACTTATTTTACACGATATGTTTTGGGTGGGATTTATTTTTTAGCAAAAGTTCAGCGATGAATTCCTGTAGTCTAATGAATTCTATAGCGTAGAAGTCTTTATTTTTCCCGCGTATTACTTGAGGCAAGTACTTTGTTTTAACTGAATTCTCTATAAGTTTCATAAATTTGACATTCGACATAAAGCAGTTCAGAGCTTCCGTTTGCTATTTCCTTTACAATGTAGATGTTTGTAGCGACAAATAAGGCGAAAAATTTCTCAAAGACATTCAGTGCAATGAAGAACAGTAATAAAAGAAGATAGAATTCTGCAGGTGGATCATAATTGTCAATTGATTTATAAAAGAAAGATGAGATTCTTCACATGAAAATATTTAAAAATTAATTTTTTTTTGCACTATTTACTTTTTATGTAAATTGTAGAACTGGCATTTGACAGAGTAAAGTGGAAAAATGTAACACAAGGGTGTTGGACAAGCCATAACACGTACAACAGCATACTAGCTCCGTGGCAATCCGGATCCAGACGCGTGTTAAACGACTCAAAGAAGAGAAGAAGATGTAAATTGTAAATATCTTAGACAATTCTAATCGTTATCTTTAACGAAAATCTAAGATGTTTGCTATTTATTTTAAGAACTGTCTCTTAATATATTGAAATAAATATCAAAATTCTACTTTTTCTTCATATGATTATTTTTGTAAGTTTTCTGTCTGTATGTTATTGATCTACAGAAGTTTTGACGCTTAAAAGTTTATTTTTATACAAAATTGAAAGTTTTCTAAAGATGATTTTTTTATAAAGTCATATATTTTGAAAAAGTAAATGATAGCAAAAACATTTTAAATATTAGTTTATTGTCGTGACTGACAATATACGCTTGTAATATGCAAAATAAATTCTTTACACAATATTAAACCTAAATAGATACATAAATCACATATCCATTGAAATAGATAGACTCTTGTCCGAGGAATTTTCGCACTCCGGGTGAGGTTCACACAATAATTCAGTCACTCAGTAAGTTTGCAAATTAATGTAATGATCAACATCTTCTGAAGAAGACTCGAGGTACAGGACCGAAGTATTGAGTGAACCTCACCCGAGTGCGAAAATTCGTCAGACAAGAGCATATCCATTGTTCTATCCCACTCCTTCAGAACCAAGCTACATAAACCAAAAGATTAAAACAAACAAATATGATTATTAATTAACATATCAAATAACTTTATTTTGGCTATTTTTTTTAACAAGATAGAATGAAAAATCCTAAGTAAAACCAGTATAGAAAATATATCTTCCTTAAATGCTACTACTGCTAATCATGATAATCACACACACACTGTCTGTCGTAATATTGTCTGTTTCCAGCCATCTTTATTCATGGTTGATAAAACTTTGCATATCAGATGTTATTGACTCAGACAATTTTATTATATATTTTAATTTATTATTACTGAAAGGTAATTTTGTAAAATGTTATGAGGTAGGAATTTTAATTTTGTTTTTTACTTTATTTTTGTAACAAGAAATAATAACTGTTCATAAGAAGAAGACGAAAAAAAATGATCCTCATTTTGAAGCTGACTCTTTAGCTGTGATCTATTTCTGGAGGCTTAAGTCTGATAAATAGAAAGTTCAGTCGTCATGGTTACAGGACTTGCCTCAGGGGGAAAAAATAGATAATTGGATTAGGAAAAAAAGACTCAGGAAAGACAGGAAAGAGAGAAGTTGAACAGCAAATCAACATTCAAAATACAGATCAAAAATCATCAAATTATTATTATTATCTAAACAGATTTAGCATTTAAGGAAAAAAAGTCATCTTATTCTCTTTGTGTCCGTCTGTCTTTTGAAATCCATGTTCAGGTGAATTATGTGAACTATTATGTTTCTATTTCACTAATAACTTTGGTTCCCATTTAACAAATTTCATGAAAAGAACCAACATAAACTAAACTTCATTACACCTACAAATTATAGGAGAAAAACTAGCAGAGCTCAAGACATTTCAATTCCATCAACAATGTGATGCCATAAAGTAAATTTTACCCAAATGCTTTAATAATTCAACTTGAATATAATTTCATCTTTGTTTCTAATCAAACTCTAATCTGAATTTCGTTTTTTATCCAATAACCCTTTTAAATGAGATAAAATTGTTTCCTATTTAAAATAAATCCTACATTGGTTAAAATTCAAGAATGCTATAAAATATGGAATCAACTAGGATGTTCATTCTTAAGATTCCTTCAATTTATCCTTAATTTCAGTTGTAGGAAAGACAAGGAACAGAGCCTGAAATAGAAATTTTTACATTTTTGAAACAATTGATTATGTAGGCCTAATGTTTGTCGATTTTACTTAGGTTTCTTTGTTCAGTTTTTTTTTCTTATAATATTTGTATTTCTAAAGTTGAAATCCAACTGCAAAAATATCTTTTAAGATCTCGCAGGGCTGTAAATAAAAGCAGAATAAAATAAAAATAATTTAACAATTTTGTTGACTTTATTCGACTTCCCTACGTTTACAAAAGGCAAGAATATGAATGAATATTGGAATAAAAAACATCTATTGAATAGAAAACGAAGAATTTCCTCGATTTTAATTTCTAGATTTTTTTTTTCTGTAATTTTGAAATTAACAATTTGTGTGAATGTACTTCACTACTGCAATAGTGACAATTCAATTTCAAACTGAATATTGACATACCATTATTTTTTAAGAAACACTTACAAATTATTATAGAAGAATATTTGTTTTCTACGTAATTTGTATTTTTAATAAACTTATCTGTGATCAATTATCATACATACGCAACATGTAGAAGAAATTTTTTATTTAAACCTTAAACCTACAGATGAATTATTTTCATACTTAATAGTGGATATATTTATAATGATAATGTTAAGCTTATATGTCTCATTAATATATTTTCTAATATTTTCCAGCAAAAGGCGTTTCTTTCATCTCTCTACTTTTCATTCTCTTCAAAATACGAGATTTCTCTGTACCTGAAGAACTACCGTTATTATTCTGATGGTTGAGGGCAGCAGAGGATGATGGAGTCAGGCCAAAGGTCTCACAAAGCATTCCTTGTTAGGTAAACTTCCTGAACTTTTTTCCAATTTGCATCTGGTGAATGCTTGTTGTTCACTGTCAAAACAAACAAAAAACCTTCATTTTGATGCTAACTAACATCTTTCACAAATATTTTAATGAGGATTAAACAAAATCTAAAAAACATACATTCATTCAAATACTTGTAAATCAATATTGGAGACAATTTTTGAGTATAATATAGTTACTAAAATGTATAAATAACTAAAATATAACGTCAAAATAATAACATAATAATAAATTATTAATTATGTTATTACTTTAAAATTCATCATAATTAAAAAAATGAGCGAATTTTTCAAAAAAAAAACCCTAATCAATTCATCAAAATATTGTTATTCCTTAATTGCAATTTATAAATTTTTGATATGTTTAATTTTTTATTACTTTTGCTAGGCAATAATTCATTCATTTGCCTTAAAAATTCTTAATATTTTATTTCGTTATTCAATTACATTATAATGTATTAATTGGATTAGTGTTATTATATTTTATTAGTTAATTTATAAACATGTTTTGACATATTAATGTTTTGTTAAATTATTTAGAAATGGTTCAATTCTTTAATGTGAATCCAATTAAATAAATAGGATTTGATTAAAATTAATGAGCATGAACTATTTTTATTATTGACGATCTACAATAAAAATAAATATAATTATTCTTCTCCTTCCATTTCCTATAGCCTTTCTTTTCTATATATTATAAGTAACTTGAGTAAATAAGCTCTTTTTATAGAAATCATTAAATAAAATTAATGATTTGTCTAATTTACTTAAAAATGGACAGTTTCATTTTATAACTTAAAAATTTCTTCTTGAATATTAAATTTTTAACATCTTATTTCTTTATAAAATTTCTCATATATAATTTTCATGGAAATTTTAGAGATTTAAATAATAAAATTTTCATTAACAGGAAATATTTTTTACCAATTATTTTTAATAGTTTGGAAGCTTAATTTACTGTATTTAATTGTTCTTCTTTTCTTTTCAGATTATTAAGAAGAAGAAATGTATTGAGGAGAAAACACGAACGTTTTTTTTATATACATCTTAGCTAAAATATATTTTAGAAATTTACATAAAATTTATTTTTAATATGATGTTTTACAACGACTTGTTTTTCCTTGAAAAGCCTAATCAGTTCTTTGAAATAATGTTTTATAAAATAAAATATTACAGAAATTATAAGTTTTGCTACGTCTCAATCTGATTAGTTTAGTGCCGATATGGACTAATACAATCCTATTTGTTACCTAATTTCGAATTTATTAAAAAGTTCATTTTTTTTCATAGTCATTATACTTTTACGTATACGTACTTAAAATCATTATACTTTTCTTGTGAGTAAAACATAGTATTATTTTTTAACGTGACTCCTTTGTTTTCCTTGAGCAATTAACCTCAATGAAGTGTGAGAATGTTAATGGTTCAATAGTTTGATTAAAAAAACCAATTCTAATCAGTTTGGGAAGCCGATGATCAAACAATGGCGGATGGATAAGGTTGATTAAATAAAACCATCTGCCTGTGAAGGTGGAACATATTGTCTCTCCTAGCCTAATTATGCAACCTATCAGAAACAAATATCACAAGCTTACAAGGCTTCTCTTCCCGCCAAAAAAACCAAACTGCTATAAAGTAAAACAAGGATGGGAAGGTTTAGAGGAAGATAGAATAAAAATTGATAAAAAAGTTTGATGATGTAGAATATTAGTAATATTACAGAAAGTATTAATATCAGTTCCATTTTTAACATTTCTTTACTCATTTGGTTTCATTAATGAGAATAATGGCAATTGAAAAAATATTAAGAAGTTGTAATGTTCCATAAGAATAATTGTTGAACTTTGATTTCATTGTTAAACTTTTAATTTCCTAAAGAAGTTTTCCACAAACACACATTAGATTTATAAGAAGATTTAATGACAAACATATTTTAAAAATATAAAAAAATGATCTCCTTATCAACCAAATAATTAAACGACAATTATAAATATTTCTACAACATATGTTTAAATTTTAATTCTGTAAGTTATAGGTTTCTAGGATAATTAAATTTTAAGTTATTTTGATGAGACGGACCAACAGATTTATTTCGCATAGTTTTATTCTAAAAAATTGGTTATCTAAATCTTTTTTTTCCTTCCCGATACATTTATTGCAAATTCAAAACCAGACATTTACGGCTATGCTCCTCCAATACGAAGAAAAACAAACAAATTCGTCTAAAATTCTAAAGAATTTTTGAAATTCCGTCCTGGAGTTCTGAATAAATTACGATTGGTAGAAAACAGAAGAATAGATTATTGCTGCTAAAAACGTAAATCAAACCATTTGTACAATCTGTCAATTCATTTACACAAACATTACATTACACCTTCCACTTTCTTTGACAGCAAAACAACATAAACAGCATAAAATATATAAATTTATTATTTCGGTTATTAAAATTAATAATGAATTACGTTAATTATTTTGCTTAATTTTACTCTTCCTTTTTTTCAATAATATCAATTTTTAATCAATTTTTCAATTTTATTTTACTTTGTTATAGTGCAGTCGCAGATCTCTGATAACTACATCATGTAATACTATCGTTTCCTAAAATTGAAATAAATATTTCATCTAAGTAGAAATACCCTTATTGGTTTTAAAACAAATATGTCCTTTGGCTAAAGATCAGTGTAATAATACTAATAACATAGATTACTATTTGATAGATATCTTTTTACATGTATTCCCTCTTTAAGCGCCATTAAACTGAAAAAAAAAATAGATTTTATATAATTGAAGAAATGTAAGAAAGAATGTTATAGTAGAGATGTAATTATCTCGCGTTGTGTTGATGATGGAAAAACTAAGAAACTATGACTGAAGATTTAGGATAACTAAGGAAGTAACAACAATAAAAGAAAACAAAAACATTTAAATAATATTATTAGTAATTTAATAATTTAATCTGACATGCAGCAAGTAGGGTGTGCTTTAACAATAAACAAAAAATTATTTCAATTTATTTATTTTTAATTAATTAAAATCAAAGATATGGTAAGCCTATTTAGTAAAATATCCAGATCTAGAAATCAATTAAACTTTCTTGAAGGATACTCTACCCATGCTGTAGATATGTATCATGAATCCTTAATCCTAAGTAAACGAAATAAAGGGTTACGAATTGCTCTTCAGAGATTCAACAATTTATCATTAAGTCAGTGGAGAAAGAGACAAATGAGCATCGAAAGAAACACGGAACACCAACGATGGAACTTCGGCTTCCAGGTCATAAAAGAAATAGCAAATAACAAACATTGTCCTTAATACATCAAAGAAAAATTCAAAATGAACTTGATTGTTACTTATAGCATTTTAAAGTTATTATTTTTGTAATGATCTTCAATATCCTTTATTACAGTCGGCTCGCTTAAAGTTGTTCAGAGGTTCATATCAGTTACAATAAAACAAACAAGTTAGGAAAATGTAGGTGGAAAGAATTAATTAAGAAAAACTTCTTAAACAGAGGTTGAGTGCATTTATAGGTTACACACAAATTAACTTTGGATAACGTGTAAATGTGAAATAATTAAAATGTCTTTATTATTTAGCTACAATGAAGTTCATATATATTTTGCTGTATATTTATATATTATGAGGATGATATATATACAGTATATATAAATATTTCACCCTCATATGGATATAAGAAATGGAAACATTCTTAGAAAGATGGCGAAATTCTAAGTTAGGCATCTGAAATTTTATTTGTTATAAAATAATTCGAACACTTTTTTCTCCATATGTAGACGAATCTAAGATAATTTCTGATCTTATCAAATCTGTTTATGTTTTGATTCTCTAATATTACATAAACTTTCATGAATTTGTCCCATTCCATATCGTGCAAATTTTTATCGTGTATAAGTGCTCAGAATGATTGTCTATTTTAATCCATTTTGGTTTTGTCAATAAATTTAACAAAAATAAAAAAACTTAAATAGAATGGATCAGATAAAAATCAATTTTCTTTTAGTTTGATAGACGTATGGCCGGACTGAAACTTCATAAGTAGTTCTTTTTTTCTTTCTTTTTTTGCAATTGCTGCTCAAACAGATGTTTGCAAAATAATTTTTATTTTATTCAATTGCACCTATTTCTTTCGAAAGCGCCATCATTCTCATACCCACCACAACTTGATCTTTCTGATGAGGGATGTCACATTCTTTGACTAGAAGAACTAAATGTCTGACATCCTCATACTAAAGATAGACATCACCCTTTGTGTATCAACGACTGAATCGCTCTCTGACGATATGAAACAACACGTAAATATTTTAAAGAGGTATTTGATTTTGGGAACCAAGAGATGTTTGATTTTAATCAGTTTATTTCAAGTATGACTTTAAGTGTGAAATATCCAATAGTAGTAGCGCTGCTTAATCGTAAAAATAGACGAGAAGGGCTCGTATTATATTTTAGGGAGTCATTTTGTGAGGGAAGTGGTGAGAGTAAAAAAAAAAAATGTATCTTGCATTACATTGTAAAATTAATTTTCATTACTTTTGAAGGAAATAAAAAACATAGGAGCTTAACAAAGGGTTCTTCTATAATAGAAGTGAAATCATCTGACTCCAAAAATATAATAAAACCCCAAAACATAAACTTATGTTGAAGATCAAAAAAGAATGCCTTCAATGTAAACAGAACTTCTGAACCTGGTGCCGCCGAGCAGTGGTTTGTCCTGAGGAGGCTCTTCGTGTGCGCGGCAAGAAAATTACAAGAATACATCGAATGTGATTTTCTCATTTTACTCAAATGCTCTATTTCATTTGTAAATCACAATTTTTCTTTTATTTTCCTCAAAGAATTGGGTTACAGCAATAAATGCCATGAAAAATTTGGTGCCGGATTTCTGCAAATAGAACACTGAAGCAAAAAAAGGTTGAGAGACACTGGTTTAAATGGTGGAAGAAGAATCATGTAACTGATAAATTCGCATTTTATCGCTAGACCACACTACTTTGTTAATGCATTATGCTGTCAATGAATGATGCATTAATAATAATAAAAAAAATATGAAAATGTAAAGATTCTTGGCACCAAAACTATGGAAGCCTTTACAGCATTTCAAGTGTATTTTAAAATCTCATAGTTAAATTAAATGTTATTCCTTTCTCATCATTAAAATAAAAGATACAAACTTCACAAATGAAAATTTACTAGAATTTCAAGAAAATATATTTGTTAAATTGCAAAAAAATAATATATTGACTATGAGTATCACAATTGGTTTGTTATTGAGCAGCAAATGCAAATGCAAAAAAAAAAAATCAAATCCTTTGATCCTAATTTTATATGAGATGCTATATAAAGTAATAATATTTACGTAGGTGAATCAAGTCGTATGGTGAATGTAAGCATTTTAATGCCCACTAACGGATATTTCAGAAGAAAAGAAACAAGTACTTATGAAACGATCCACTATTGGAACTTAAATTTTTATGTAATAAGATAGCATTGAATCCTTCTGTAAAGGTTAGTTTGAATACAATACATTGCAAATACTTGTTAAGATATTGTATAACATAATACATAACAAACTATTGTTATATATTTCTTTTTTCTCTATAGCTTGGTTAAAAATGCTTTTCTTTGAGTGTGTAATTACAAAATGTAGCAAAAAAAATAGTTAAATATAAAAAGCAAATTTTATTCAATTTTTTTTATATAATAGCGAATTATATATAAAAAAAAATTGAATAAAATTTGCTTTCGCTATCCCTTCATTTCTTCATATGAAATTTAGTGTTGTCGTATTTTTTTTCTCTTTGATGAAAAATACTGAAGTTTCTTAAGACGATAATTTGTTGACATTTGTAGCAGCAAGTCTTAAGCCAATACCTAAGTCACGACATTAACTTAATCTTAGTATTAATGCGAGTCTTACTTAAGAGGAACCACAATGTCTCATAAATTGGATTGGTTCAGTGATAATTGCAGCATAACCATTTCCTTATTTTTCAAAACAATCCCTTGTCTTGGAAGGTAAATGAAATGGCTGAGGATATTTAAATTCAATATAATAAATAAGGTTATAAAATAATTATGAATACTTGCAGTAGATAAACATGGATTTTTAAAGAGTCTTTTACAGTTTACGGTATATTCATTTTCAACAGCTTTTAAATATAATTTTTAAATATTTGTTTTTTGATTAGATATTCGTGTAAGAGAAGTCTTGGACAAAGGATATCATATAATGATTCAATTGAATAACAAATCTAATTTCTATTCACTGACTCCATTTAATTTAATCTGAACTGATCAATGAATGAAATAGTGTTGAATCATTGGAATTGGGTTTTCTCATTTCTTTAGAGGGATGAAGATTAGTCAAGAAATCAAACATTCATAAGGAATATTCAGATTAAGTTTTGTAAATCAGTAAACTGACCATTAAAAAAACAAAACAAAATCAAAAAGAAAAGCAAGATATAGTTGTCGTTCCAGCTTTCGAATACCCCATCGTGAGAGATGTTAAAAAAAAAAAAACAGAAAAAAAACACACCAAACATTCAAAACAGTTTGTGTCGTCGCTCTTCATCTGCTCATCTTAATTTGTACCAAAATGAACAGGAATATTCCCTATAAGAACTTCCCTAGTCAGTGTATGATTGTTTATGATGGACGGACAATGAACATATTCTGACTCCTTAACTATTGGTAGAATATGTATCAAAATCGATATATATATATATATCTTCCTTGGAAAATCGTATGTTGTTGTTCACGGTGCGTGTCAAGTGCAAACTTCGTGTCCGAAGTGCTAGTGTTCAACGGATCTCTTAGGGTTGCCATCATGACAAACCTCTAGAAGAAGATGTAGAATTTCCAGGGAACACATACTGAGATATATTATGTATGTATGTAAAGTATGTATGTCTGAGTTTGATGGATTTTAATCTTAAAATTTACTAATTTTTGACGTTTTCCTTTGTATTATCCATGAGCTTATATAGGTTCAAATTGTAATAGAATCATTGGGATCTTTAATTTGGGATCTACTTTTTAGGTAAGTAGTTGTTGTTATTTTTGTGCAGAAGTATAATATCTCTTGAAAATATTCTTTTTTATAAGAAAAACATAGAATTGTAATTTGATAGAATTTTTTTGTAGATTTATTTCTTTTTATGAGAAAAATAACCATCAAAGCTAATATTTGTTTTAAGAAATTAGTTTTAAAAAGTCTTATTTACTACTTTTTATTTATTATTTCATTAACAAAATCCACTCAGCATTTATCCTAGCCATGGGAAGTCCTGTGAGATTTATTATTGTCATTATTATACAGTGTACCATATATATATATATATATTACACTAACTTCAATAGATTATAGCTTTGAATTATAATCCCAAACAGTAATAAATTACTTGCAATTAGTAGAAAGGAATATTAGGCCACCAACATGAATTAAGAGAGTTCTAAATAAAAACAATGAAAAAGAAAGGAAATCTTCATTCTATTGGAAACGATTTGATTGATATATTGAAGAAACCTATTTTCATTTATAAGAAAGAAAGAGTTAATCTAAAGGATTAGCCTACATCTCAAGAAACAGTTAAACTTAACAATTCACATTTTCACTTACTTCAATTCTCAATCAAACTATGAAATAATTGTATATTCATCGCAGAATTCAAAAACATACTAAAACGCTTGAAGTAAATACAGTATTGATCAGAAAATACTCATATAATGTTTTTGAAATTGATTGTTATTTTTAAAAGATGATGCTTTCAGTGGCAAAAATAGAAATGTTTAACGAATGTTTCTATTAAATTTATATTTAAACAAAAATTTATCATAACGTATTTTCGAATTGTAGATAAATTTAACAACACATCAAAACCAGCCTCAAATTCAACATTAATTAATGACTGAACCACCAATCAATAATAATAGAATTATTGGAATTAAAAATAGCATTGCTTAAAATCATATTTAATTAAATTATTAAAGAGAATTATTTAGAAACTAGCAGCAAAGTCTGTCGGACGACAGGCATAAAAAAAATCTGAAAAAGCATTTTATTATCAACTATCAACTACAAAGTAAATATCTTTTTATAAACTACATTTTTCTAAAAAAACAGCATCAGATCCTTCTACAGATGTCCTTGATCTATTCGGTCAAGAATTTTGATTTTGAAGTCGCAAGCACGACGTGCTCGAGAAGTAGCACCATATAACTGCCCATGACTAAAAACAGGCTCTGGCAAATAAATACCAACCATATCTAAAGTTTGTCCTTGTAAATAAAGTTTACTAAAAGTAAGAATAAAATAATTATTATTTTTGACACCATCATGCCGAAAGGCAGTTAAAACTCACCTTTGTAATCTAAATACTACGCTAACTTGTGAACAAGTTAGCCATTTATATAAGATGATGATGATATATTTGATTTGATTGATGATTCGATTTGAAATAAATACCAATCATATCTAAAGTTTGTCCTTGTAAATAAATTTTACTAAAAGTAAGAATAATTACCCATATTTTACGGACTATTAGACACTATGGACTATAAGACGCACCTTAATTTTAAAGCAATTTTTTTTTTAAAAATAGCATTTTTTACCATTTTTATCATTAGATTGCAAAGCTAGATTAAAAAAAAATTCTTGATTTATAAAACCGAAATGACCTTTAAAATCCCTGAAAAATCGTCATCTGAACTTTCTTCTTCTTCTTCCTCTTCGTCTGTTTTAACCACAACCGTGGTTTCATTTTATAGAGATAGAAAATATGCGGCATCGAATATACGACCCATTTTAAGACTGGAGGGAATTTTAAATCAAACACTGGACATTTTTATATTAATTTCGAGTATAAGACGAACCTGAATTTTGGAGGCAATTTTTTGAAGAAAAAAGTGCGTCTTATAGTCCGTAAAATACGGTATTATTTTTGACTTGTAATGCCGAAAGGCATTTAAAACTCACCTTTGTAATCTAAATACTGCGCTAACTAGTGAACGAAGCTTCTACGGCAAAAATGGTTTTGAGTTTCAAAATCAGCGTAAACAACTGAGTAAGTATGGCAAATTTCATTAAAATGGATTGCAGTGGTAACAAAATTATTTGGTTTTGAGCGTATGTTATGTTAGAATTTCAGTTGTCTAGATCTGTTCCCAAGGATAAAATTTCATGGAAACAACATGGAATGACAAAATGAACTAATATTTCATCCAATTTGAGTACCCTTGATTCAATGGTACCATTGAGAACCTTGGATCTATCTTAATAGCTTAATTATATCGAGTTACAGACAGACAGACAGACAGACAGTCGAACTTAGCCAATTATTTAAGTTGATATTGATTTTTAGTGATGTTATCGATGGCAAGATTAAACTACATGCTGAAAAATTACACTAAAAATTATACTTAAAAATTATACTAGATAAATATTTTATATTATATTAGAGGAAGGGAGGGGATTGTCGGATACCGTTTGTTTTTTTTAAATTTAACCTAAGTAAAAAGAGTTATAATTGGTATTACTTATTGTTAAAATAACCTTTGGAGTTCCTGCATATTGTGTAAAGAATATTAGGCCATTCACATAATGAGTATTTGCCATATAGGTTGCCATGGCAAAATAGAACGATTATCAGCACTGAAAGAATGGGGAGGTAATGTCGGATACAAAATCACCCTTATGTATGAATTGCAAATGTGCATATAATTTTTATTCATATCTTAAATAAATAGTTACTTATAGTTTCCATCAGTTTCTAACAGAAATCACACACAAATTGTTGACTGTATGCACCTGTAAAATCGGCATGGTACCAGTCTTCACAGATAGTACATTGCATCCACTTTTCACCTTGTACATCGTCAGAGAATTTTCCTGAGCAATATGCACATGTTGCATCTTGAGTCTGTTTGTCAGTATTGTGGACATTAGTTGGCATACTACTGCTCGTATTGCTAGTTTTTAGATTTATCTTAGTAGTATTTTTTTAGCAGTATTTTTGGACATCAGTTGCGAGTATCTGAGATTAGCCGACTCCTCACGAACAGAATAACAAGCCATTTACATGAAACGTATTGTCCGCAGCATTACTACAGTTAGGGAATTAAGAAGCCCCGTTCATGGTCTATCAAACAGTGCATTTTATGTTGGGCACATATATTAATAACTTATAACCAAAAAATCATTTTACTTACCCTTCAAAAGTTTGATATTTGCAGAGAAATTGAAAACACGCTTTTCACACACAATGAAGCACTCAACAGTAATGGCTGCCCTTGCACATTTTTGCCTCGTTGTGAAGAATTTAATTAATTATTTTCACACGAGATAGCTCCACTAGATGGACACGATACTTGAAATCCGACATTACCAGACCTATCCGACAATCCCCTCCCTTCCTCTACATATTATTTTGTTGTTGTTGCTGTTATTTATCCCCGCATTCACTTTTCGGATCATTTGTCATGGGAACTACACTCTTACGATGGAGTAATTGGGATAACTATCCAGGACCACCTGTAAGGTGTCAGTCAGACTTTGCCTCCTACGAAGAGAACAAACACTGAAGAAAGAAAGAAACATCCACACAGGGATTCGAACCCATGTTCAAACGTATCAGACTCATGGAAGGCCCTCGTCTTGACTATTTGTCGTATTATTTTGTAAATAGATTATTTAATCACTAAAATTAAATACAGTAATATCATATTTAAAATATTTTTAATATTTAAATTAAATAATTATCTTTAATATTTAAATTTATAATTATCTTTTTTACTAGTTGATTTATTATAAACTAACTCTGATTTATTATATATATGTAATGTTCTCAGTTTTTTTGGTTTTATTTACGTTGCAAACCCACCTAACAGAATTTGCTGACAGAAAAGGAATTTGTGTAACCTAGGTATCCATTTAGCAGAAATTGTAAGTTTATTATTATTATTATTATTATTATTATTATTATTATTATTATTACGATTATGTAAAAGTTTCAAACCTTGGGTTTCCCCAGTAAAAACGATATGGCGGGTCAAGGGCCAAAGCACATATTGCCAAGTGTAAAGACGTGTGCAAGAATGATTAGGGATGTGTGGTTGTGTCGATAAATTTCCTAACTATGCGTGTTGTGTTGAGTATCACAGCCTTCTGGAGTTGTGCATAAGTGTTTTTGTGAAGTCCTACTGTGCTGAGACTGTGGTGCAATGTGTGAGGCACCAGACCAGTGCCGGACAGGACGATAGGTACAACACGTACTCGGTGTTGTAAGATTAATACAATTGATTAGAACTAACCATTACTAATACTTTTACTTGGAATATTGTTATCTGGAATTGTCCACCCCCCTAAAAGCAAAATTGTGGATTCGACTTACGCCAATGAGAAGAGTAGTTAAGACCAACCAATCTCCCTTTCGGTATTGGACTCTGTCGGAGTGAAAGGGAGGCAGCCGGCGCGGCGGGCATATAAGGCAGCGCTTGTAAGAGAGCTGCAAAGTCAGTTAGCCAGTGGCGATCGGCCACGAAAGGTTCTCCACCTGGAGACAGAGAGAAGCAGAGACGTTTGTTGGGCAGCCGCCCAGAGAGTGAGAAAGAGTAGGAAAGTACCTTTGTGGCTGCCAAGCCACGGGAAGATCTCGAAGTCCGGAGATAGAGAAGAAGCAAAGCCGAGCTAATCGCAATTTTTACCGAAGAGAACCTGAAAAGCACGCTGAACGTTAGAAGAGTACGAGGAAGACAGAATTACGCCGCACAAGTCAATCCTATTACCGAGAGAAGATACCTAGGACCGTCCCGTTAAACAAGAGTATGAAGAAAACAGAATTACGCCGCACAACTCAATCCAATTACCGGAGAAGATACCTAGGACCGTCCCGTTAAAGAAGAGTACAAAGAAGACAGAATTACTCCGCACAACTTAAACCAGTTACTGGGAGAAGACACCAAGGACCGTCCCTTTACAGAAGACTACGAGAAAGACAACTCTGGGCCGCACCACTCGATCCAATCAACGGGAGAGGATAACAAGGAAGACAACTCTGGGCCGCACGATTAGATCCGAGTACCGGGAGAATTTGAGGAGGATCGTCCGGATACAGAAGGCTACGAGGAGGATTACACTGGTTAGCCAGAACACGAGCGAAGCCACCAAATCGATATTTTGAGAACTGTAACTGTCGTATTTGCTCTTATTGAATAAATTCTCTGATTTTATTTTAAACCTGCTCTTGTCGCACTTTATCCCCCAGCGCCACCGAACGTGTGAAACAAGTTCGATAGCAATATATACAATAAAAACTATTTTCAATAAGCTAAATAGTATAGTCCGTATATTTTACTACATAATATTTATAAAAAAATTAGAATTTTTATAGAATTCAAAAATAGTTTTTTTTTTTTTATTCGTAACTTAATTATACAAATGTGATCTGAACCATAATTACTAAAACAAATTTGATATTTGTTTACAAAACAGAATTACTAAATTTATTTTATATATATTTTTTTATCATTAATTTCTATCTACACACAAAAGTTACAGTCCCGTTAGGAATGACAAATTCCTATCAACAGGTTCTGAATGTAGGTATAGTATAAGATGTAATTAATTTTGAATATAAATATTTTAAACTAATGTTAAAAAACATTAAACGACTTACATCAATATATAGCTTTTCAAATGATTTTTGTCAAAAGACCGCTAAGTGCTAATTTTCAAAAATTTTATATAATTTTATAACATAATTTAAGAGTAAAAATTATTTTTTTGATTTAATTCTAAGTATGTTTTTATTATACAAACGTAACTTTATTATACAAACGTACAGTTACTTATGATAACAATCATAAGAAAGATAACACGCGGAATGTTAATCCGATGAAATACCACAACAAAATTCCTTTAAACCTTAATGTTTAAAATTTATTGTAATAGATATTATGCTATAAAAATTTAAATTTAAACTATCCTGATATTTAAATCAGGAAAACTGATATTTAAATCAGGAAAACTGAT
>JAFIDM010001028.1:9704667-9719179 GCA_023159025.1 Thereuonema tuberculata
CTGATATTTAAATCAGGAAAACTGATATTTAAATCAGGAAAACTGATATTTAAATCAGTTAAGAGGAAAACATTAGTTTTTTATTCTACTGAATTATAAACAAAATAGGTCTAGGAATTTACAAAAATCTCAGAAATTTACAATAACTTTGGATGGTCAATAATGTTAGCAAGTTTGAGGAAGAAATAATAAACAGGAATGTAAAACGCAAATATTGGGGGGGGGGGACGAAATAAGACAAGATATCTTTTTTTCTACTTCATTAAATATGATTTTCTTTGTATGAGATTCTTATAGATTCTTTCTAAGATTGCAAAGCATTTTTCATTACAACCCTTTAGCTTCGTCAGTTCTAAAAAACAATCATTTGAAAATTAAAAAAAAAAAAATGAACAAATTATCGAAGTGCTATAGTTTTGATTTGCTAATTAATACTAATGTTATTTTTTTATCTTTTTAAATTTAAAATATCCCTTATTTTACTTTTTATTCTTTTTTGCATTGTAGTGCAGATAATAGATATACAGTAAAACCCCGTTATTACGCTCCCGCTTGTAGCACTATCCCGTTCTTTACGCTCCTTTCATATGGTCCCTGGAATTTTCTATATAACTCTGTATACTTTTACCCTCTTATAACGCTTCAAATCCCGCTTGTAGCGCTTTTTTTAGTTCGGAAATTTTGTATCGAAAAGAAATGTAACACTGTAAGATTCTTTTCTTTCCCTGGTAGGAGGGAATCTCCTCTTTGAAGTGCGGGTCTGTGATACAACAGTGCAAAATGTCGAAGCACAAATCCCTTTCTATAAGTGAAAATTACAAATTCTCCATAAGTACGACGAGAATTCTAAACTAAGTCAGAAGGATTTTGCAGAATCTCTAGGAATTCCCTCATCCAGTCTCAGAACAATAATAAAAAAATAAGAATGGAATTATCAATGCAGCGAAGGGTGGTTGCAAACGTAAAAAAAGTAAAGTGTGGAAAATATGAAGATGCCGAGGGAATTCTAATTGAATGGATTCATCAGTCCCGTGTTGCATCAGTGCCATTAAGTAACCCAATCATTCAAGAAAAGGCGCATGAAATAGCGGGCAGTACACTAAATCTGCTCCGAAAATATATTAGTGTTGCTCCTAGTGGTTTATCAATTGATGTTAATAGTTACTTGAACCGCATTGAAAATGTCATAATTCATAACAGTAGCACACACATACGGCAAACCATAATCGAAGATTTTTTAACAGGAAATAAGCTCACATTTGCACTATATCTACTGCAGAATCAAGTATGTTTCCTGAAAAACGGTGTCTAAATGTTTCCCCATCTCATAAATCATTTCCCGTCTATAGCGCTATCCCGCTTATTACGCTTGTAGGTCATGGTCCCTTGACGAGCGTAATAACGGGGTTTTACTGTATATTTAATTAAAGTTAATATTTTTGTAATGAATCTGCTTCACCTGCTGATAAAGCATTTTATTGCTTCTAATAGGAATTCATTGTTACACATCAAATGTTAAACAAAAAATAATACTAATAAAACATGATTAAAAATAGTAATATTACTAGTTGATTAAGATTTTCTTAATATTCTAGGATTTTTTTTTGACTGCTCAATTCATTATTTAATCTATTCAGATAAAAAAAAATGTTTCATAATTTTGTTATTTTCTCAAATTTCCCCGGTTTTGTGTTTTAAATAAAGTGCAAAATATAATTGTCTACTGATTTCAAAACCATTCAATTCATTCGTGTTTAAACATTTAATGTTATATGCATAGTTAAAATTTTATAAGAATAAATTAAAACAGCAGATGAACTTAATATGGACTCAAATATGTATCGTGTAGGCTATTCACTGAGAATTTGGTATCATTGAAATTTCTGTTAATAGAAGAGCTTTATTGTGATATAGTTTCATTCAACAGATCGCTGTTACTTACTTTTCATTGCAAAAGATATTAATACTTAAAAAAAACACGTGTTATTTTATTGAAAGGTGAAAAGCGGGAAGGTCTTACCGAAACAATCGTTCAGATTTTTAACATGGTTCAGAAATAAGAATTATACCAAGAAAATCGTTCAATCCGTATAAGTGTAGGAACTACAAATTCTTAAGGGATGTTAAAATTGAATACGAGACCTTCTTTGCTCAGTCAATAAAATCTTCGTTAAAATATCTTTGGGCAAACATAAATTTAAGCTAGAAACGTAAAAATAACTAATAAATAAATAAATTGTTTTTTTAAAGAAAAGACTAATTCTCGAACCTAACGTTGATGGAATTGAGTTTCCTTTGATATTCTGCGCAGATGAACACGAAATTATTTTTTTTTACAAAAGGTAATTCTATCGTTTTGATTGCCTTGCTCTGCCATTCAACTCTTGATTGCGTGAACCAGTTGAAGATGCAATGGGTGACGTATAGTGTCGCTCCACCCAGAATACTAATGGTATCTCCCCCGGGAGGTGACGCAACAAGGTCAAAACGTGGAACCCATCTGTAATTCCACATTCCATTAGCAAAACAGAGTACTTCAAAAAAACCACATTAGGATTAGCAACTTCCATCTGAGAAGACAAATAGCAGAGAACTGTATTTCAATGCAAGACAAAGAAAACAATCAAGTTTCGAAGCAAGCAACAAACAATACGCCTAGACTAACCCGCCCAAAGGCGGAAGTATTTCAGTAAAACTGGAATTATCATCTAAAAGTATGCTTTTGCTTCAAAGAAAACATTGCAATAATTTTCTTCAAAAGAATAATTTTTTGTTAAAATAAAACTTCAACTCATTTATTTCTCTCGAAGCACTAGATACAAACTTTTAAAGTTGTTTACGAATTTTTTTTGTTTTTAAGAAATTTTCGAGATAATAGAATATTTCACTCAGTTTTTTGCAGGATCATATAAACTTATTTAAACAGATTATTTAGATGTGTAATTTCTATCAAAGTTGGAATTAAAATTGTATCATTGACAACTTGGCAATCACTGTTCCATTAATTCCTATTCTACATAATAAGATATTTATAAAGGAAATAGTCTATTTTTGCAAATTTAATAAATAAGTAATGTTCAAAATAAAATGCTAGAAAATACTAAGTATCAACGAAGATTATGTGTACTACTTTGGTTATGACGCGTAATGTACTAACCCACTAAAGACATAGGACCAGAACTGTACAGGTAGTTCAAATCCCAAATAGTTTTATAGTTTTATAGGTCTCTGTCAGCAGCTGATAAATAACTGAAGAACTGTTTATACTTGGAAACTGAAATTTAATGGAAGACTTAGTCTAAGAAATGTGACCTTTTTATGGACTTTGGACAAAGTGGTTCCACTTGAAAAGAACTTGATAAAACTTCCACCATTTCACGTTATCTTTGGCATTTGAACTGATTTACAAGTAAAAATTAAGAATTTGGTATTCTAAATATATATACATGTCTTCTTATTTTTC
This sequence comes from Thereuonema tuberculata, assembly GCA_023159025.1. NCBI lineage: Eukaryota > Metazoa > Arthropoda > Chilopoda > Scutigeromorpha > Scutigeridae > Thereuonema > Thereuonema tuberculata. The sequence goes on from JAFIDM010001028.1 coordinate 9,708,131, forward strand.
ATATTAAGTCAATACAAAACTCCTTTTTCTTCATCATAAATCATCTTCTTTATTTTACAGACGATATTTCACAGAATTTATCATTCTGTTTTTAAAATCATTCATATAAACTACTTCCATAGTGTTAATTATTATTATCGAAAAATTATTAGTTAAAAATGATTGAATTTCTTGCATTGTATTAAATATTATTATTGCTTAATTATGTTAGGTCATGTTCGTTGATAATGTATTGATATCTAATTGTTACTCATTGTAAAATATTCAAAAAGGCTTGAAAAAACAGAACGATAAATTCTGTGAAATATCGACTGTAAAATAAAGATGATTTATGATGAAGAAAAAGCAGTTTTGTATTGACTTAATTTGGTATTCTTTTCAATGGACCTATAATAATTCACTGCAGTTAAGAAAGTAGAAGGGCATGGATTAAGTTATTTAAATTATTTAAGTTATTTGACATAATTTTATTTTATGTCGTTTTGGAGATGCATATCCCTTTTCGTCACTCACCTTACGTCACTGACCTTACGAATTTCGTCAAATCAAATAAAAACTCGTTTTTTCTTCTCCGATTATATTTGCATTGACAGCAAAGTTCCAAAAATTTATAATTTTGGTTAAATGCTATGTGATGGAATATGTCAAAAAAAAGTCAAAACCCATTTACATTTAATTAAGAGGCTGAAATGTCATGCGTATTCGCTGCACCAACACCAACTTTTTTATTCCATTTTTTTTTTTCAGGATTTATTGTTCAAAAACTCAATTCTAATAAAAACATCTGCGTAGAAGTAACAGCTGCTGAAGAAACTGCAATGTAGAAAACCGCCACCGATCGCCGTTTTTTCAATTGCTAAATAGCGCTCTCTAGCACCGAAGGTTGCCGTCAGTGGACATAGATTCATAGACGAAAATGGTTTGTCTACAGCTTCCTATTTTTTCATTAAATTTTTTATAGAAAGTTTGATACACATTGATTTCGAGATTTTGGTGGGGACACCCTGTATACACCCATTGTTAGTACAGTATCTATAGTAGCCCTTTTACTGCCAGCGGGCCGATATATCGGCCCTCGTTGGTTGTGTGAAAACTGCCAGTGGCCGATAAATCGGCCCGACTTCTTGACGTCTTTTACTTCGTCATATGCGGCCTATTCAAAGGCTCCCATCTCATTTAAGGGCATGTACTTTATTTCTGCTGCTTAGTAAGATGGTTTCACCCTATATATGCTGATTATTCACATTATGCTTGCCTCGTAAGTTCTCCCGTGTTTTTTCGTTACCCTCGGGCCAGTATCGTACTATCTTTAGTGCTGGTCAGAGCTACCATTGGTCTGTGTTCTCTCTGTGGTTCTTAGTATTTATTTTACAGTGTCAGTTTCCAGCAAATATTCTTCTAATATTGAGTAAGTATTTGTTGACGAATAATATATCTGACAATTTTACATTATTATAAAATACGAGTTTTCCGTGTTTTTATATTTTATATTTTATATTTGTTATTTTATATTTTAGAAAACTATAAAGTGTACTCTCGATATCTCGAAGTCGAAGGGACGCTAAAAAAATTCGAGATAGCGAGTTTTCGAGATAAAAGGTGGAGACTACATGAATATGTAATATCAAGGGAAAAAATAATTTTTCGACATATTAAGGTTTTCAAGATATCGAACTTCGAGATATCGAGAGTACACTGTATTTATATTTTAGAAAACTAAATTTTATCAATAAGAAATACTCTTTCGTTGCTTGTAAATAATATTTTTCTAATCATAATGTGAAATAAACATAGAATTTTGAGTTTTTTACTTAAATAGTAATTAATTTCTTATTTTTCCTTTCTAAAAATTAAAGTCAACCACCATAATTCTTCCATGATTCTAAGTCCTAACTATATCTTCATCATTGGGAAAAAATCTAGATATATTAAATAAAATTAGGTACTAGAAATAATTCAAAATCTGAAATCTTGCAAACTTCCTGAAAAGAGCCTTGGCAGTCTTCGCACATCCCGCCCACAATGGGCTGGCAGTAAAAGGGTTAAAAAAAAACATCTTGTACCGAATATTAGACCCTAAACCTAATTTCCTAGACTAAATGGTAATGTAAAACCGATATGAGAGGGAAATGGATAAAAATGATTAAAACTACAATTACAAAGAAAACTGTGCTGTGTATGCGGTAGTATTTCGGTAAATAAATCCATTTGCCTCGTCATTACTAATTATAACAGAGAGAAGATAATGTTTGTCAGCAACTGTTCGAACAAATGGTCGAAACATTTGAGAAGAAACATATGGTAGAAGCATATGCTTGAATAATTCTTTCTTTTGTAAAGAAAGTTTCCATATTAGAATATTAACAGTATAAGTTTGGCAGCAAAAAAAAAAAAAAAAAAAATCTTAATAGAACTAACTTTTAAATTTTAGTCAAGCATAAGTAAAATCCATGTAATTAGACAATCTTAGACTAGATTTTAATTTCAAATTGGAGGAATTTTGAGGAATGACTGGGTCAGAATTTGTTAAAATATTTAATGTTAAATATAAACGTTATCAAGCATTATCTATTATAACAAATGAGCACAAAGATTATTATGATGCCCCGATGAATTTTAATGGTTATTCGTATGATTGTCTTGTGGTTTTAAAAGTGATGAACAAATTCAATTTGTAGATTTTTAGCTGAAAACAGATTAAATTTATAAAAATTACAAATTAAAGCTTTTATAAAAAGGAAAAAAAAATCACATAGCAGCAATAGAGATTCACATAAAATATTTAAAATAAGTTCTTTATTTCAAAACTTAAAAAGAAAATACAGTTTTCCCTTATATTTAGGGCAATGCTAGGACTGCAGAAAACTAAAATGTAGGCAGTTTTGTATTTCTAGTCCAATCCTTCCATCCAGAAGTTCTTAGTTTAGAAAAACCCCAACAGACAGACGGAGTGAATTATTTTTCTAGATAAAACCTTAACTTGATTAATGAAAAACATTAATTAAAAGTGATATGTGACTTCTTTTATATAATTTTTGTTATTTATATTATGTGCCAATATTTTTATTCTTAAATAGTAACCGGACATTTCCACTGTACTTTTTCCTGACATTACTGTTTCAAGTTTTACTTGATCTTATTTTTACAATTATTTCTAAAAATTACGACCTTCATGTTTTGTTCCCTTTGATAAAAATACATTATTCGGATAATACCTTTTATCCCTTTTTCAGAATGGACTGAATCGACATCCGGTCAACGTTATTATCGTCTGAACTTTTACATTTCCCGTAAATTTTGTTTCATTTTACCCGAGTGAAAGGAGCACGTAGCTAATACCAACAACTTCTCCATTTTCAGTGAATTCATGCTTTGAACAAGAATATTTCATGTGCCCCCCATCTCCCCCTCTCCTTTTTATCTTCAGTTACATCTCTTGTATTGAGTGTCGAGGTATTTGCATCTGATCAAACACATGTCGAAGTTGTCATTTCGTTTATGTGAACTGACATGAAGGAACTCACCTGAAGCCATTACTTAGAAGCACAGCAAACAACTGAGATATAAGGTAGGCTTGTTTTGAAGTTATCTCCTTAAAGATATTTAGAGAAGTCGAAGTTAGATGGAAATGATTTCGAAACAGTTTGAAATCGAGAACTGAAATCTAAGTTTCAAAGAAAACTAAATTGATCAAACTATCAGTATTAAAAACTTCCGTATCAGTATAAAAAAAAATATGTCCGATTCTACTTTCTCAAAATTGAAGAATCGGAGAGAAAACAAGGATTTCAAGGTAGTCATTGATGACTCTCCATAATTTGTCCAATTTTACAGGAAAACAATGTAAAGAAATGGCAGATTTTGGACAAATGTTAATACACATAATTAATATTTTTTTACTTAAGAATAAACAAAATACATAAAGAATAACTATGAAAAAAAGAGACCGACTTGATAGACAGCTGTTTATTATTAATATTCCTCGTAGTTATCTGTAATCTATTATAAATTTTTCACAACAAACAATTCTGATCTAATGAAAGATGTTTAGATTTCGAAGAAAGGAGTAAAAATGGAAATGTATTGAAATAAATATAAATAATCTGACTTACATCTCAACAGGCCTCATAAAATGAATTATGAAGATATTTAATATTATTTCATAGAAAGCAATCCTACCTCTTTTATTCTTTTTCTTAATATTTAAAATAGAAAATTTTTCTGACTATATTGTTGTGCTGTTCTTGATTTCATAGGAATCTTAAAAACATTTATGAAGGAAAAAGGTCAAAATTGACACCAGATCTTGGCTACGTAATGAATCCATGCATCGTTCACATTTTTTTTTTGTAATTACATAGTTAGATACAAGTAATTATTTGATTTTTTATTAATCCAAATGCTTTAATAAGAAAGAAAATTCTGTCTATGTTTTAATGCAGCATAGATTCACAATCCTAAATCAGTGACTTGAAGTCAATGAAAATTCCTTGAGGAATCGTCATCTTAAATATAGAAGCTTTATCTGGTGAATTAATGGCTGCAAAACTTACATAATAAGTATTACCTTGTTTTCTGCCATGGTAAGGCTAATGAAACACTGAAAATATTTATTGATATTTATGACGCCAGCCGTCGCTATGGTTTTAAAAAATTAGAAAACGATAAAATTTAATCAGGAACTGAGAAAAATAAGACAAAGTTTTGAGTACAAATTCTCCATTAAAGAAAATATACAAACAAAAATTACAATAAAAATATTCTTTCACTGGATATTCTTTGCAAATTAATTTTAATCCCTAATGTTTAATTTATTATAATATTGAAAATTATTGTAGAACTTCGTTTTAAGTTTTTTTAAGCACACATGAAAATTTTTAATTTTTGTAATTAAAAAATGTAGAGAAAACGTTATAATGGCTATTGAGAAATCTAGCTACGCAGTCAGGTGGCATTAGAATACGGCATGAAGAACTTACGAGGGCGATTGCGAATAGGGGCAGAGCATCTATAACAAGCAGGGCCCCACAAGGTGAGGGGGGGGGTGTGGTCCCTCAGCACCGGGGCCGACCGTGAAAGGGGCCCGGGCTGAGATCTACAATATGTTGATAGTGTAAAACAGTAGTGGAGATTTGGAGATTCTGGGGTTTTTTTTTTATTTTGGTTGTTGATTTCGAAATTCTGTTTTTTTTAGATGACTGTGGCACTTTCAGAATACTTGAGGTAGCTTACAAAAGTCTGCCTACCCCTGCTGTAGAAGTATTTGAATTTGATATGGGGGGCCTGATAACTTACATAGGTGTCTATGTAAGTCTCATAAATCTAAGACATTCTCTTCTTTGTAATGTTTGTTTTTATTCACGGTTTGTTTTAAAAAATGAATAATTAAAAACAAATATTTGTAAATAAATACAAATTTGATTCAACAGTTTAGCACCATAAGCCTAACTGACGAATGGAATCCAAAATAAATGTGATTCGATCTTTGGGAATAAAAAGAATCATTCATTCTCTGATGAGTAATTTTATGATGGCTAATGACTAATACCAGAATAAAAACAGAATGAATCAGAGAAAGAAAAAAACAGAATGAAAAACTATCCGAAACACGAAATATCCCAGTTATACCTAAGGTTTCCGATGAAAAATGTTTTGAACAAGACTTGCATTTTCGATTTTCATAGTCTAAAATGTTCGAGATTTAATAAAATTTATACAAGTTAAAATATGGAACCTGGTCAAAAATCATTGCTCCACTTTATGCAATAATGGACTTTGCAGAGGATCAAATTTAAAATATTCATATAAAGGTTAAATTAAATCCAGTGAAAGGTTGAATTTACTGGAAGTGAGTTAACATAGAAGAATATATTTAGTTATTGTGTTGTTCAACAGCTGAAATGGAAACAGCTGAAGAATTGCTCTTCAACATTTAAAGCAGAGGAAATATTAATATGCGCATGTCCCTAAAGTGGGGCGAACACGATGAAGCAAAAAGCCTTGTTGTCCATCCAACACGTCGCATGAGACCTTGTCGACCGTTTTCGACCGACCGTTGCTTGCCAACACGTCGGTCGGCCAGTTCTATTTTGGCATTTGGTCGGGCGAAAAATAACCAATCACAGTGAAGCTTTGGAACACGTCAGTCGTGACGTCACGGTCATTTGTATACGGAAATGGCTCCACTTCGATTGTTCCCACTCCAGCTCGACGGAGAGCTATTACAAAATTATTATCACAATATTCAGATTATCTTTCAAAAATAAATACAGTTTATACTTAAATGCATTAATTTTATGAGTCAGAATTTATCAGAGAGTTTTTACAAACTAGATTTTTTCATAATTTCACAGCATCGGATGTGTTCGCATGGAATTCTGGGATAGCCGATCGCTAGCTAGTTAAAGAATTGAAGAATTAATCCAATAAATCTAAGAAATTCAAAAAGAAAATATCTCAGGATGGATTTGCTAAATTTCTCCGTTAATTTTTGAATGTGCATTTTGCCGTATTAAAGGCTTCAATAATTATCAAATTCAATACTTTAAAATTACTTTCGCTGTTTGATTTACAGATGAGAAATAGGCACAATTCAATATCGTTCAAAATTCCTTCGTCAAAATGTTTTCTAGCGTATTTTGATGCATAAAATTACTATATTTCAGTGTAAAGATTGTTTTCTGTCGAATGATGATATTTCTTATTACAATAATAGCTTTTTGATGGTTTTCAGTGCAGTGGAATTGAGATATTCAGGGGAGCAAACTACGAATGATCTCATCAGTGACGTATTTCAATTCTGTGCTTTTATTGGTTGGATTTCCGAAAGACATGTGTTGAATGTCCTGCCGTGTTCTACCCTGGCAGTCTCATCAAACACGTTTCCGCCAGACCTGTCTCACGAACATGTTGGATGGTGTTCGCCGTGTATGGTGTGCACGCATTGTTGCCTAAAAAATTAGTTTTTTCTAAAAATTACTCATGTCACATTTCAAAAGTTGACAGACACACATCTCCTTTAATTAAGTTGCAATATTCACTTACGAAATGGACACCACGCCTGAAGCAGCAGCTGGAGTTGGTGTCTTGTTGAAAGAGCGGCAAACCAAGCGCTCTGTCGCCTGTCAGTTGAACATGAGCCAGTCTGCCATATTGCGAGTACAGCGGAAGAATCGGGTGAATGATTCCTTCGATCGGAGACCAGGTTCAGGTAGACCGCGATCCACGTCGCAGAGAGACGATCGGTTCTTTGTCTTAACTTCACTTTGAAATAGTCACCCTACCGGAATTAATATCCAACAAGAACTGCAGAACGGGGGATAGATGACTGTCAGTGAGTGGACAGTCGGAATGCGATTGATGAATGGCGACCTGACACTTAAGAGCCCAACGACAAGCACATTTTTTCAATTTGCTCGCTATCACGCCGATTAGAGTTTAGAGCAATGGAGCAACGGTTTGCTTTCCAATGAAAGCACGGCAGCGATCGAAGAGCTCCGGTATACATAAGGCTTGGAGAACTTTATGCACAATGCTGTATCTCTGAACAATTGAGCTATGGCGGCGGATCCTGCATGGTGTGGGCTGGGATTTCCTTCGAGGGTGAAAACAGACCTCGTTATCCCAGCTAGTGGTGGTCGCAAAGGTAGTTTCACGGAAGATGACTACAATAGTAACACCTTAGGCGACTACGTGGTGCCGTATGTCGGTCATGACTTTGTGTTAATGCACGACAAGGCAAGACCACATGTTGCGAGGTGCGTCCGACAGTACCTGGGTGAGGCCGGCTTACCCACTATGGACTGACCTCCGCGCATCCTGGACTTAAATCTGATCGAGCACATGTGGGAAGAGCTGAAGAGAAGGGTCCTAGCACCATCACACAGCCATGATAGAGGAGTGGGAAGCCATTTCCCAAGACATGGTGCAGAAGTTAATACAGTCGATGAGAAACCGTATAGAAGCCATTATAAGAGCCGGGGGTGGCAACACCAAATACTGATTAGAATAAATATTGCTTCTTTTTACAGTATTTTGGCTCTTCTTTTCAAGCAAACCGTTTCCATTTCCTTGCTCCGTTTTCAATATTTTTCCTGTTTTCTGTTCGAAGTCCTATAGTAAAGAGAATTTTGTTGTATACTGATTCCTTGTGATACCATTAGAAAGTGTATTTATAAGCTTTCAAATGATTTCATTGTCATTCAAAATAATTTAATTACTGAACATAATAAGCAGCAAATTAAAATATGAATGTTGACTCGGTTTTTTTGCTCGCCAATGTATTTTAGCATTCAATGAAAACAAAAGCAAAAAAAAAAGTCTATTGTCTCAAATATTCATTAGAAAGGCGAGTGTTAGAAATACCTTTTCATTATATATTCCTTGTTTTTATTTTTATTTTTTTAAAAAACAATGCTTACGCAGGATTAGGATATCTTTGATGATCGTAAGAATGGAGAGGATAGGAGTAAAAGTTGAATTTAATAAAAAGCAATAAGCGAAATAATTTCACATTTTATTGATCTTTGATTTAGACAAAACACAGCTCTTCATTACCATTTCTCTTATGTAGACCGAATCATTATTTACAGATTTTTTTTAAACGGATTTAGTTTGTTTGAGGCATTATAAAAGGGAGCGAATTCTTACAAGTTCTTCTGAGAAACGAGAACCCTCCGAGTCTTACCTCATACATTCTGAATGGGATTTCGATCTGAAGATGTATTTGGTAAAATTACCATTAAACATTATGAAGATCGTCCACTCTGATGCTAGATTGTATGGATTAGGATGTTGCTATGATTGAAAATACCTTCAACATGATTGGGTAACTACGTTATGAAATCAAATATACAAGAGGGCTGCCATCATGGCTTCAATTACTACCACTGAGGTTCTGTTGCTTCGAATTGTTCCCGATGTCGTTGTAGGATTTCAAGCTTTCGATAATGGCATCTGACAAAGAGTTCATTGTGACGTGAATGCGTTCTTTACTGTGATGTATAATAAAAGATTTTGAAATAGCCCATAATAGATGCATCGCGATGATGAGGGGATGTAGGCTCCAACGATTCAAAAGCTTCAACGGAATGTTGAGACCGAAGCCACGTGAGACCTTTTAAGCCTGGTTCCCATTTTATAGAGAATTGGTTGAACCCTAAGTCTTGCCAAGAAGAGAAACTGAAAATGGTAAACCGCTCTGATGTTCTGCATTGGAATACAGAAAATACCTACATTTGTTTTATTTCTTAAATTAATTGAAGATAATTAATGCTAATATGTTCAAATCATCATCAATAAAAATAAATTGATTTTAATGTTATTTTATTAATAAATAGTAGTTTTTAAATATGTATTCAATTTCAACCATTAGTTTTTTAGTTGAAATCTACCAAATTTTTTAAAGTTATTTTTCAAATTCTGACTTCTGCAAGAATTTCGTCACAAAATACCTGAGAAACATTAATGAATTTAAAATTAATCATATTGAATGAATCAAATTCACATTATTTCATTGAAAAAAACAAAAAACAAAAAAAAAGAAAAACCTTGAAGGAGATTAAAGAAGGCAATTATACATTAAAGTATTTTGTAGATTATACATGTTACTGTAGGAATAATATCGAGCATGACGAGCTACTCTTCAGTCATGAGATTATACTAGGGTTTCAGTCCAAGTGAAAATTGTTCATAAATTGTATTATTAGTAAACTAGATTAAGATTCCTACCTGAAGATTTTTTAGCTTTATGCAGATTACAAACCGAATTGTAACATTAATAAAACGAAGGCAAGTTGAAATAAGATATATATGTATTTCTTCTACCTATACAACTTTAAGTAAAATATAAATTTGCCTTGATTATAACAATTCACTATCTTCTTAAGGTCTATGAAGGCCTAATGAAGACTTATCATATTCGCTCCATACTTCTTAAAACTGGAAATTAACTTCCGCGTTGATATAAATATAAAAATCACTTTACCTGCATTTCGGGAGTGAATGAAAAAATTCCTCCGTGATCCACTAATTCATTTCTAACTACCACGATGTCCCAATATCATTTGTTCCTGATTTGAAACTCTGGAAACATTAGCTGGATCCTTTAGGAATACGATGCATTTGCTTAGGTTTATCTCCTACAATTTAGGGAATCATGAATCCTTTTATGATTTCCATACTGCATTTCTTTGGAAAACGTACTCAATTAATTTAGGAAAAATTGGCCCACATCCAATAAGCATATAGACTTGTTTATATTTTTCTCTGCCATCTTCTTCCTAGTTCCCTATTGTTCTTTGGTGCTTCTGCTCTTGTCAACAATACTTCTTTTGTGTTGCCTGCACATTTAAATATCGTATTGTGTATTTTTCTTCTATCCACATTTTACACATTTCAGAATCAACTATTCGTATTTTAATTATTTTTGCTCTTTGATATACACAAAAAAAATATTAATCAATCTGGATATATAAGTATGCAAAAATAACACCAAGAATTTGTCACAAAATGCCTAGCAAACATTAATGAATTTAAAATTAACTACATTGTATTTTATTCCATTATTTCCCTTAAAAACAAAACAAAACAATAATAATAAAAAAACCAACAACCTTGAAGGAGAATAAAGGAGACTAATGTACATAACTTTTTGTAGATTTGAAGCCTGCAGGCGTAATAACCAGCAGGATGAGCTACTCTTCATGGGTTTCAGTCCAATTAAAATCATCCAGAGTTAGTTTTAAAACTATTGATTTAGTGAAAATTATCAAATGATATACTAAGGTGAAGTACAGGGTGGCCGGGAAGTTCCCGTACCCTGTTACGTTATTATTATATTATGGGATACGAGAACTTCCCGCCACTCTGCTGCTACAGATACTATCAGTAACTGTTGATAGTGAATCTCTTAAAACTCCTTTATTCTTATCATAAATGACATATAGATTGAGCCTAAAACAGAATCCAACTGTAAATAGATGAATTTATCTCTTGTTGAGTCCAGACGCACTTTCTGATGATGACAGTCTACGTTACAAGTACTTTCAG
>JAFIDM010001028.1:9721184-9743035 GCA_023159025.1 Thereuonema tuberculata
ATGCAGATTTAAAAAGATTACATTATCGTAAACGTCGTATTGAAATAGACAGTATTTTTTTATAGTTTTTGCAGATTTAATTGAACTTACTAAAAAAGATCTACAAAAGAAGGCTATATCTGAAACATTATTATACTGTGCTTTTGAAAATGAATAAATGCATAATTACTATTACAATATTGAAAAAAACTCATAGACTAGTACAGAGGTGGTTAAACTAGCTCAATTACGAGCCAGTTAAGATCAACTTCAGATGTTAGAGAGTCACAAGATGTGAACAAATTTTACACTTACGCTTTTATTGTTCTCGGCACATTTTATTACAAAAATTTTACAAAAATATTAAAAACATTCATAGATGAATAAATATCACTCATCTTACAAGTATGTAGTTTTAAAACTATTTATTAGTTTCAATAATAACAAAGCACACACACTCACACCCATATACAGTGTGTTTCGGAAATGGTAGACAAAGAGATAAGGGTTCCAAAGGTCATTTTGAGTCGAAAATGTTTTATGACATTTTGTTATAGTTTAGAGTTAGGAAATGAATGCTTTGAGAATGGTCCCTAATCAAAGAAAGCTCAGTTCACATTAGAAAGTGTAAGTAAATAAGGTAAAGATTTCTGACAAAAAGCAATCCGGATAACAAATATCATGACTCAAAACAGGTATGATAATTAAAACCTTTACCTTATCTACTAATGTGAACTGAGCTTTCTTTGATTAGGGACCATTCCCAATGCATGGGAATGGTCCCTAATAAAACTACAAAACAAAAATGTTGCCCGTACAACAAAATGTCATAGAGCATTTTCGACTCAAAATGACCTTTGGAACCCTTATCTCTTCGTTTTGTCTACCATTTCCGAAACACCCTGTATATGCATAAAATCTTTACAAAATCCTGACTGATTTATACTTCGTAAATAAGTATAAAGCTTAGCGAATTTTCATTTACCTCTTTACAAAAAGGAGTTCAGCCAACGTATTTCCGCGAGCTTCACATTGCATATCAAAGAGCCCAAGTAGTAGGGGAGACCGGGGCCAAGTGGACCTAGGGGTAGAGTGGACCGTTGACTTTAGTAATTCGTGTAGACGCTAGAACGTGCCAAAAATCGGAAAGAAGGTTGGTGCCATTGTGGCGCTGCTACCACAAAAGCGTCATTGAATTCGGCTTATTGGTGACAGTGAGGTGATCGATTGTTTTGTTTTTGTTAAATTTCTTACAAATCCTTACCTAAATAAAAATAGTATTGGACTGCAAAGGATTTGTAAGAAATTTAACAATGATGTAGGTTTCTATTACAATAATAAAATAAAAAATATTATTTGTAATAAAATAAATACAAGTGACAAAAAAGGGGAAATGGGGGCTATTTACAAAATAGAATGCATGATTTGTGATGCGTTCTATCTTGGAGAAACCAAAAGAACAATAAAAGAACGGGCATTGGAGCATAATTCATACATAAAAAACAAATTAGAGGAGAAATCGGAATTGGCTGAACACTGTATGAATAAAAATCATTGTGTAAAAAATGAAATCAAAATTGTATGTATTGAAAAAGATTGTAAAACGAGAAAAACCATGGAAAGTCTACTAATTAGAAATACCAAAAAGATAAATATTAATAGAAATGAAGGTGTTAATGTAAACAAATTTATTGTGGAAATGACCAAAGAGTTTAACAATATATGTATTTCAAATTGTAAAAATAAGGTGAAAATTAAAGAATTAGGAGAATAGCATTTGTAAGTATTGTTGTAACAATACAATTTCATGAATGTCTCATATCTGTATCGTTTTCCTCTACTTGTTTGTAACGTATTGTTGTTGTTTTTTTAGGCTTTGAGAAAGAAAAGAAGTCATGTCTTTTCGAAAATTAAGAAATATTTATTTCAATAAATGTATGGTTTTATACGTTTATTTTGTTTTTATTTTGAAGATTTGAAGACTTTTCAACAGGTAAGTAAATGTTTAGTGTTGTTTTTACTTTAGTATTGCCGTTCAGCGATGCATTGAATAACACAACCGTAATATGCATATTAAAGGCGGCAATCTAAAGATCATTTTAAGCTATAGTATGAATTGAATACTTAAGGTAGTCGATAGTTATAACTGAAGGAAACGCCAAAATGGCGATGGGGCAGAGTGGACCGAACGACACGGGGCACATTGGACCAGTGGTCCACTCTGCCCCGCTGTTATTACAATAAAATATTTTGGCACTATACATTATATTTTTTTTCTATATTATATATTTATTAGGCCTATTATATTATATTGTATTATATTATTACATATTATATTTTTTTATATATTTTTTATGTAGGCTATTATATATTGTGTGTAGCCTATATTATTAAAGGATATTACCCCTTTAGTAATTCCTCTCAACAAGTACCGTAATAGGGGAAGACTTCGTGCGAAGGCATCTTAATCTTCGAAAATAGCCAATTTACACATTTAATTGTTATTAAATCCTAATTAAAAACTATGCAAACTGTCACGTTGTGGAATTGGCAACATGACACGATTAAAATCTTGGTCTCTGAGAGAATATATTTTGATTTTTAATAATTGTATTGTTGTAATTATGTATTTGAATTTTTGTATTTGGTAAAGTCTTGTATATTATTATTGTGATATTTCATGGTTAAATATTATTTTTTGAGCTTATTTAGAAAACAATATGTGCGAAAGAAAAACTAAAACTTCGAAAAAACAGTTGTGCGTTGATTGAGTGATCAAATGGCAGGAGTGGATTCAATGTATGCAGTGCAAGAGATGGGCCCATAGTTCCTGCGTAGCCAGTGATATTCGGGTTTTATTTTACGAATGCCTCAACTGCAAAGAAGATTTCTCTAGAAAAAGTGATTAATTAATTCAATGTAAACCTAAGGTCTAACAGATGGATGTTGACGATCCCGTATGTTCGGGATTTCACGTAATTTACGCGAGAATAGTCTCTATCCATGTCTTCTCACAAAATATTGAAATATTTAAATGAATTATAATACGGGGAAATGCATGTGACTTTTACTACATTTTAATATAGTTTTAATAAATTGAAAACAGTCAATAAACAAACAATAAATTTATTATGTAGCATTTTCCTAGTGACAGACATTAAAAATACTAAATTCCTTGAGACCTGCTGAAGAGGCTAATGGCGAGATCTCGTGTTTTACGTAATTCTCGCGCAAACGTGATCGTTAACATCCATCCGTTAGACATTATTTGATACTAGTTGACCCGTGCGAATAATTCGCACCAAAAAACCACTTTTGAGAAATAATAAACAAATCCAACAGCTGTCGTGCATGTTAGTTAAACCCATTGTCAATAGATGGAGCCTTCTCCATTTTTATAAAAAGGTTGACCCGTGCGAATAATTAGCATGGTATCCTTATCAGTTACTGAATGGTAATGTGGAAATAAATAAATGAACAGATTGCCAATAGATGGCACCTTCTACATTTTTATAAAAAGGTTTTTGAAATAAAGTTTTTTAACGAAAACAATAATTTAAACAGTTTGTTTATTTTCCGTCATTAGCGGTGAACGTAATCTTCAAAATATCTCAATCATTGATTTTGATGAAGTATTAAGTGAGATAAAAAAAAAACACCTTTGAGAAATAATATATGAGAAGTTGTTATGTTGACAAATTGTTATGTTTTTTATTGTAATAAGTCGTTTAATTTTATTAAAACATAAATCTTTGTTTGTTTTTTCATCTGTTGTTATTAAATAAACGATGAAATATCTTTTTGAAGTGCATTTTTATTCCAAAAAGGATTTATTAGAAGTTACGACGCTACAGCATTATTTGAAATTTTGTTTCGCTTTCGAAAAATAAGTCGCTTCTGTTAAAGCGTGTCTACATTTTTATAAACAGGTTTTTAAAATAAAGTTTTTCAACGAAAACATTAATTTTAAACAATTTGTTTATTTTTCGTCATTAGCGGGGAACTTAATCTTCAAAATGATGTCTCAATCATTGATTTTGATGAAGTCTTAAGGGAAATATACCGTACCGACGCAAAAACACCTTTCAGAAATAATATATAAGGATAATAATAATATATGGTGTGGGCCCGGTAGCCGAGTGGGTAAGGACGCTTGGCTGCGGGTTGGAGGTGACGGGTTCGATTCCCGGCCTCGGCGGAGGACGGGAATTTTTCCACGCTGCTTTCTCCTCCTAACGGGTCCTAGGGTCTACCCAGCCCTCTATAGAATGGGTACCGGGTTTTTTTTTCCTGGGAGTTAAAGGCGGGCGAGCGACGGGCCGACCCCTCGTCCTCAACTTTGTCCCGTAGGTTCTGAACATTGGAGCCTACCCTCCAGCTGCATTGCGGGGTCCTCTGGGCCTGATCGCAACTTTAACTAACAATGGTACTTACTTGCGAGGAGAAACGTTGATTTAAGTGAACGTAACCTTCAAAATGACGTCTCAATCATGTGGCACCCCACAAAAAAGAAAACAAAAACCCCTTTGAGAAATAATAAGCAACTCCAAAAGCTGTCATCCATTTGTTAAACATAGTGTGCCTTTTACAACTAAAGGTTTTTAATTTAAGATTTTTTAACAAAAACATTAATTTTAAACAATTTGTTTATTTTTCGTCATTACCGGTGGACATAATCTTCAAAATTATATGTCAATCATTGATTTGATGAAGTATTAAGGGAAATAAAAAAAAAAAAAACACCTTTGAGAAATAATATATGAGAACTTGACAAATTTTCAGGTTTCTTTTATTAAAATATAAATCTTTGTTTGTTTTTTTATCTGAAATATCATTTTAAAGAGCATTTTTATTTTAAAAAAGAATGTATTTGAAGGTTACGAAGCTTGAAATGTTGTTTCGTTTTCGAAAAGAAGTCGCTTCTGTTAAAGCGTGTCTATATTTTTATAAACAGGTTTTTAAAATAAAGTTTTTTTGAATAAACGATAATTTTAAACAATTTGTTTATTTTTCGTCATTAGCGGGAAACGTAATCTTCAAAATGATGTCTCAATCATTGAATTTGATGAAGTATTAACGGAAATATGGCGTTCCCACGGAAAAACACCTTTGAGAAATAATATATAAGGATTATTCATTTACGACTTTCAACTGCATAATGATTATTTTAAATTTTCACTTGAATATGTAATACCTTAGGTAGTCTATGTTAAGTTAAACTTTATTTCATGATATCCTAAATGGCATATTATTTTATATTCAATAAAAATCTTACTTTAAATGTTGTTATTCTTACCCGGACCAACGTGCCTCATGGGGTGGTCCAGCCTGCCCCGTGGTCGGGGCAGGTTGGACCACTCTACCATTTTTGCTTTGCGAATTAATACCAATTTTATTTATGAATTTAATGAAATGAAATCAAGTATTTACATTCTTGAATAGTTCCCGATTCTGACAAAAATAAATGCAATGAAAAATCTCTTAATAAAAAAAAAAAAAAAAAAATTCACCAAAAAAAAGTGGACCGCTCTGCCCCGGTCTCCCCTACTTGAACCCCGGGTTTGGCCACTTCTAATTTAGTCTATGAATTTTGCATGGCAATGGCTTCAATTCATCAATTGTATGGTAGAAATAATTTACGTTCAATCAATCAAATCAATCACGGCCTTTCACTCGATTCCGAGCCTTGGCGACCTGATGGATGAACGATCTGTAGGAAGAACGATTACGTGCAAGTTCACAAAGATCGGCCAGGGTCATTTCTGTCGTAGTTGTAATAGTGTCAAGCCATCTGGTTGCTGGTCTTCCTCTTCGTCTAGAGCCTTCTGTTTTTCCCAACATAATGTCCTTCTCTAAGGATCTATCACGTCTAATAATATGTCCAAAGTAGGCAAGACGTAATTTGCTGATCCTAGAACCGAGTGAGATGTCCGGATTGATTTCATCCAAAATTGATTTGTTCGTTCTTCGAGCTGTCCATGGTATCGATAACATTCTCTCCAGCACCACATCTCCAAGGCATCAATCTGTCTTTTGTCTCGTATCTTTGTTGTCCAACTTTCACATCCATAGATGAACACAGAAAAGACCAGACTCTGTACAAGTCTTTTCTTGGTCGTTAGAGAGATGTTTTTTGACTTGAAAACTCTATTCAGTGACTTCATCGTTGACTTTGACATAGCTAGTCTTCTCCTGATCTCCGGTGATGTAGTTGCCTCGGAGGTGATCAAGCTGCCGAGTAAGTTGAAGTCCTTTACCACCTCCATTTTAAAACCACCCAAATCCATAATGTTCCCGGGGTATACGGACGTTACTTATACTATAATAAAGCAGATAGAAACTGGATTTTCGTCACGTATTGCGTTTTATTCAAAATTAATTATAAAAATTAATAGTACTACTGGCCGCTAATGAAGGCAAATTAGTCCTCCTGCTATGATAGAAATAGAAACCGGAATTTGAATTGGAAATTTAGAAAAACCCATTTTTCTAATCCAACTTAAATAGAAATGGTGAAAAAAAAAAAGTAATTGTTTGATAAATATTTTTTATTTCTTTTATCTGCTTTATGACTTGAAAAGAAAAATAGGCAAATGTAGATAAATGATTTGATAATTTAAATTTTTTTAGTTTCGTATTAAATTAAAAAGTTTTTTATTTCATATAAAATATTTATTAATTTTTCTTTTGTTTCACCATTCTATTTTATCTTACTATTAATCGACACTCGTTTTTCTCTTGAACTATTGCTATCAGTGAACATTAAGGATTTGTTTATTTATTTCTTTATTTTATTTTTAAATAATCTTTTTCCCTCGGTAAATTTTACTTTTTACAAGTAATCCTTCATTAACTCCTCTAAAATCCAATAGAACTTATGGTAACTTAAAATATTAGGCCTATAATCTTCGGAATTATAGGTCAGGCATACCTTACTGGATTACAAAGAAGCCGAATCACTTAAAAGCCTTAACGTATTCTTCCGCGCTCATTTGAATTTTTTTTATTTAATTTTTTTTTTTTTATGCAAACAGTCTGAACATTCTCATACATCTTCCAAATGGGGTTTCCAAAAAACTTAGGAAAAAAAGAAAAAAACAGTAAAACTCTAAGGTAAATAGCTCAAAGGCCAGTAAGGTCTTGACTCAAGCGACTGCAAACCTTTTATTTTTTATATATTTCTTTTTCCAATGCACCTAAAATTCTGAAAATTTAAATATGAACTTGTGAAATATATGGGATTTATATTTTCTTGTTGGTAATTTTCAAAATAATGACTTTTATTTAAAATATTTATTATTAGTTCAATAGTTAATTTAAAAAAAAATAAAAACTGTTTTTGTTTTTTTAAATTGTTTAAGATTAAATTATTTTTTTTTTTACGTGTTATGAAATAATCATAATAAAAACGTTTTCATTAAAGGCTTTCTAAAAAATGCTTCAAAACAAATTTATTTTTGGAAACGAACAGCATCCAATGAATTTGTATGACATTTAGAAAGCCTTTAAAATCAAAACGTTTTTAATTGTGATTATTTGATAACACATAAAAAAAAAAATAATTTAATCTCAGACAATTTAAAAAAAAAAAAAAACAGTTTTTAATTTTTAAAAAATTAACTGTTGCACTAATAATAAATATTTTAAATACAAGTGATAATTTTATAACTTTTTCAGGTTTTGTTTATCATTTCAGGTTTTCGTCAATTTTTTTAAGTTGAAAATGCCAAGTAATACCTCGAAAAACCTCTAAAGTTGACTGTTTTTGAATTTTAATTTAATTAATTATAGAATATTTTGAAAATTACAATCAAGTAAATATAAATCCCACATGCTTCACAAGTTATATTTTAAATTTTCAAAACTTTAAGTGCATTGGTAAAATGAAATATTATTTCTCTTATAAATGTCTCCTGAATTGCTTGAGTCAGAACCTTAAGCCGTCCACAAACGAATTAAATGAAAATACCTTGAAAGAGTATGAATATTAAAAACAATGGAATGAGAAGTCGCTGTGTTGACTAAACCTTAATGTGATTGGTTAATGAACTAATGAATTTTGAAACCGTAAAACATCTGAAATCGGATGAATAAACTACAACTATTTCTTCTTCTAGAATAACACGCTATATTTCGAAAACAATAAACTGTTTACTTCCTCAGGTACAATTATGGAGTGAAACTAAAAAAATTTCCTCTCCTGAAATAAAGAAAACATGGAATTACATTGAAAATGATAACAATTGAAACATATAACATATAATAATATTGAATAGCTTGAGCCTGATAATAATAAGCTTATATAAATGTCAAAATATTTCAATTGTTATCATTTTCAATGTAATTCCATGTTTTTTGATTTAAGGAGAGGAAACTTTTTTACTTTCACTCCATAATGTACCTGAGGAAGGAAACAGTTTATTGTTTTCGAAATATAGTGTGCTATTCTGGAAGAAGAAAGAGTTGTAGTTTATTCATTTAATTTTTACATATTTTGATGTAAGTATATTTGAAATCGTATTTTGTGTATATTAAAAAAATCATCCTGTAACATTGCGGACCGAAAAAGGGGTTTTAATCCTCTTCCTCCCACTCCTACGCACTTGAAAATAGAAGAAATCTAGATTTTGAACTTGGGGTTTTTGATTTTTGGTTGGAAATTTCATTGGTTTGTTTGGAACCTCTCCCTCTATCCGGAAAAGGATATATTTTTTTTTAGTTTTTTGGTTGAAAGATTACGATTATCAAAACCATTCCAAATCTTTGCATCCTCCAATGCCCTGTACAATAATAAAATTTCTGCTTTGATAATTTCTTTTAATTTTACTGGTACTCGTTGACAACTTTATTAAACGAACTATTTTGCTTAGCGGAAGGTATACAATTGAACTGAATACGTACAGAGTCATTTGCCTTTGCTGTTTGTTTCTAAAAATCAATCCATTTAATTCTAGGTTATTGTGATAATAATTGTAAAATCAGAAATCTGGTTGCCAAAACCACCAATTGTTTCATAGACATAACTGATCAACTAAGCTATCTAGAAGACAAACTAGATCAAATGGTTTGGGTCTGAATAAACTTAGTACTAGACGATTTCAGTTATAATTCTGAGACCAATATTCTCATTTCCAAGTAGTCCTAAGTTGATTTTGGGTAGTTTTCGGTGGAAATTTGATTAAGTATAAATTTTCCTTGACCCTTGTTATCTGGTCAGAATGGTTTTTACCAAATTATATCTTGTTTGTTTCATTGTAGAACCTCTTTATCTTAATTGATTCAGATTCTTTGATTGGTAATTCAGGCCTAACCTAGAAAATTGTTGGTTGTTTGATCGTAGGTATAGTCAGATTTGTTTAGTGATTAGGTTCTGGTTTCATGAAGTATTTTGTTTTTCTATTTAGAATTGAATTAAAGTGATAACAAACATATTCTCTATTCTTCTAAATGGAACAAAAAATTATTAGGAAAATTTTTATTATGATTTTGTGAATGAATTGTGAAGAATTTTGTGAATGAAAAATAAACGCTAATATAAAGAAATTATTTACTGAGCGACACAAATGTTTCACTCTTACTGGCACTCTTCAGCTGAATCACACTTACAACATATCTGCTAAACGAAGTTTTGAGGAATCTAGAATTAACAACAATTTGTTTTTACCAAAATATTTATTATCTTGATTTGTTATTATGCTATTTTGTCAATTTGTTAAAATACATAAACCAATGTATGAATTTTTACGTTACGTCCTCATACAGCCCTAATTTATCCCACTACTAAACGTATCACTTCTTCATGATACAATGATACTATCTTAGTTATTAAGTTATTGGCATGTTAGTTAATTATTAATTATTAAATAATTATAGTCAAATCGATATTATAGTCAAATCGAAAAAAATTGTATGCACATTTTACCATTTTCGTTTTCTAAATTCCTCTCAAGGATTACCACATTGAAGTTTTGAAATACCAAGATAGATTTACTGCTGTTCCTAAATAGACTGTTGTTGTAAAGTTAATAATCAAATTATAAATTTATAATCATTTATTTTGAATCATTTATTAGTGTTAGATATTCTAGAGGCTTTAATACAGCTTAAGAATAATTGCATCCTAGTTTAGTCAATACTAGAATATTCTTTAATCGTCTAACTTATCTTTTTTTTCTGTCCCTGATATTAAAATATTTTTACTAAACTCTTGAAGCTCATTATCATAGAACAGAAAGTTATGTTTTTATTCTTATGAAGAAACTTTTTATTTTCGAGCTAATTTTCCTCTCTTTCCCACCTACTAGATCTTTCTTGAAAGATAATTCATTGCGAATTCAATTTTTAGAATAAAACAAAATTGTTTTTTTTTTTTACATTTTGGATTAAAATATTTTATTTATTCATTATTAACTTGTCTCAACTATTTTTTGACCGAAATATAAAACTGCACAATTTAGAGCGTGTCATTAAATTATCATTAAATCCCATTGGCTTATAACAGTATCCATTTAGTCATCTCGCTACCTCGGATATAACCTAATCAGTTCACACCAAAATAAAAGTCCTCTTCGAGAAGCAGCAGCAATGAGACGCAATCATCTACAAATCCGTTCACATCACCTTAATCATTCTAGTCTTGAGTTCTTAGATAAATTTTGTTGGATTCGCTGATACTCTAATGGGGTCCACCTGCTCATTGCCTTCCTTTATTCCAGTAAGTTAACTTAAGTCACTCTAGATTTTCATTTTAATTCCTTATTTTAAATATTTGAGTTTTTCCTATTCTAACCTTGTAGTCGTGAAGTCGTTAAAGGGACACAAATAGCTGGAATTCTTGCATAAAGATTATCCCGATGAAGCCTTCGGACAAAATTTGACCGCCCATCTTATGGATGCAAAGAGGTCTTCAGTCAGCTGTCGTCCTGCCAGCTGATGTCTTGTGACGTCTTGCACTGAGAAGCAGGTAAATGTCTTCCCTCGTACATCTTAGAAAGAGATCTTCCGTTGATTGTATTATCTGTTTGGTGCCATTTCAAAAGGCGGCTTATGGCATTTTATGTTCAGTTATCTCGCTACCTCGGATGGATTTTGTCCAACCTCCTGTTTTTTTATTCCTCTCTATCTTATTTCTTAACGAAAATGATGTCCTCTATTTATTTTTGAGAAAATGGCAATCTCGAAACTTTTGTTAACAACAGACAAACACGAACTGAAGTGATTGCAAAAGTGAGAGAACTTTTATAATGAACAGGTTCGAGTACGAGAAATTTATGCTAATTTCGTTTGCAGATTTGATATCTGTACGCAACACGTACTACTTTTTTTTTTCTTTTGTTCCAAAATAGATATTTCATTTTTTGAGTCCGCGCGGTGAATAAGACATCGGCTTCTCATTCTGAGTCCAGACGTTCAGTTCCTCATGTTGGTATCGCGATGAACGATCCGTCATAGGTAGTTATGTCGAAGGCCTCCCTTCACTACTTCCACCATTCTTTCTTCTTGATTCTATCCCTGTTCTCCTTCATTACATAATAAAAAAGAGGCAACTAGCCGTGACTGCGGGATAACAACATACAGCAGCATTCTTAATTCATCATGGAGTTTAATCTCCATTACCACTGATCCCCAAGATGCATCAATGGATGTCTCACCTTCTTTTTTGCATTTTCCGTTTAACTTTTGAGCACAAGTGTAAATATACATAAATATATTAGAATTATCAATTTTGAAATAAAGAGTATTTTAGCTTTCTTTCGAATCGTATTAGATGTGCCTCCCCCCACCTCCCAAGAACTTCAGAGCTGCTGAATGAATCCTTTTGAAACTTGGCCTACGCATTTAAATCTTATTTGGATTATTTTCCAAATAGGTCGAGAAGGTTCAAAAATTCCACAGAAAAACAATGGATTTCTATTCTATTTCTGTTAATATTTCACACCTGTTTAAAATAATGGGAATAAATCCATTGGTCATAATTTGTTATGATTAACATAAATATTTAGATCACTTTAATAAATAATGTGAATTTAATTAATCTTTTTTAAATAATGAAATATTTATATTGTATGAATTCAGTAAGATATTAGAATTTGGAAAAATTGTAGGCTTTTCGTTTTTGCTGTTTTTCGACTTCAAGAAAAAAAAATAAAATTAAGAAATAACATTGTATGGAAAGTAAACTTTAAGTTCATCCAAACTTCTTTTTTTTTTACGTAGGCTGTACTTGTACGGCAAGTTGTCGTTTATTCATTTGTATACTTTCCTCTTCATTGGAACGTGGCGCCATCTATTGACAAACGATCGCATCATCACTGTCCATGGGATTAGTGGCTTTCAACCTTTTTTTTCTTGGCGTTTCTTGGATTTAATTTATCTTTAACAATGTACCCTAAGGTTATTAGTGGGTAATTCAAAGTAATCAATTTACTAAACATAGATAAAATCTAGAGCACAGAAAAAAAGAATAAAATAAACAAATCACACAATTTATAACCAATATAATACATCAAAGTTTAATATATTTTAATAATTAACCAATAACTTTAATTTTATAACTGCATTGAATAGCACGGTCCCGACAAATTGCTGGGACGCCTTTCGATCAATATATTTGGGCCCGTGAAAATTCGTTAAGGGCGCGAAACATCTTAGGCCCGGACCTGTGCCTAAATAAAAATCTTAATAATTTAGAATACTTTAGTAGGGCATTGTAGGTTCAATTCTGTGTAGGGCCTTGCCTAAGATGTTTGGAGCAAAGGCAGTTATCGAATTTGGAAAGTGATGTTCGTACCTTTCCCACATTGGGACCCAAGTAGCTCGGATCACCAAATAATAGTAATGAAAAAATAATAGAAATCTACAAAATTGAATTCGAGTGGAAATTATTATTTTTTGTTTTGTTTTAAGTTAATAAATTGCTATTAATTTCAGGAGAGAAAAGCATGTTTTATTTTTTTTCTTACCCTATTTAATAATGACGAAATGAATGAATAGACTTGAAATTCACTGGTTGATCTTTATTATTCGTTGTCTGTCCTCTGAAATACTGATTCATAACGATACATTCTACTTTTGTTAAACTTAAAGCTTTAAACTAGCTCTAATGGAATCTCGTCTTCTTTTTCATGAAATTTATTAATACTATCCTATTTTTGACAAGAATTTTCAGTTTTATCTTTATTTCAGTAATTATTTTTGGAAAAACGATCTCGATGTTGTTTTAAAAAAGTAAACACTTTTTTTTTTTTTTTTTAAAAAACGCTAACTACGAATACAAAAATGGCTGAGCATCATTAGCATTAACTTTGATAGAAGCGCTTTAATAAATAAAAGTTTTGCTTTCGTTTCTTTATAGCGTTGTTACTTTATAGCGTTTTTAAGATTAGGACATTTTTGATGGATGGAATGAGATCAATATCAGACTAATTTTACTCATATTATTTATAAATATCTGGAATTTTTAGTGTGATGTGTTTCCAAACAGACTAGAAAATTTGAAACTTGAACAGCGATGCTTCGCAGTCTAGTCAATAATAAAGTATTTCGGCAAAACTCCGAACGGCGATCCCAAATTATGATAACCTCCGAACGCGGTCCCAACGTTGTTATTAATGAAACATTTTGTCTTGTTATTAATGAAACATTGTGTCAAGTGTAATGACATCGTTATTGTTGTTATTAATGAAACATTGTGTATTGTTGCTTAAAAATCACTTTAAACGTGCCGTGGCTGGTAGACCGCAAGCACCAAGAGTAATAACGCTTTAGTCATAAGTCGCACATATTCGGACAATACTTAAATATGTTGAGCGAAAACTATATGATTTGATGTGTAATAACTCTGGCTATGTGTTATCGTTCACAGTCCTACTGTTATCTGTCATTAAAAAGGTTTATATAATTTGGGACCGCCGTTCGGAGGTTTTCATAATTTGGGACCGCCGTTCGGAGTTTTGCCAGTATTTCTTTAATGCGCATCAGAATTGCACCGATCTTTACAAACAGAGCTATGACGAAGAAAAGTTAAAAAATATTATGGAAAGAACAAATATTGTTATTGAAATTATGTTCTGCATATTATGATGACAGCATTAATTCTTAAGAAAAAATACTACTGTGAAGAGGAAGATCACGAGAAAAGGAAGTTGTCTCTTTCTCTTTCTTTTATGATGAATCAATGATCGTTAGAAGATATTCACGTTCACGAAAAATTGTTCTGAAAGAAATGCATAGGATAAACTTAGATCATACATTTTATCATAAGTATCGAGTGAATCTGTCAGTGGTTGCTCTGGCTGATCATCTGTACCAACATGGATGAATTTGAATAAATTATGGTAAATGTCCTTTTCCAATCTGTGGATCAATCGTTAATGATCTCCGAATATGACAACCTTTGGTTAGTAATAACTATTGTAATTACGCATCTACTGTTGTCCATCAAATTACATCTATTTATTTAACTAAATTGTACTTTAAGTAGGATTAATTTTTTTTCAGAAACTTTGTTTTTATTACTGGGATAATAATTCACAGGGGTGTTTAATCTTACGTTATAAAGAATCTTATAATACACACGTATATCTTTTTTCTAAGATTTCTAATCATGTTAATATCTAAAATTTGCTGCGTAAAATAGGACGAAATCATTCGAAATGTCAGTGTCCCGATTTTAACGGAATTCCATCTTGTCTGCTTCCTGAAACAAAACTAGATTGTTGTTTTTTGAGAGAGACATCGTGTTTTACTAACACATCGTATGTAAATGTTTGGCTGTTTTAAATATGTGTATATATGTATAATGGGGAGAAGGGCGTGAGGTATGTACAGGGCCCCCACAAGGGAGGGGTCAGTTGGTCCCTCAGTACCGGGGCCCGGCCGTCAAAGGGGCCTGGACTGAGGTCTTTATATAATTTTTTTCGGTTATCACTTCTAGACTTTTTTTTTTAATTAAGCCTATATTTTATATAAACTGCTTTTCTGCTTTAACTTTGAATAGAGCGATTTTTTCTGAACTTTTTTCTAAATTTTTGGTTAGAGCTGGAAAAAGTTGATGTTGTAGGCCTAGCTGAGTAATTGTTAAATTAGTTTACTCTAAAAAGAATGCTAATAACTATGTGTGACCGGTTTAAAAGGTAGAAATATAAAATAGTGTGGTGTTTTCGCGATATTTTTGGCTAAGAATCTATAATTTTGACCATATCATTAGGGGGGAGGGGGGCTGTTACTGCATTTGATACCAGGGCCCTGAATTTGATGTAGGGGGCTTGGATTTGAATGCGAAAATCTTGAAAGCGTAATATCTCCAGAAATAATTAATCGATCCAACAAATATCATATCCATATTTTATCTAGATTCGAGTACATTTTGCAATTGCAGACCATTTTCCGGATCATCTTACTTTAATAACGAAATTTAAACATCTTAAAAAGCCTTACCGAATAATCATTGATCAGCATTAAACGTCGTTTTTGGACTTATATTTAAATAAGAAATTAAAAGAGGTATTTCATGCTGATGAGAGTTAATGAAGTCGAAATAAAAGACTACAGCACCGCGAACACCATGCAATTTTTCAGCAATTTAGTCGTCCGATTTTGACGTCACGAGCTGATATAATCAATACACGGGCTCAAAACTGCTCGTGACCTCAAAATCGGACTACTAAATTGCTGAAAAATTGCATGGTGTTCGCGGGGCTTTAGAAACACATTAGAATATGAAAAGATAAAATCAGTTGATTCTAAATGTTTTTGTTTTCCTTTTTAATTTATTCTACGTACGGATATTCCATATATGTATGTGAAATTTTTAACTTATTTTCTGAATTTATTCTAGCGTGTAATCTTTTTAAATGAAAGATAGACAAAACGTTATTGGAAATCAATTGCTTAAAATTTAGCTTCATTGCACGAAAACCCTGAAATAATGTTAAGAAATAAGTATTTTTGATTTTCTGATACTTTTAGTGATTTCTATTAAGACAACTTATTGATACTTGTGTGCGAATGTTAATAAATTCTGCTTTTTATGAATATTTGTTTTATTACAGTTTGACGATGGATCGGTGTTTGTGCATTCTTATATTCTGTGTCTTCATCCAGAAGACATTATTAGAACAAGAGTTCTATTCGTCTGTGGATAAATTAGAACTTCTCATCAAAGAAGAAAGACTGTTATTGCCACAGCTGATGTCACTCAGAGACAATCTACACATTATTCGACTAACGATTGACAAGTGAGTATTTCTCAATCCTTTCTATTTTTAATTATATCCTAGAAATATAGTCCTACACAACGACTAGTCCTACACACGACTTCAGTTGTACACGCAACTTTCATTTTGAAAATATTTGTTTAAGGTAAGGAGCAGAGATTGTGGAGGTGCATATTTTGGAAGCACAAGCAGGACCATTAAAAAGAAGCTGTCCGAACACATTAGAGCTTTTAAAAATAATAAAAAGTAAATTTCTGATTGAACAGACCACAACATAGAAAATGGACAGAATCCGGACCCAATAGTAAAAATTGAATGTAAAATGTCTGATGAAAGAGGTTTTTTTTTTAATTTTTTACATATTTATTTATTTATTTATTTATTTATTTATTTATTTAAATACTAAGAAATTACAGTCCTGCTAGGTTCTACTTCGAGATCCTGTGTGAAGGTGCTGAAGTTACAGGTGCAGGTTAATTAATTTAATTAACCCAAATAAACAAATTAAATTAAATTAATATAAAATATTTTTGATAAATCAAAATTATATGTATCAAAGAAATATAGAACAATAAAGTTATCCATTCTAAGAGGGATAATACAGTACCATTAGAAATTAATAATGCTCAAAAAATAACGTGTGAGTATATAAACAACTAAAACAATTTTAAAAGAACAAGTAAATATAATGATTTCAAAATTAATGGTACAAATATTTCTTTCGGTTGCATGAAAGAATTCATGAAGAAATAGTGCTTTTATTAAGAGCAGATGAAAATGTTTATTTGATAAATGATGACATGAATTGTTATTATGTTGCATTAGATCATTTTTGAAATATCTGAAATATTATTCTTATGATTGTTTAGTTCTTTTTTGTGATCCAAATTTATTTATGAGGAAAAAGAGCTAATATCTTGTCTTCTATCGTCACCTGAAAAAGTATTTCGCTGAGAGAGATGAAATATAGCGGTATGAAAGTAGGATTGATTTGAAATTTTTATTTGTTATTACAAAATAAATAAATAAATAAATAAAATAAATAAATTTAGGATTTTATTGTTATTACTTTTACTTATATTTCGCCAAACAAGAGTAATTTTGTTTTCTTTTTGTCCAACTTACGAGGATAAATCACGTATTTAACTCATTCAGTTCTTGTTGATATCTTTAAGAAAAACGAAGTCTGTTACAGAAAAATCGCACCAGAGCTCTTTTAAAAAGGATTTTCTTACCCATGTATGACCGGACAAAATTATTTAAAAGCTTTTTTTTGTATTTAGTTATTTCCTTTTTTTTTTGGAAACTTAAAAATAAAAGGAAAAATTATGATTTATCCTACAGAAGTAATTGTGAAGTAATATAGTTCTACTCCCTTTTAATTTAGTTTTTTTCAATCAAAATCTATTGAGTGTAATCTTCATAACTGTGTATATGATATCAATAATTACTGTCGAGTTGAACGTTTGGGAAAAAATGTCACACTGTCTTGAGGGAATATCAGTGTTGGTCAAATCTTCTAAAATGATATTTCTTTTTCAAATGCATTTTTTTTTTTTTGTTTATTCTGAGAATGATTTTACAAGTCTGGGCTTTTACATTTTGTGATCATTGCCTGAACGAAAGCAAATGATTTTTCATATTTTTTGATTCGCTGAAACCAAAAATCAATTATCAAAAATACTTTACGTGCACTAAATTTTATTATCCTTATTAATAATGCCATGCACTTGACTAGTTAAAAAAATACTTCACTACAATAAAATACAGCAACTAGTTTCTTAGCCGTATATTAGGCTATATTTTCAAGCTTACAATTACAATGAGAAATAGGTTACATTTATAGACGAAGGAATAAAGTCATTCAATATGTCACATGATCTATTGTCCATGGACATTCCTGTATATGCTGATTGAGGCTTCATGACGTGATAGATGTAGACGCCACCTTGTGATCTTCTATGGAAACTCCAAAGTAAACTAATCTCTATTTTTAGTGAAGGGTCGATGGTTTTGATCCTTTTGAAGTGAATGCTTCTCCATTCCAGAAATCATGTTTTCCGGGATAGATCTAAAAGAAATCTAAAAAGAAAGTTAGAAAATCACGTACGGCAAGAGAGTGAGAACGATTATCATAGTTTTACACACAGTTTATTATATGAAAAGGCAAATAGGTTATTTTTTTTTATTTACACTATTTGTTCAATAATTAATTGCAAATAAATAGAAAGAATCAGAGTTCAGTACAGGTGCAGTTCTAGTCAAATTAGTAGTTGTTTACGAAATATTACTTTAATGTGAAGTTCTTGACTATTCTGAAACAATCACCT
Source organism: Thereuonema tuberculata (assembly GCA_023159025.1). Taxonomy (NCBI): domain Eukaryota; kingdom Metazoa; phylum Arthropoda; class Chilopoda; order Scutigeromorpha; family Scutigeridae; genus Thereuonema; species Thereuonema tuberculata. The sequence goes on from JAFIDM010001028.1 coordinate 9,739,711, forward strand.
TGCTTAGCGATGATATTCTACTATCTTGTGATACGCTGCACCGAACTTTTACTGTTTCCACTTGCACTATTCTAATATTCGCATGCACTGTTTAGGTTATGCGAAGATATATATATTATTTATCTACCTATTTCACCACTAAATAATTTAAGAATCACTGTGATACTAACAATGCACCAAAGATAAGTAACACCTTCACTCTTTTTGAAGCACTTTATAATTGAACTGAATTATGAACTTCTATCAAGTTACTGCTTTTCTCAAGCTTACGAAATTCAAGAATAACTCTTTATTATTCTTTACTCATAAATTAATAATATCTCGAAGCACTGAATAATAATTGGAAATATAATAACTTTCAAATATAAACTTGCACGGCAACAAACGATAATAAACTGTTTTCTTTACAGTTCTATAAGGTAGAATTGGGTCAGTTGAACATTTTTCTATTCAATTTTAATTTTAGAGCTCGCTAGTAAAAATGCACCCCGAAACTATTAGTAATATTGTTTCTCATATGTCTGAGTGTAGATTTGTAATGAAATTATGACAAGAAATTACAGTTTTCAGGAAGTCAATCAAAAACTTTATTAGTGTAAAATTGTCCAACAGACCCTATAGTGGGGTCTGTTGGACAGAACATTTTTGACACATTCCTGAGCATAGTAACATAGAATTAAACAGAGTGTCAGTACAGAATGACTCTTTTTGACATATCGTCATCACACTAGGCACTTTTTACAAGTGTGGCGTTTCTTCCCTCTTCCGCAGCACATGATTCGTGGTACAATCCTTTACATTTTGTGCATAATAACCAATCATCTGAGAATTTTTTGTGATTCTTGTCGTAGTAATGTCCTCCACACTCTCTGCAATAATCCTCAGTTTCAATTTCACTTTCAGGGTCATTGTCACTTTCACTGTTGGTTTCCTCTTCTGGATGTTGACGTTTGCTAGTGGTAGCCCTCTGGGATATCTCTTCTGACAATGGTGTAGGCCTAGGGTTCAAAACTGCTCTGTTGTTAGATTTTCTCCTTGAAGTGCTTCTTTCAATTCGGGGCATCGGTGAAACTTCTTCGAAAGATGTTACTGCTGGTGAATTTGTTTTGCTGTGTATCGAAATATCGTTCTCTTCATGGGCGTGGTTACAGTGTTGGTGGCTGCATTGTTACCTGTTGCGTTGCTATTACTTTGCTCTGGTGTTTGTCTGTCTGAAACGTTATTGGATATTTAAATAGGGTCTGTTGGACAGCAGAAATACGCACTGTCCAACAGACCCCAACCGGCAGCTGAATACCGGAAGTGATGTCACAGCTCTCCGAACGACAACAGAGAACACAGCTCTACACGCAATTAGCACAAGCAATCACGCTTCCACGTGGAAACTTACAATTCATCATCTGATATCTTTCTCATCCGTAAATCATTAATTACAAAAGCATTTCAATTGTAACAACTGGTGTTTTAGGGAAACATTCGAACACACATTCCTGATATCACAATATCACATTGTTATATTTTCACTCACCTCCGCTGTATATTTCAAGGTTTCTTTGTATATCCCATACTCTGTGACCCTTACACTCGTAGCTACTTCCTTGACTGACCAAAAGACCCTAACTTACTCTAATATGAATTCACGCTGAATCTCTCGCTGAATTTAATCACCCAGGATTGAGTTTAATCCTTCGGTTAACTAACCAGTTCATGAATAAACTTTTAGTACTCACTCGTGTCGTTACTTCTTTCATTAGCTGACAGTAGTAGTTTCTTCATAGTAACTTTCTAAATATCATTCCGTCACTTCTTGTAGGTGTCTTGAATCCACCGCTTCACGTTCACATAGTTTATCTGCTCTGTGGATATTTTCCTTAGTTATCATTGGTCCTCGTTCAACGCACTGACAAATCTTCTTTTCTCCTTATCGGATTTAATTCCTCTTTCGGATACTTCTCGTCTATAGATTTGACGTTATTTCTTAATAATTTTTTTTTCAACGCCTGAACTTCTAGTTAATTCGGTGGAATCTTCATAATAACTTTCTTTTCCTTCTGATGACAACTTGTGATGTTCGAAGACGGCGTTACGTCAGCGATCTTTCCTTCACCATATTATCTTAGCTACTGTTTCAAAACGAATCTCAGTTGTGACTTTTATATCTGCTCTCACTGATGACGTCACAAATATTCATTCCACTTTTCCAATCATTTAAATTTTATTGGAAGCCTAGGAGGAATTATTTCAATAAATATTTAATTATAAATATTTAAATCAAATTATTGCTTCAACTATTATATTTTTTTGCATTTTTTCTTAGTGTAAACTTTAAAGTATAACCGAATAGAAGCAAAACAAATAGTTTCACGTTTCAAAACTTTTTATAAAGCCTTGTCGTTACTAGTTTACTGTTAAAGTTCGTCGTTTCACTTTCTTCATTTTTTTTTTATTCTCTGTTACACTTGAGTAGTGTTAAAAGCTTAAGACTCTTATAAACAGGTGGCACAGATACTTAAGGCTATAGTAAATCTACGAGGGGCGGTCATAACTTCCGTATTATTACCCTAAAGGAAGAGAGCTGTAGTCATGAGCATAGGGGATAGGGTTAGTCCTTTTACACATATGCATTACACAAGGTGATCCATTCCTCTCACCCATGGATAATTGGCAGAGACCCTGGTAGCAGAAAGTTTTCTATCTCGGTGATCAACTCGTCGACGTCCACGAAACTCCTGCCACGCAGTGGGCTCTTCGTACGAAGAAAGAGAAAGAAGTCACTGGGTGCCAGATCGGCTGAATATTGAAGGTGTGAGGCAAAATTTCATACCTGAAGCAGTCCCATGTATCACAGTCAGCTGTGCAGAATGAACTGATGCGTTGTCAAGGAGCAAACGTTATTATGGAGCCTAGATGGTCTCCCGTAACCTTCTTTTGGTAATATTTTCCTATTATTGTTTGGTCCTTACCTGCATAATCTGTCATGGCAGCCCCCCAAAACTCTCAGTTTCACCTTCCCCGATGACGATTGCCTTCGACTTTTTTGGCAGTGATGATTCCGCGTTCTTCCACTGTTTTCTCTGTTTCTTGGTCTCGGGATCGTAATAATACACCAACACTCATTATTAGTGATCAGGCGATCAAAGAAATCATTAGACTCGGCTGGGCGCAGCTGCAACATTTCTACTGCCCATTCCTGCCGACGCTCTTTTTGCATGGGCGTGAGCATGAATATAGCGGGAGAATACAGCGAGAATACAGCGAAAATACAGCGAGAATACAGCGAGAATACAGCGGGAGAATACAGCGAGAATACAGCGAGAATACAGCG
>JAFIDM010001028.1:9758010-9770255 GCA_023159025.1 Thereuonema tuberculata
TTTATTGTTGATCTTGTTATTGTTATTTGTAATCTTAATTGAATTTTGCTTTTAATCTAATGCTACATATTACATTCTTGTCTTTCTTTCCACCTTTTTTTTAGACTTTTTCTGAGGATCTCAATAAAGACAAATTGTGGGAAATTGCTGAGTCAATAATTGACGTATGCACTATCAATGTACCTCTTCTTGCTCAGGGGCCATCCAAATCATCAGAAGAAAAATCTTCTAGACGGTCCAGAAAATAACCATTGATTATTTAATAGTTGAATAACGATTTAAACTGTATTATTCATATTTTGTAAGAAAAATATAACATTTTCCCCCTCAAACTGTTGAGTCTTTTCATTGTGTTTATTTACTTGGGTGTTCTCCTTCTCTTTTTATGTATAATTTGGGCAAGCAAATTTTTGGAAATACACTAAAAACTCGTTTATCCAAAAATCTGGTTTATCCGAAATGATTTTTAGAATATTTTAAAACTACACAAAAACATTTTTCCATCCTTATAATCAATATTTAATAGTGTACACATGCAATTATGTATCTGTAACTGTATTAATAATATTAATGTACAGTAATTAATGTAATTAATATTAATAACATGTACAGTACATGTGTAACAGAATATATTCCGAATTATCTGACATTTTGCTTATTCGAAACGATCCCATCAAATTCGAATGAATGAGTTTTTAATGTATATTTAATGATCATTGAGGGCAAATTTCCCATTAGCAAAAAAGCAGTTATGAAAAGATCGAATGTAAACATGAAATTTAGAAAAGCAAACATGGAAGAATTAAAATGCAAGTTTTATCCTCATATGTGTTAAAGCCAAATTGTGAAACTGCACATTTCATGAATTGAGAACATTTCTGCCTATTCCATTAACTGGCTTCTTTCCTTTTTTATGAACTGGATGCTTGAAGATGTTGAGTCACAGTTTTGTAATTAGTTTTAAAATAAATATTAAGCCATCAACTGTTTAATGAATGACCATTATTTATCGTAGTATTAAGTATCAATAGCATATCAGTAACAAACAAATAAACATAACCTAATTGTATGCCATATAATAATGGTAATGAAAATATACTCATCATTGCTACATAGGACTTCAACAGTACAAATTTAATATACAAAACTCAGTAATCAGTATTTTGCTGCTACAATGAAATGTTCAAATACACAGTAATATAATAGGGGTGGGCGAGTAGTGGTTTTTTTGATTCGAGTCGAGTAGTTGAGCCAAGTACTGAGTATCGAGTTGAGTCGAGTAGCACGGGTTATAAGTAAAAGACTTAGTTTCCAATAGTTTTTATTATAAAATTTAAAACAAACAATGTTCCTTATCTCTAAGATATTGGTTTACAATTATATAGGCCTACAAATGTATAACTCAAAATTATAAAATTTTGACTTCAAGATACAAATGTAGTAAAAAAAGGGTCAAGTGTAAATAAAATAGTGTCAGGTAAGTATTAAGCAGGCCAAATATAATTCTAATATTATATTTAGTATTAATCAAGTAAGTAAAGTACCCTAATAAACTACAATTGCAACATGTAAATTATAACTCAATAAATGTCTCCTGAGAGACGCTAGCGATCCTGGTGGCTTACAGTTACACTAACTTAGTCTGGCAAGTACAGCGCGATGTATTCAAAAGGAATGGGGAAAACTAACTAGAATGGATTAAAGTTTGGACTTTGGCTGTGGCAATGTGAACGCATGGTCGAAACAAAGTGTATCTTATTTGGGTGTGAATCGATACTAAATAAGATACCGAAGTGGGTGTGAATCAATACTACTTCGGTAATATCGTAATCTTTTAGCAATATGCGGAAGGATATCAACCTCGTTGTTGAATATGCTGGAATTTTTGTAATGTTAAGAATCGGGACATATTTATTTTTGACAATTTTAAGAGGAACTTTTTTTACCGATACTGATACGATAAAGATTGCTATGCGTAGTCTGCGATGCTGTCTCTGTCCCATCTGCAGCGACTACGGTGTTCGGGAACAAAATATAGATGATTGTTGAATTAATTATTCTACTTATTGCGTGATTATACGAATTTTAAATCAGTATTCATTTAAAAGAATGAGTATTAAATAAAACAACACACACTCAAGTATGTTTTTAATTTGTCAAACACATTTTTTGTAAAATAATAGCGATCGGCATTTTCAACCCTTTTAATTACTCGACTCGCGTTTTTGAGTAGTCTTCACTACTCGCTCGAGTACTCGCCCACCCCTATAATATAAGCATGTTCTTTGATTAACTAGCAGCTCTAATGTGCTACGCAATTCATGAACTCAATGAGTTTTTGCTCAGTTCATAAAAATGGACAAGCGGAGAAGTCAGTTGAATGAATGGACAGAAATTTGACCAATTACAACAATTTTTGAACTTGATTGGTATTGAAACTTTGTAAATTATTACAGTCAGTCCGAATTTTCCTGCATTGGTATTCCTGGACTATGTAGATGGACTGAAAAAAAAAGGCAATGTGTAACCTGAATAAAAGTTAGAATAATATCTAGTGAGAGTTAAACAATAGACACAACCTTCATCAATACTACAGTTGCTATAAAAATAAAGTTGTAGATTAATGCCCATAACTGCCAAAAATCGAAATATTTAATGAAATATAATGGTGAAGTAGAGAAATAATTGATCGGTCAGGTCATGCCCTCATGTACTGCAACCAGCATTTTGTGGCATTGGTCTTAATATCAGAAAATTAAAAAATGACAACTGCATTTGTAGAAGTATTATTACTACTACTTATGCAATTAATTATATTAATATACTACAATTTGTAGTAATTAATACTGTCAGAATGGAAAAAGTATATTTAGCTATCTTGCAATATTAATGCCATTTTCTTGTTTCCAAAACAGTACAAGTGTTGAAAAAAGTATATTTCTTTTGTTTTAATTCTTAAAAACAATATAGTTTACATCCAGTATTGGATTCTACTAAATTGTGAATGACTTTTAGTTTCTACAGATGTTTCACTGCCAAATTTTACCATTTTTCACATTCACCACATTTTATGTCATACCCCCAGTAAACCAAGATGTTGAACTTTAATACATTGCATTGAATTAATTTTACATTGTGTTTTTAATATTTCCTTAAGAAAAATACTTTCTTAATATGAACACCTGATCTTTTTCAAAATTAATTAGACTTTTGCATGATTTCTTTTTCTTATATCAGTATTTAAAGTGTCTCGATCCACTGCTTCAATGTGTTGTTGCAAATCACATGGGCGGATGAATGTTTGTGGTTTGTTCAATATCCATTTGGTAGCAACTGAAATGCAAACAAAATAAGCATTAGTTTCAAGACAACTTGTATTTGTTTTTACACTTTTGGTACAACAGTTAAATAAAAACAAAAGCTATTTGGTAATATTTACTTTACCGAAGCATTTAGACAGTTTATTTAATTTGAAAAAATGGGATACAGAGAATGCAGTTTTTTTGCCTTAAGCTATTGTCGAACGAAAATCTGGGACAGCTGTTTCATCCTTGTTAGGACTCAGCAGTCATGTTTATCCTTTGATGATCAACTCAGAAAGCTTGAAAGGCTATGGATCTCGCCCTTACTCCCTAAAAACAAACAACAATAATTTAAAATATCTGTAATCAGTATAGCATTAGAAGTTAGCAGGCTAAGGTTTTGACGCTACACTGGTTACAATGGTTTTGTTGTTGTTTTTGGGAAAATCCCATTCCAGGAGTAGGTGTAGCGAAGAGACATAATCGTAGTCAGAATTGTAGATTGTGTTAAATTTATCAGGTAAATGATCCCTTAAATATATATCTGTTTGTTTGTTTATATGCCCCCCCCCCCCCTTTTGGTATGCCAAAGAGATGGACTTTGACTGTGGAAATATAAACAATTACTGAAAGAGAAAGGAAGATGAGCAAACTGCTTGGACTGAGATAGACAACAAAGACAGTAGACTTGAGAAAAATATGCTTAAATTGAATTATAAAATTAATGGTCATTTTTAAGATTAAGATATCTTTGCATAATATCTTCCTCCATAATGGTATTGCTGCAAGGTATTACTAAAGGGATAATATCCTTTATGGTAATAATTAAGTAAACAATCAGTTGATTTTTATCAGCAAGCTAGTTTTTAGTGGATCTTAATTTGTGCAATTGTTACCAATGTCGTGAATGTTGTTTGCGCCTCTGCTTCTTTTGCTTGACCCTTTTCTCTCCAATCCTTTCTCACGTATCTTATTTCTTGCCCATATCTCTATTTTTCTGCGTATTTCCAAATTTTCTATATTTCTGTCTCTTTACCAAATCCTGATGTGTAAATATGGAATCATTGTTTCCATCCACACATGAAGAACTCACAATAAGACAAATTTGACATACATGAATTAAGCAAAGATAAGCTTAAATAGCCAAGCTTTTGGAATTCATTTTCAACAGCATTATATAAAATAGCTGAACTCTGCATAATTGACAAATTTAATTATCTGAAAGGTGTGTTCACTGATGATTTGCTTAAGGTAGGGTTTTATTGGGGCTGCATGAGTCGGGGGAGAGTTGAACTTGCAGATTACAGACATGAGGGGAGCACAACCGCATTCGTTGGTGTAGCTTTTGAAATCATCTAAACATTGTCGCTTCAGCCCAAGGCAAAGAGGGTGACATGCTTTTCCTGCGTTTTTCAATCACAGTGGATTCTTTCACTGAGGCATCAACATTTTTCTTATGAGAACAAGCAGAAAGAGAAACAATAATTCACTTATTACGTGATCGGCCCAAAAGAAATATCATTTTTAGATGAAGAAGTACAGAAGGATATTTTAGTAATTTAATTTCCAGGCAATAAAAATGCTGTCGAGAACTTTTTCCATTTCGAAATTTCTTAATTACTTCATGCTAATGGCTTTGCCGAGAACATCAAAAAATGGACAAAAGAAGATTTTTCTGGAAAATTCACATTGTAAAATTAGGAAAATTGGAAAAAAATTCACAAAGAGCATAAATGAAAGATAAATAAATGAAATGATTATTTTTATTCTTCCGCTACCTCCAAATATAAATAAAATGCAGATACAATAGAAATTATGTTTTTTTGTTTTTCAAAATGTGGCTTTCTTTATAAAATTCCCAATAGAAATGATATTCATTAATTTCATAGGAAGGGAATTTAACTTTAAATTGAAAACATTACATTACAACATTATGTGTAATGAAATTTATAAATATTTTAAAATATACTGAATCCAAGCTATCATGAAATAATTTTAAAATCTTCATTATCAGTTCTTTTTAAGTATTTATGTTTTCTTTTAATGTTCCAGTATGATTCTATTTTTCAGATATAACTTGAAATTAAGTTAAAAAAAATAGAAATTTTTATTGGGTTATTTCATTATAACAGTAAAAAAAAAATCCATTTCTCAAACCTAAATTCATATCATAATTAAATTGTCCTGAATAGTAATTAAAAGTCAAACTTATTCGCGAAATAATAAGTTTAAAAAAATTACAATAATAATATAGTATTTATATCAATAACGGGGTCTATATTTTAATTGAATTCCCTTATTTTTATAAATTTCTATAATAGGTGTCAACGTGTATTTATTTGTTTTCAAAAAAAAAATTCAAAACACAATTTATTTCGATATTTTTTGCTATGGAAAGCTACAGAAACTAGATTTTGCTGTCCTCCTGGAGTCTCTGGGCTTTACTGCATTTGCTGTTGTGAGGAGGACGCTTTAGTACCCTCAATTACAACAATAGCCTGCGGTCCCTATTGTAAATTCAAGGCCGGTGGCTATAAGGGGTGGGGTGGGGGATGGCTATAATTGCAGCCAGTGCCGCCCGACTCATGCAGCTCCAATAGAACCCTACCTTTAGGTGTACCGAGGGACTGCCAATAACCAAGGCAACAGATCTTCGGTACTGCAGTTGACAGATTAGGGATGACTTTGGCCTGAATAGATAGTGCATTGAATGACTGAGCTTAACTTCAATTACCTGCCCCGAGAAACAAAATGGTGACTCTTCATAAATTTTATGATGAAGTAGAATTTAAAGTCTTGGTGTAAAACTTGCTAATGTTGATGTTAACGCATGTAGCGACATTTTTATGCCTATGGTAGTAAGTTTTTTTTCCAAGGGATTGCAATAGGCCTATCAAATGAAGGCCTACCATTAAGATGGGCAATTTCATTAATTTGCTATGACAGAAAGTGGAACTACTTGAAAGAATACAGTTGATAAGTGTTAATGACAATAATTATAGTAATTGCATTAAATAAAGCAATGAAACTGGTCGCTGAAATAGATGAAGATTTATAGCATCGACCGTGATGCTGGCCGTTACAACTAGTAACAAGGATAGTAAATCATTTATATGTATGATTTGTGGTCGTCTCACATTTCTTGGCCAACTGCACTATGAAACGTTAAAAAAACATATGGAAAGGGTTAAAGCAACAAAGAAATGTTTATGTGGTCAGGCACATTTCAAAATCATGTCTGTGTGAAAAAGCAGTGTTGTACATGTAAAAGGGGTCTTATCACATGGCACTGTGCCCTCAGCTGAACAAATGATCTGAAAACAAGAATTTAACTGCAGTGGAAACTGCAGTAACCTAGGTTAACATTAACTAAATCTTTAAACAAGGCTCAAACGATATCCCCTTACTGAAGAGTTATACTAGTTGATGGAAATGTCTGTTTATAAGTCTGTGATAAGCTTGTGGTAGAAAGAGGAAATTAATATATCAGTATATGTCTATTGAATGCTAGTCATAATGACTAAAATAGAATCTAGATGTTGAATGTGAACATGTTTGATCATGGATCAACTGGATGTTATGATTATTGTAAGGTATGTACCAGTATATGTTGATTTGACCAGAATGATATTCTTAGCATTGAATTGGCATTGCAGGAATTGGACAGTATGTGCTTACTGTATTCTTCATGATTCAAGAGATGCAGTGGAATCAATGGATGAGTAAACTTCCAATTAGTAGTAATAGTGTCGTAATAGTGTCCCTTTGTGTGTCATATGTACTGTTGGAAGAAAAAAACGTCTATCATGAATTACATGGACTTTGCAATGCAAGCCATATACTTAGTGCTATTGTATATTTTGTGGAAAAGTACTATTCTGTGATATAGTATTGTATGTTGTATGTGTCATATTATAGCAAGCAAGAACAAGGTATGTATTGTATGTGTTTATTTGTGCCCTTTTCCCCTGCAATTTGAAATGCTGATACTCTGGTTTCATGAGATGAACTCGACTGTGGAAATACAAACAATTACTGAAAGAGAAAGCATTGAGACGGTGGTGAACTGATTAGAATATGAGAAAAGACAGTGACTTATTAAACATGCTCAAATTGGATTATAAAATTAATTGCCATTTTAAAGATTGAGATGCCTTTGCTTGAAGTCTTTCCCTAAAACAGTATTGCTGCAAGATATTATCATAAAGGGTAATATCATTTAGCGGGGATAGATCTATAGCTTTTCACGCTTTTTAAGTTGATCATCTATAGATAAATCTGGCTGATGAATCTTAACAAGGACGAAATACCTGTTCCAGATTCCCACTGATGATAGCTGAAGGCATGAAAGCAAAAACCTAAGCATTCTCTGCATCCCTTTTTTTTTAATGTTTCATTATATGCATAAATACTAATTTATTTTAGTATTATAAATTCAACTGTAACATGTGGAATGAATATTTATTAAAAATCGAACAACAAATAAAAATATCGCACACATTTAAAAAACAACAAAAAACATATTACCATTGGCCAGGACGTTTCAATCTGCGGAAAACTGCAAGATCATCTTCAGCTGGAAAACTGATAAACAAAGAGATCTTTCCAGCTGAAGATGATCATGCAGTTTTATGCAGCTCGAAACGTCCTGGCCACTGGTAATATGTTTTTTTGTTATTTTTTAAATGTGTGTAATATTTTATTTTCATTTTAAATATATAACTTTTGGGCTTTATTTAATGCCACATTTAAATTCCTTTTGCGCCTAGCAGATTGCAGGACAAGGAATAGTTGTCTTTTGTTTTTTATTTAATTTTTGGTTAGGATTTCTTTGGGGGGAGTTCCCGCTCTCGGGAGCGAGTCCCGGGAAAGCTAACCCCTCGCACCTTCTGGGTCTGTCATTCGGTGGAGTTTGGCTGGCTGATGAGTCCTAATAAGGACGAAATGGTCCATCCCAGTCTCTTCCCGATGACAACTCAGGGTGCGAATCCTTTCTTATAGCGTTGTGCCTTCGTTTGCTTTCTTAATTCTTTGAATCATTGGGCACGTTAAATTTCTTTTCATTTTATTTGTTGTTCGATTTTTAATTTCTTTGATTGTTAATCTTTCCCACTATGCAATAAATGCTGCTGCTAAGAGATAAATGTCATACTGATGGATCTGTGATTTAGTTTTTCTATAAGGATAATTTTCTAACATATTAAGTGAAAGCAGTAAAATTAAGTTCCTAAAAAATATTTACAATTTCAAAGTTCAGTGCTTAAGAAGGAGTTTTTGATTGTTACTGGCTACCTGTATGGATTACTTTACTAATTCCATAATGTAAAGTATTAGGTTTATAACTTTCTAACTGATGCATAAATTTGAATAATAATAGCTTACTCCATTTTGACCCATATAGTACAGGACATCCTGCATGTCGAGTGCGTTCGTCCACTGACCCATTCGGAAACAGGTTATACCACAGAATAGCAGAACCCTATAAACAGAAAGAAGTAAAGGTGACAATTACGTAACACTTAACAACATCTAAAATCACTGTATCTAATTGTAGAAAAATCTCCGAAAATCTGTAATGTAGATTCGGAGGAGAAAGCACCTCATAAAGCGATTCACTACACTTGATAAATAATATTTTTCTGAAGTAGGCAATTAATTTTCCTTTTTTTTCTTTGACTAAACAATCACCTGTCTTCAAATTACTTGTGTGCAAAAAATAACAAAGATTGATTAAGTAATTTTTGAAAGAAAATTAAAGCTTCCGCTTTTCATTGAAGTTTAATAACCAAATTTTCTCCAAACTTTTTGACAAACCATTTCTTGTACAAAAAGAAAACCTCAAACCCACAAATAAAATCACTAAATACACAACGCAATCTTGTTAAAGTGATTTAACTGCTAATTTAAGTTTCTTCAGAATTGAAAACCTAAGAAATTTTCTTTAATATTAAATTGTAAAACAAGGATCTACCAATTTTACTTATTTGTGCGATTCTTGTAGAGCAAGAGTTTATTTACATTTGCTTTTCATATACAGTATAAGAGTTTTCATTGATTGTGTAACTACTCATGAAGAAAAAAAATGTCTAAATACTAAATTACTTGAAATTGCTTAATTAACAGTTTTCCATATGTGTGACAGATGTTCTTTTTTTTCCCTATCTTTCTTTATACTTTTCCATTGTACCATGTTCTCTTCCCTGTATTTGTACTTGAAACTCAGAATAGACTTTCAAGTATCAAGAACAACTAACGGAAAGTCATTTGAAGCTTATGTTTGCATTAAGGTAAATTAAAAACGAAAGAAAGAAAACCCCCCGTGAATATTAATATCAGTCCCATATAATTACTATTTTTGGCTTCATTAAATTCCAACTTATCAGAGAAAAGTTGTGAATATTTGCAACCATCTCTATATCTTCATTTGTCTATACAAGTAAACTAATAATCAAACTTCAACTTCATCAAATGAAACTTCAATATTTCGTCTTTTATTGCGAAGACTTTATCAAGATCTCTACTTACAATTAAAATAACTAAAAAATAAATATTAATAAATTAATAATTATTTTTAAAGATTGTGAGTGGCTGTCTTAGAATCAGCACTCAAATAGAAACTGAACCTAGTTGGCAGTTTTTTCTTGAACAGTGAGCACGAATTGAATTGGTCTGGAACAGAACACAGGAGCTGCTTTGAACTAGCAATGCACATTGGGTTGAATGCATATAACTGCATATTTACTGTGCTTGATAAAATATTGAAAAATTATCCTTTTGGAAGAGTCGTAAAGTGTATCTGATAGCCAAGGTGCTGCTAGGGATGCAATCAACCATAGAAGATTGTTTCCAGTTTTACGAAATCATTCATACCTCCTCAACGATTCACTATCAAATGCAAATACTCTTTTGAGATAGTCAACAAGTAAAATCATTATTATTAATATTGTTCGTTGATTTTATTTTTCATTTCTAATATATATTTAATTATCACATTATTTCTTCGACATTTAATAAGTTATTCGTTTTATTGAAATTTTATAAATTTTCATATATTAATCTGTGGATTTGTGTATGAATTACTGTTATTATAATAGTACAATGTGTAAATAAAGCTTTATAATTTTAATTTATTATTTATGCCAAAATTATTTGGATTTCAAGCTTTTTAATTATTTTTAATTTGTAAATATTATATAAATATTAAGCTATCAGCAACATTAGCAAATACAAACATATAAAATATTATCGTGTAACTTATTGTATTCCATAAAAAAAAAAAAAATCAATAAAGATTAATTGTAATTTAAATATTAAAAAAAAAAAAAAGAGCTGAACTGTCAAACGAAACTGATCATGCGAATCATTTCAAAATTTATTTTGTTGAACCGGAAAGCAAAATACATATAATAAACACAAAACGAAACAATTTTTTTCAGCAGTATGAAGAGCTGTTTAGACTACATCTATTAAAATAAGCATTTTAACTGCCCAGTATAAGTTCACTATAGTTGATATCTAATTGTTTCATAGTCAAGACATAATTTTCCTGGAAATTTATTATTAGCTTCAATTCAGTGATTTTTTTTTTCTGTTCAGTGATTTACTTTTTTTTCGTGGGTCAAGAGGATTCAGGAGAAATATTATGTTAATTTGATAAAATCCACTTTGATCTTTGAGATATTTGGCAATGAATAACTCTGGCTGAAGATGGATAAAAAAATTGCCAGTCAAAAATCTGCTCATTATTATAAGTAAATTCAACTTCAATCAAACAGTTTCCAAAAAACTTACTATAATCTTACTAAAACAGCTTACTATAAGCTGCTGTTAATTTTACCTTTTTAGGTGCTGCTGAGACCCTTATGTCTGGAAAAACAGTTCTGCCACCGAATTCCACGTCATTGAGCTTCAAAATAAATAAATAAATAAAATAAAAATACAAGGCCACTTTAATATGAAATAACTTTAAAAAATAAGGAAGTATTAAAAACTTTTAAAAAATTTTTTAAAATTAGCTAGTCCTAAGCCTATTTTGTTAACAGTTTCAGCTTACTAGGTTCAGACTATCATCAGTATAAAACTATTTTGATGTAACGAACGACCCCTGATGATTAGACACACTTAGACGTAAATAGGTTTTAGTAAGGTAAGGATGGAAATAATGTGACATTTTAATATTTCTGTAATGCCGCAATTGATTATATGTTAAAATTTATTAATCAAAATTTATTAATCAAAATTTATTAATCAAAACATTTTTATCTTTTCAAAATTAAAAGAAGGAAAAAAATTCCTGAAAAATTCATTCATATAAACGGCTAGAGTAAAACTCGGCATTATCAAAGAGTAAAAAAAAAATCATCAAAACAGCATTTAATTATAAGGTCTCAAATGGGATTTCTGTCTTCCTGCTATTTCTATGGATGCTATCCCATTAAGTTTGCAACATTCTGGACAAAAAAAAATGATCACTTTTTTTTCCTTCAAGCAAAATCAGGTTGTAAATGTTATATCGGACTGATACCACAAGGCGAAACAGCATTGTAGGCCCTGGGCAAAGCAATGTACTGGGGGCCTTAAATACAGGGTGAATCAGTTGGACTTGGTTAACCCAGTAACTTTTTCCTGGGACCCATTTTCGAGAGCAGATTATGCGTTTCACAAGAATAACAATATCTTAACACAAGGGTGAAAGCATCTGACGTTAGTACGAGCACCTCGTGACATTGAATACACGTCATTAAATTAGTGAATTTACAATAATTCAGAATGGCAAGCAGGGAAGGTGTGCATTTCAGTTGATGTTAAAGCAGTCTATGCCTGTCATTAAGTTTATTTAAGAGTCGAAGGACAACATTTCTGAAACAAGACGTTGTAATGCCTTCCTGTGGTTCAACCAGGGCATCGAACCGGAACTGAACCGAAAACCGGAACCGAAAAAAA
>JAFIDM010001028.1:9770355-9780922 GCA_023159025.1 Thereuonema tuberculata
TTTATTGTTGATCTTGTTATTGTTATTTGTAATCTTAATTGAATTTTTTAATCTAATGCTACATATTACATTCTTGTCCTTTCTTTCCTTTTTTTTTTTTAGACTTTTTCCGAAGATCTCAATAAAGACAAATTGTGGGAAATTGCTGAGTCAATAATTGACGTATGCACTATCAATGTACCTCTTCTTGCTCAGGGACCATCCAAATCATCAGAAGAAAAATCTTCTAGAAGGTCCAGAAAATAACCATTGATTA
The DNA here is from genome assembly GCA_023159025.1 of Thereuonema tuberculata. Taxonomy (NCBI): domain Eukaryota; kingdom Metazoa; phylum Arthropoda; class Chilopoda; order Scutigeromorpha; family Scutigeridae; genus Thereuonema; species Thereuonema tuberculata. Next base: position 9,770,612 of record JAFIDM010001028.1, read on the forward strand.
TTTAATTTTTATTTAATAGTTTAATAACGATTTAAACTGTATTATTCATATTTTGTAAGACAAATATAACATTTTCCCCCTCAAACTGTTGAGTCTTTTCATTGTGTTTATTTACTTGGGTGTTCTCCTTTCTTCTCTTTTTATGTATAATTTGGGCAAGCAAATTTACAAAATTTTTGGAAATACACTAAAAACTCATTTATCTGAAAATCTGGTTTATCCGAAATGATTTGTAGAATATTTTAAAACTACACAAAACATTTTTCCATCCCTATAATCAACATTTAATAGTGTACACAGCAATTATGTATCTGTAACTGTATTAATAACATGTACTGTACATGTCTAACAGAATATATTCCTGATTATCTGAAATTTTGTTTATTCGAAACGGCCTTGATCCCAACAAATTCGGATGAATGAGTTTTTAATGTATATTAAATGATCATTGAGGGCAAATTTCCCATTGGCAAAAAAGCAGTTATCATGAAAAGATAGTGATCAATCAAATATAAACATGAAATTTAGAAAAGGAAACATGGAAGAATTAAAATGTAAATTTTATCTTCATTTGTATTATACCCAAATTGTGAAACTGCACATTTCATGAATTGGGAAAACTTCTGCCTATTCCATTAACTGGCTTCTTTCCCTTTTCATGAACTGGATGCTTGAAGATGTTGAGTAACAGTTTTGTAATTAGTTTTAAAATAAATATTAAGCCATCAACTGTTTAATGAATGACCATTATTTCTCGTAGTATTAAGTATCAATAGCATATCAATAACAAACAAATAAACATAACCTAAATTGTATGCCATATAATAATGGTAATGAAAATGTATCTCATCATTGCTACATAGGACTTCGACAGTACAAATATACAAAACTCAGTAATCAGTAATTTGCTGCTACAATGAAATGTTCAAATACACATTAATATAAGCATGTTCTTTGATTAACTAGCAGCTCTAATGTGCTACGCAATTCATGAACTCAATGAGTTTTTGCTCAGTTCATAAAAATGGACAAGCGGAGAAGTCATTTGAAGGAATAGACAGAAATTTGACAAATTACAACAATTTTTGAACTTGATTGGTATTGAAACTTTGTAAATTATTACAGTCAGTCCGAATTTTCCTGCATTGGTATTCCTGGACTATGTAGATGGACTGAAAAAAAAGGTAATGTGTAACCTGTATAAAAGTAGAATAATATCTAGTGAGAGTTAAACAATAGACACCAACTTCATATCAATACTGCAGTTGCTATAAAAATAAAGTTGTAGATTAATGCCCATAACTGCCAAAAATAGAAATATTTAATGAAATATAATGGTGAAGTACAGAAATAATTGATCAGCCAGGTCATGCCCTCATGTACTGCAACCAGCATTTTGTGGCATTGGTCTTAATATCAGAAAATTAAAAAATGACAACTGCATTTGTAGAAGTATTATTACTACTACTTATGCAATTAATTATATTAATATACTACAATTTGTAGTAATTATTACTGTAAGAATGGAAAAAGTATATTTAGCTATCCTGCAATATTAATGCCATTTTCTTGTTTCCAAAACAGTACAAGTGTTGAAAAAAGTATATTTCTTTTGTTTTAATTCTTAAAAACAATATAGTTTACATCCAGTATTGGATTCTACTAAATTGTGACTGACTTTAGTTTCTACAGATGTTTCACTGCCAAATTTTACCATTTTTCACATTCACCACATTTTATGTCATACCCCCAGTAAACCAAGATGTTGAACTTTAATGCAGTGCATTGAATTAATTTACATTGTGTTTTTAATATTTCCTTAAGAAAAATACTTTCTTAATATGAACACCTGATCTTTTTCCAAATAAATTAGGCTTTTGCAAGATTTCTTTTTCTTATATTTAAAGTGTCTCTATCCACTGCTTCAATGTGTTGTTGCAAATCACATGGGCGGATGAATGTTTGTGGTTTGTTCAGTATCCATTTGGTAGCAACTGAAATGCAAACAAAATGAGCATTAGTTTCAAGACACAATTTGTATTCTTTTTACACTTTGGTACAACAGTTAAATAAAAATAGAAGCTATTTAGTAATATTTACTTTACCGAAGCATTTAAACAGTTTATTTAATTTGAAAAAATGGGATACAGAGAATGCAGTTTTTTGCCTTAACCCTTTGTGGTCTTAGGCAAATCCCAAAATGTCCACAGCCAGGACATCGTATTTTTAAGGGTGTTCTGGGGAGATATATAATAGTTAAATTATAAGAAAAAATTAATAATTTTTGAAATTTATCATTATGTGAAATCTTTTGAAGCATTCCCCTGGACACATTGCAGAAAGAAATGTGCAGGTTTTACAATAATAATATGTTTCCTTCCTTCCTTCCTCCTTTTACTTTTCTATTACTGTACACTATACAGTCTTTGTGCTTTTTATTTTCAAAATCGTCATCTAAAACACTACAGCGCATACGTTTACACATGTTAGGAACGCTCGATGAAGGACCTGCCATTTTGGTTTCCCAACAGGTATTTTGGCTGATTTTTCGACAAAATATGTTAGCAGATGCTCAATAGATGGCGCAAAACATCAACAAAAGACACTAGAAATAGCATATGAATGTACAACGACAGCATATTCGTGATGGAGTGGTTCAGCTTCTCCGTTGCTCCATTCATCTGGGCCTGTAAGGTGATGTGCGGTGGTGGAGTGTCCAGCAGATGGCAAGAACTTCCCGCATTATTGCCCTGAAGAATTGTGTACCATGATTGCTGACAATGGATGCCGGGGGTCTGTAGCGCAGGGCAATGTCTCACACAAAGAAGCGGGTGACTTCGGTGGCGGTTGCATTCAGCAGTGCCTGTGTAATTGCGAAGCGGGAGAAATGTCAACTGCCACCACAGTCCATCGGTTGTTGTTGTTTGACAACGGGAGAGGGACAAGGAGATCAATGCCTATTCGGCTAAAGGGTTGTTCGGGCAGTGGGAGCGGCTGAAGGAGTCCTACTGGCAGCTGAGTCGGTGATTTCCTGCGATGACAGCCGTCGCATTTTAAAACACAACGGCGGGTCGTCTTATACTGTCCGGGCCAGTAGTAATTTTGGCATATCCTGCCGTAGGTTTTGGCGAGGCCGAGGTATCTGCAGATGAGGTCCTTGTGGCATGACTCAGCAATGTGGCAGCGCAGATGCTGCAGTATGATGGGCAACCAACGCCGGAATGTGGGGTCGCAGCTCTCTTTGAAGAGCACGCTATCTATCAGAACATAGCTCTTTTTGTATGGGTGTGTGGATGCTCGGACTTCGGCAATGATTCTCCAGAGATTCTGGTCCTTGCTTTGTTCCACGGCCATGTCTAGTTGTTCTGTTATGACGTGGATGTCCAGTTGTTGTTGTGGGTGGTTTCGTCCAGGAGGAGGCGCGATAAACAATCCATGTAGAGGTGTTTGCGGCCCATTTTGTAGACGGTGATATCGTGCTCCTGCAGCTGAAGGGTCCATCGTGCGAGCCGTCTGCTGGGATCCTTAAGGCTCGTGGGACATCTGGATAGTTTGCTTTATAGATATTTTTTTTTGTTACAAAATTGATAGCAAAGTATTTATTATTATTATTGTTCACAAAAAAATACATCTTCCATGACAGAGCAGAGCCCGGGCTTCCCACGGTGGGAGGTTAGGGTTAACCATTCAATGGAGTTGTTCATCTGTTAACCTAGGGGAGTCGTTGTAGCTGGTGGCATCTGATTGTCAGAGAGAGCTGTTATCAATTGGGTTGTATGGGCTGGATCGTTGCGATTCAGCTTTGTGCAGGTAGAACTGTGGGAACTCGAGAGGGATTGGTTAACCACAGAAAGAGAGTGGTTGCTGGAAGGTTAACAACTGCTGCGGGAAGGTCAGGTAAGTGCGGTTGGGTAGGTCGGCTGGAATAAGGATGGTCCTATAATATCTTTATGTGGGACAATTGCTGTGGCAGCGGTGGAACCTGACAGGATGAGGGCTTTTTCTGCTGCGGTGCATATTAATGGCTCTGAGCCGATGTTTTCGGCATTAGTGAGGTGGTTGTTTTGGGTGGGTATGGTAAGTTGTGGTATACGGCTTTGTCGATCAGGGGAGTTGTTGTAGCAGCTACGGCATTCCAGTTATGTGATGGGCTGAAACGGCGAGGGCTGGTTGGTCTGACCCGTGGTTACGATGAAGGTTCCTGGCAATAGTGCTGGATGGGGCCAGTCTGGTTGCAGCGGAAGCAGATGGGCTGATCGTTCTGTGTATGCCATTCGTTGGCGCATTATGGTGGGGTCGTTCTGCGCTGGGCTTGTTGTTTGTTCCAGGGCTGTTGTTTGCTCTGTCCCTTGGTCACGAGTGTTGTGAGATTGTGTACAATAGCAGTTAATGTGGTGATCTGGTTCTGCAGGTGATCGGTGGTGCTCGCGGTTGGGGGTTGTTGTGGGCCGAGAGTGGCTATGATTCGCCTGTGGTCTGTTGTGATACGGCGGGCTCGCTGTTGCTGAAATCGCCGGCATTCCATAATCATTTCACTGATGGAGGATACGTGGAGGGCCAACAATATGGTGTGGATGTCAGTAGCTACACCTTTCAGGAGGTAATGGAGGCGTAGATTGTCCGTCCTATGGGGATCTACCTTGCTGCAGAGCTGAATTACATCTTGGATGTAAGCTTAGCAGGATTCTTGGGGTAGCTGTACTTGGATGGATAGTGTCCGCTCGGCTTCTGTGGCGATGTGATAGGGTGCCACGAATGTATCTTTGAATTTCGTGATGAAAGAGGACCAGGTGAGATGGTGGCTTCTTCGTTATCGAACCAGCGGCGGGCGGTGTCGGTGAGGCAAAGGATAGGTATGCCACTTTGTTGTCGTCTGTCCATCCACTGAATCATGCTACCTGTTCGAAGTCCCAGAGCCAGGCAAGGGGGTCAATTGTTTCGCCTGAGAATGGGGTTGGTTCCCGGTAATGTAAGGCGATGGAGATTCTAGTTGTCAGTGTTGAGCAGCGTCATTGGCTTGGATCTGGTCGTCTAGGGAGCGATGAGAGTCGGTGTTATCGGCGGAGTTCGGCGGGTCTTCGGCACCAATGATGTGAGGTCGAAAAATAACAGAGACTAGCGTCAGTGTTACAGCTTAAGATACACACACACACACTTTATTTACAGTTTATATACATGTTTGGTGGATTCTCATGATCTGCTCGAAGCTTCCTCTTCGGTTGGTTACTGGAGAGAGAGATAGTTGCATAGTTCATTGGCCTCCCAATCACAGAGCAGATTAACTGACCAATCCGGGAAGGTTTTCAACGTTGCGTCAACATGTGGATGTGCGATCCTCCTCATGAGAAATTGTGCACCTTGCTGTTACAAGTTGAAGCTATCTTAAATTCAAGACCCTTAAGCTATGTGTCGGATGATTCCGTGGATGTACTTATGCAGCTCATCAGAAAAAGACTGACTGTGACTATACCAGCCTTGAGAATAACAGAACAACTCTGTGGTGCACAAGAGATTGACAGACAGTGGAAATTCAGACTGGTTCTCATTAACAGGATTGGAAGGCATGGAGAAGTGAATATTTCCTGATTCTTCATACAGCACACGAAGGAAAGAATATCTGATCTGCAACTCTGGAAAGAAAATCAGCTAAATTTGCTCGATGATGAGCATATTGTGCTCTTTTTGTGTAAAGTTTTTAGAATATGTAAAGTAACAACTAGACGTGACGGCTATGTCTATTCATCTGTAATCCAAACCTCAGATGGGAAAATTTGCTGTTGAACTCACTATAACTTGAAACAGATAGGCTGCTGGAATTGAAAAAAATAAAATTTTTTAAAGGGAGAGTGAAGCAAAGTGACATAATTGCAGTCAGAAATGTAGTTTATAGTAAATTTATTAGCTGAATGTTCTTTAAATATGTATTGTATGTGTTTATTTGCGCCCTCTTCCCCTGCCATTTGAAATGCTGATACTCTGATTTCATGAGATGAACTAGACTGTGGAAATACAAACAATTACTGAAAGAGAAAGCATTGAGACGGTGATGAACTGATTAGAATGTGAGAAAAGACAGTGACTTATTAAACATGCTCAAATTGGATTATAAAATTAATGACCATTTCAAAGATTGAGATGCCTTTGCACTAAGTCTTTCCCTAAAACAGTATTGCTGCAAGATATTATTATCATTTAGCGTGATAGAAATATATCATGATAGATATATCATTTAGCAGGGATAGATCTATAGCTTTTCACGCTTTTTAAGTTGATCATGAATAGATAAATATGGCCGATGAATCTTAACAAGGACGAAAAACCTGTTCCAGATTCCCACTGATGATAGCTGAAGGCATGAAAGCAAAAACCTAAACATTCTCTGCATCCCTTTTTTTAATGTTTCATTATATGCATGAACGTTAAACTTATCTAATTTATTTTAGTAATATAAATTCAACTTTAACATGTGGAATATTTATTAAAAATCGAACAACAAATAAAAATATCGCAAACATTTAAAAAAATAACAAAAAACATATTACCATTGGCCAGGACGTTTCAATCTGCGAAAAACTACATGATCACCTTCAGCTGGAAAACTGCCAAACAAAGAGATCTTTCCAGCTGAAGATGATCATGCAGTTTTCTGCAGATCGAAAAGTCCTGGCCACTGGTAATATCTTTTTTATTATTTTTTAAATGTGTGTAATATTTTATTTGTTGTTTGATTTTTAATTTCTTTGATTGTTTATGTAATCTTTCCCACTACGCAATAAATGATGCTGCTAAGAGATAAATGTCATACTGATGTATCTATGATTTAGTTTTCTATAATAAGACTAATTTTCTAACATAATATGAATAAATGAAAGCTGTAAAATTAAGTTCCTAAAAAATATTTCAAAGTTCAGTGCTTAAGAAGGAGTTTGATTGTTACTGGCTACCTGTATGGATTACTTTACTAATTCCATAATGTAGAGAATTAGGTTTATAACTTTCTAACTGATGCATAAATTTGAATAATAATAGCTTACTCCATTTTGACCCATATAGTACAGGACATCCTGCATGTCGAGTGCGTTCGTCCACTGACCCATTCGGAAACAGGTTATACCACAGAATAGCAGAACCCTATAAACAGAAAGAAGTAAAGGTGACAATTACGTAACACTTAATAAAATCTAAAATCACTGTATCTAATTGTAGAAAAATCTCCGAAAATCTGTAATGTAGATTCGGAGGAGAAAACACCTCATAAAGCGATTCACTACACTTGGTAAATAATATTTTTCTGAAGTAGACAACCAATTTTCCTTTTTATTGACTAAACAATCACCTGTCTTCAAATTACTTGTGTGCAAAAAATAACCAAGATTGGTTAAGTAATTTTTGAAAGAAAATTAAGTCTTCTGCTTTTCATTGAGGTTTAATTACAAATTTTCTCCAAACTCTTTGACAAACCATTTCTTATACAAAAAAGAAAACCTCAAAGCCACAAATAAAATCACTAACCACACAAGGCAATCTTTTTAAAGTGATTTAACTGCTAATTTAAGTTTCTTCAGAATTGAAAATCTAAGAAATTTTCTTTAATATGTAAATTGTAAAACAAGGATCTACCGATTTTACTTATTTGTGTGATTCTTGTAGAGCAAGAGTTTATTTACATTTGCTTTCCATATACAGTATAAAAGAGTTTTCATTGATCGTGTAACTACTCATAAAGAAAAAAAAATGTTCTAATACTAAATTATTTGAAATTGCTTAATTAACTGTCATATGTGTGACAGATGTTCTTTTTTTTCCCTATCTTTCTTTATACTTTTCCATTGTACCATCTTCACTTCCATGTATTTGTACTTGAAACTCAGAATAGACTTTTAAGTATCAAGAACAACAAACGGAAAGTCAGTTTGAACCTTATCTTTGCATTAAGGTAAATTAAAAATGAAAGAAAGACTCCCCACCCCCTCCCCCGTGAATATTGAATATCAGTCTCATATAATTACTATTTTTGGCTTCATTAAATTCCAACTTATCAGCGAAAAGTTGTGAATATTTGCTTTATTTCTGAAATTAATAATTATTCTTAAAGATTGTGAGTGGCTGCAGGGCCGTCGCGTGGTTTGTTGGCGCCCGGGGCAAGATTTCGTCAGGCGCCCCCCCCCCCCCAACTCAATCCCACGTGCACCCACCCGACATTACACCTATCTGTAAGGATTCAAACACAAACACAGCGAGCGACGTGATGCGACACTATCAAATACATGTAAACATAATGGCTTGAACCAGTGTTTCCCAACCTTTTTTATGCTATGCCCCACCTGAAGTATATAAAGTATGCTATGCCCACCAAATTAGGTATAACTTTCACAACCCAAAAAAAAACTTTTTGACCTTCACAACCAAAATAAAAAAAAAGACTTTTTAACTTTTACAACCAAGGAAAAATTTCCATTTTCCAATTGCCCCCTTTAACAATCAAATTGCCCTCCAGTGGGGCGTGCGCCCCACGTTGGGAAACAGGGGGTTTAACACACAATGAGCGACGCGACTTGGGGCGACGTGGACTGGACAAGATACAATACAAGCCGCATCGCGTCCAGTCGCTCGTTAGCAAAGTTGCGTGGCGGGTTGCGTCACTGTCTGTGTTTTTGTGCCCAAAAAAGACACGACTCAATCCATATGAAATCAACCAATAAAAAAAATAATTTGTTGCCGACATATTTTATTTTATTTTTGATAGTACATTTTCTGTTTATATATACATTTGAGAGTACAAAACGATTTTTTTAAAAAAATGTATTATTTTGGCTTTTATCGGTCATTTTGTATACGAGGGTCGGCCGTTTTTGGCGTTTTCAGAGGTTAGCGATAAGTTGAATAACTTTTTTGTTTATTAAGATATCAACTTGAAATAAAAACCATCTTATTCAAAATGAAACCATCTACAAATCATATTATGATCAAAAATGTGTTAAGTCGTAAGGAAATAACCTAATTTTTTTTTTTTTTTTTTTTAATGTTATGAGAGTAGAAGTAGTATTTATTTAAATTATGATAAGCAGAAGAAGAGATTTAAAGAAGACATATGGATTAGTAACATATAGAAAAATGTGTTTTCGATTAGAATAAATTGAAGATTTAGGGAATTTTTTTTCCAAGAAGGGATTAAAACACAACTTTAATGTTTTTTCCCCTTAAAAATATAATAGAGAAGAAGACTTGATTTGATACCTTTTAAATGCCACCTTTAGGTTTTACAGGCCTTCAAATATCGCAATTTGTCCAAAATTGCCGATTTTTCAAACAGGTATATCTCAAATAGGGACTGAATCAAAAAATCTGAAATTTTCAAAAAATACTCTTCTAGTATCTGGTAACAACCACATGAAATTTCATCATTGTGTTTTAATCAGAGGTATTTTTTTTAATTAAAGAAAAAAAGCAAAAATACACAGTACGACGCACATTGACGCACAGACTCCTAAACTGTTAAAAACACTTAAAAAAAACACACCTAATGAACTAACCTATTCTAGGCCTATATGTACAAAATGTGTAAACTGTAATTGAAATCCAGAGCTACCATTGGAGTAACCCTCAAGTTACCTTGCACCCTTTTATGAGCTGCATGATGCTGAAATGAACCACAGAAACCTTTCTGTTATAAGTGACTGTTTGGACCATAGTACCGTGACTGTGCACTGCTTTCAAAAACATTTGACTGAAGATATATATATATAAAATGCTCCTTTAGTAAAAAAAAAATGTTTATTTTATTATTTATTTAGTTTATTAGGTGTGTTTTTTTTTAAGTGTTTTAACACTTCAGGAGTCTGCGTCAATGTATTTTTGCTTTTTTTCTTTAATTAAAAAAAATACTTCTGATTAAAACACAATGATGAAATTTCATGTGATTATTACCAGATACTAGAAGAGTATTTTTTGAAAATTTCAGATTTTTTTGATTCAGTCCCTATTTGAGATATACCTGTTTGAAAATCGGCAATTTTGGACAAATTGCGATATTTGAAGGCCTGTAAAACCTAAAGGTGGCATTTAAAAGGTATCAAATTTTTTTTAAGTCTTTTTCTCTATTATATGTTTAAGGGGAAAAAACATTAAAGTTGTGTTTTAATCCCTTCTTGGAAAAAAAATTCCCTAAATCTTCAATTTATTCTGATCGAAAACACATTTTTCTATATGTTACTAATCCATATGTCTTCTTTAAATCTCTTCTTCTGCTTATCATAATTTAAATAAATACTACTTCTACTCTCATAACATTAAAAAAAAAAAAAAAAAAAT
>JAFIDM010001028.1:9803554-9834772 GCA_023159025.1 Thereuonema tuberculata
GTAGTAGACATAATAATATTAAATCCAAGGCACGTTAAACTTTTTTTTTATATTTTTTTTAGACTAACAGTTTGTTTTTTAAATTGTAAATTTTATTATTATTTATTTATTTTTTACTTTGGTTGTAAAGTTTAGTATCTCCCCTGGAAAAGTTTTCCGGTTACCCAGCTCAATTATGTATATGCATATCTGCACAGGAAAGCAACAGAAATGGTATACTTTTTATTTATTTATTTTTTGATGCATCTTGTAATTTTTAAGTTCTTGCTTCAAGAGGTGTTTTTGTTTTGAGTACCAACCCCACCTGGTGGCACTCAAAATAATTATATTTTTTATTTTTATTCGCAAATTCTCTTCCCCATGCTCTTATTGAAGTACTAACCAATTTTCATTATGATCTGTTGAGTAGATCCTTCTCTATGTTGCTCTGAGTACTGTCAGTTTAATTATAACCACTCTGTATTTTAGTCATCACGTCAGATGTTAAAAAAATGAGTCAAAGAGAACCTCAATTAATATTGTTGTAATAATCCAAATAATTCAGATTAGGCTTAATATGCCATCACTAAAAATCATAATCAAGCATTTTCATGTTTTGTTTTGAGGATGATTACATTAGAATGATAGTTAAATCAATGTTTATTAGAAATTTCAATGTTTAACAGAAACCAGGGCACATATTAATTCTGAAAATATGTAGATTGGCAAAAAGCCTTTCAAAAAATTATTTACTAAGCTTTATTATTAGTTTATTTTCATTTCATTGTTTGGATTATTCTCCCAGTGATCATATTTGATGCTTAATGTTTGTACGGTTCTCTTTTTCTTCTGTGTTATTTACATCCTTATATTGTGCACAACATTGTTTTAAGGAATTTCTTTTTGAGGGGTGTTATTTTTCTTTTGCTTGTTAACAGTATATTTATAATCATTCTTATAGAATATCATACTAAAAGCAATTCTCTTTGTAATATTTAATTTCCTGAAGAAATGGAAGTTGATACTTCCATGAAATATCAATTAAATGAATGTATTTTGAAGAAGAAAGTACGTTTAATGTTTTGTTTTTGGAATGTTTCAAGTATTTAGGCAGATAAACTTACTTTGTGAGGATGAGTAAAGTCCACTTGGAATTTTAAAACCCTCAAAACGAGGAGTTCTGTGTGAACAATGCTATCTCGCAGGGCCCAGTAGGTTTCTCCTAAGTCCAAAGGCCCTTGGTTTTTATGTAGAGTTCTGAAAACAAATTATTACAAAAATTAATAAAAATGAATTGATGAATAATCACAAATTTAATATCCATAATAAGTTTTAAAATTTTACCAACAGCAAATTTAAACATTCAGTTTACAGTGAATAAACTCCTCCCATTTCAATATTAAAAACAGCAGAGAATAAAATAACCTTTCATGTTATTTCAAAAGATTATATAACATCACTATCAGGGCCGTTTCTACCATTAGGCAAGCCTAGGCGGTCGCCTAGGGCGGCCGAAGGACTGAAAAAGTTAATTTTATATATATATCTCAAACAGCGAAATTATTAATTATTAAACAAAGAATTCTGGAAAGAGGCGCGTGCGCTATCTCGCGATCATGTCGCGACTTGATACATTCCTCCCTCTTGCGCCCTGTGCTCACATGTGCACAAGGACATTTTTGTTTCGCAGGTCATTCTCAAGTGTCGGTTGTATTGAGTGGTGTCAATATAAGGGTGGGGAGGGGGCGGCATTTTTCAGTTCTCGCCTAGGGTGACAGAACACCTAGAAACGGCTCTGATCACTATAATTACAATGAACTGAATTAAACATTCTCCTTGCCTTTGTTATAATGCATTGCACTAGTTTGAATAATAAAAAGCTTTTTGAAAGAATTCTCTTATACTTTCAGTCATTTAAGATAACTGTCAAAACCTATCAAAACTTAGATCTATTTCTGTTAAATCTACATTTTAACTACTTTGGCAACTTTCATATAAATTAACCATATCTCTTTAAAAGTCATTAAATGTTCAAAGAAAACAAAACCTACATAAACAGACAAATCATTCTTATTACATTCTAAGTTTATGATGCTTTGTTTAACATAAGAGAGATTAGAAGATCAAACGTCATGGGTGCACTAGATAGTAATTAAGGTAGATCACTAATTCTAGATTCAGGCTACATGATCTTTTATGGGTCTGTATTGTTTTGCCATTCAAATCCAGTGTTGTAGCACCCAAATTAGATGCCTCGGATCATACCACAATTAAAACAAATTCTGATTTTACTGGTGCTGCTCAAAAAAATTACACTGAGATGTACACAAATTCATGAATGAATAGCAATGATATTTCTTTTCTGTAAACTCCAAGAGTATGATGGCTTTTTAACATCATAAATGCTTTCAGAACAGAAATAAATTCAGTAAGTACTATTTCTATTTCATGTTTCTATAATACACTTGTCATTAGAGGAAAATAGTTATCAAACTGATATATACTCATGGACAAAAAAATTAGCGCACCAAGAAATAATTGCGGGATCGTAACGAAACTTGCAATGAAGGTACATGTCGGGGAGATATGCAAATGATTAGAAATGCAGCGTGATTGCGCATTACGTATAGCCGGTAGAGGGCGTTGAACATCGTACTCTGTGGAGTATAAAACAGGTAACCAAAGCTTGTTTGAGTGTGCTGAATCATTTACAAAGGAAGAGCTGAGGTAGACATGCCATTACGCCGTGTTCGAAGACATTATACGCAGTTGTCGCAGTTTGAGAGAGGGAGAATCGTCGGGATGATGGAAGCTGGGTGGTCAGCTAGGCGAGTAGCTCGTCAATTAGACCGCTCTGATTTGGTTGTGAGGAGGTGTGGGACCAGTGGACCCGAGAGATGTCATGTACACGAAGACCAGGCTCAGGACGCCCTCGACAGAGCAGTCGTCGAGAAGACCGCCACATAGTCAGAAATACACGCGTACAGCCAACTGCTTCATCGGCCGCCATCCAGGCACAGGTAGCACCTTCCCTAGGGGCCGCTGTGTCTTCTCGAACCATACGAAGGCGCCTGGCTGAAGGACAGTTGGTATCGCGGCGCCCATTACGTGTGCTGCCCTTGACACCCACCCATCGACCCCTCCGTTTGGAGTTTTGCCGCGCACGAGGAAACTGGACTGCAGCGGAATGGAACCAGGTTGTCTTTAGCGACGAATCCAGATTCAATCTCGGCAGTGATGCCAATCGTGTTCGTGTGTGGAGAGCCCGTGGTGAACGCTTCAATCCTGCCTTTGCTGTACAGCGACACACCGCTCCCACAGCTGGTGTGATGGTATGGGGTGCCATTGCCTACAATACACGGTCACCTCTAGTATTGTTCCGTGGCACCATGACAGCCCAGCGGTATGTTCATGAAATCCTGCAACCACATATGTTGCCACTCATGCAACGATTCCCAGGAGCCATTTTTCAACAAGACAATGCTCGGCCTCATACGGCAAGGGTGTCACAAGACTGTCTCCGCACTGTTACTACCCTTCCTTGGCCTGCCCGATCCCCAGATTTGTCTCCAATCGAGCATATCTGGGATCATTTGGGACGACGATTTGGGCATCCCACGAGTTTGAACGAACTAGAGGCAAGGTTACAGCAAATATGGAACGAAATGTCTCAAGACATCATACAGAACTTGTATGACTCAATGCCCGATCGTATCGCATCGTGCATTCGCGCTAGAGGGGGTCTAACGGAGTATTAACTCCTCCGTTCTTTTGCCTTTTTCTCTGAAATAAATTATCCTTTTTCTTTGATTTTCTAATCGTTTACTTATATCAAAGTAGTCGTTACGTATGTAAATTTTCGTTTCATTTTGACGACTCCTTCTTGGTGCGCTAATTTTTTTGTCCATGAATGTATTTAACATAAATAATATTAAAAAGCTTATACACACATTTAATAAAACTTGAATATATTAATTCATCTTAAAAAGTATTTAACAAGGACAGTTTTGAAACGGATTAATGTTTCAGATGCATACTTTCAGAGACAAACGCACACAAAGTAGAGAAACAAGGGATTATTAAAATTTTAAAATTCTTTAATACAATATTCATTAAGGGTAATTTGTTGATCAACTACATATGTTTGAAACATGGGTAAATATATTTTACAAAACCTAACTGTTTCTATCCTCAATGTGCATAGTGTTATTCAACAATATATATTATTAAACAATGGTTGGCCTAACAGCTCTAAACCTCAATGTAATTATTTCAGTAAATAAATTACTCACAAATATGAAATATCAATAATGGTTTTTTGCACCTATGTATAAGAATTAATAATCTATAATTCTCAATAACTAATAATGGCAAATTCACTCATGTGTGTTAATACATGGTAAGTATTTCTGTAATATGTATCAATTAACATTTCAGGTTTCTCCCTTGTATGAATTAAACAACTACGATCTCACTAGAATAAAGATTAATTATCTAAATACACACAATAGTCTTATTGTACTTGTATTTCTTCTAATCTTGAATTGCCACTAAATAAATAAATAAATGTACTCACAGTATGATGTCTTCAAGAGATGAAACATAGGTGGCACACTTTTCACTAAATAAAGCTTCCATGATATGCTAAGCAAATATTACTTTAGCTGATATCACTAATTAACACATTATTTACTCACAGGCCATATTCACTAATTTTATTTCACACTTGCACTATCGTATGCGTATCCCTATACGAGCCAGTGCATATCATTATTCTGAATACGAACTCTGGATTCACTTATAAATTTTCGAACACACATTCAGCTCTTGTTATCACTTCCAGCTTGAGCACAATAACGTTGTCCTTTCACTTGTATGAATTGCTCCAGCTTTATCTTTAATTTTGGATTCCTCCTTAACGTAACTAATTCTTCAGATATCATATGGTTTATCCTTACTAATGATATTCATTCCATTTAATAGTTCCATAACTTTACTCTTAATGTAATCCCTATTACAATTCGGAAACAGTCTATGGATACGGGTAATAACCTTCTTCTACCTTCCGCAATATTTAATTGGGCCGCTCCAGGTAACTTGAAGTTTACTTTAATCCTTCCGCTAAAATCGCTTCTTCATTTCCAATCAGTCAAATGCGCTTCTTCAAATAATTGTTAACCAAAATAAATGATATCGTGAAACGATTCAGTTCTCTGCTACAGCTTATTTATTGCTGTTACCTACTAGGAAATGGACTCTTCCGTTTCGGGATTCCTTTAACTTATCCAATCCTAAATTTCATCGAACTCTTTCCGATTGAAATTTATCGTTACTATTTCCTATATTTCTTCTACGAATTGCGTCCTTTGAATATTCGTAAATAATATTATATTTTCTTTCGAAATATTCACGGCTTTCGTCAGTTCAGCCTCGGTAACTTTCCGTACTTGCTGAGTCTTCTGACTTCTTAAATTAACGAGCAGGCTTTAGGAAATGTCCTTATACATCTTACTTGAATTTTGTTGACTGCGACTTTATAATACTTTCTTCCATAGTTTTGGCAGTAACTCCATTACTTTGAACTTCCCGCTCTTCGATATTGGAGACATTCGAACAGACGCAACCTTCCTGTCTCGATTCGACAATCGATCTCAACTTTACTGCGGCATAACACACACACACTTCTACGTCATTACACACACCGTCGTCTGATGTCATCAAAACTCGAATTTTCATTGAAGAAAAAAATAATAATAATAAACTTAATTTTCTTTTCAAGCATCAACATTATAATATAATTAATTAATAAAAATACAACTCTTTTAAATTTATTATGGAAGTTAGTAAAATTCAAAATACATTATCAAGTTTCAATCTGTTACCTGCTGGGAATCTGATAACCCAGCAAGTAGCAGGTGGAAAATGTCCTTGTTAAGTACTTTTAATTTTTTATTACTTTTTAAGATGAATTAATATATTTAAGTTTTATTAAATGTGTGTAAGAGTTTTTCAATACTATTTATGTTAACTATTTCAACCCACACGTTAAAAGGAAAATAATATGTTATTTTTAACTAACTTTTATCATATTGTTTAAAAAAATAATGGGGACTGATTAAATTTACATAGCTAATATTTAAGAATTATTAGTTTCAAAAGAATAGCATTTTTTATTGCACTAATTTAAGACACTGATCACAAGGTTCTGTTATTGCTTCATAGATTTAGATTGTTACTTGCCACTTTTTCTTAATTGGAAAAAGATAGATAAATTTAGGATCATTCTCAGGCAATCTACTAGAGCAAACACCTTTAAAAGAAATAATAAAATTCAGACAAAATGTCTGCAAAGACAAAGCATTCATTAAATAAATTTTAAAGAGCTAAAAATATTGTACAAAATTTGTGGTAGTTCTGAATTCACAGCTCCTGTGTTTTGAATATGTCAATAAAACACCACACCCAGAAACAAAACAAAAATTATCTAGAAAAAGAATAAAGTCAGCTGCAACAAAAGTTTCCATTAATGCCTTCTTGGGATTCCATCTTTGAGTCTATCGAGGGGGAATTTATGGATAAAGGCTCACGCTAGAGGTTATTCTGAGTCCTTGCCTCAAATTCACAGAGACCTTGAAAGATGACTGATCTGAGATGGTCATCGTTCTCAGTTGCAGCAATCATGAGAAGTGCCTCTTTCAGTCTTCCTTTGTTACTTTACCTCTGTTCAGTCCCTTCAAAACTTTTGGGCCATCCCTTGGAGATGTAGGTTTTACCGAAACCTTTGGCCTCCCTGTATAATTGATTTTCACTTAGGAATCCCTTAGAAAATTGAATTTTGAACTTGGGGCTTTGTCATTTATGATTCACGAAGTCCCTTGCTGGCCCTGGTCATTTTTTCCGGCAGATCTCTCCATTATCATAAAATTCCTCCATATATAAAAAGGGGCGAGTCTCTGATCACGTGGCTGTAGCTTCACTAACCCTTCCAAAATAATCTTCTTAAAAATTGAAATAGACAGCCTGACCCATTTCCAACGGGAACTCTCCCCTCCCAAAAATCCATTTTAGATGTATATATATATATAAAAAGACTGACCAGTTTTCTAACCGAAAATTTCCACACAAATGTCTACACAATCATGTTTAATCCATATTACAAACTCCTAAACTCACAAAAAGCTTATTGCAACAAACTTTCTCAATAAAGCATTCATATATATGCATATTAAAAAAAAAAAAAATTATTAGTCAAATTTCCAAATTTAGCTCATAAAAAGATATCTACTCCAATCCACTTAAAAGAGTTATCAAAATAAAAAGATTAATTTTACACATTTCTGTATTCACACGACTTAAAACTTCTCATCTGAAATGAATTCT
This sequence comes from Thereuonema tuberculata, assembly GCA_023159025.1. Taxonomy (NCBI): domain Eukaryota; kingdom Metazoa; phylum Arthropoda; class Chilopoda; order Scutigeromorpha; family Scutigeridae; genus Thereuonema; species Thereuonema tuberculata. Next base: position 9,810,914 of record JAFIDM010001028.1, read on the forward strand.
AAATAGATCAGAAAGGTTTTTTCTAAAATTTTTAATATCTCAGGAGAGCTGATATTTTAGACAAGATAAGGTTGGAATTGCAAATGCATCTTAAAGTAAGAGGAAATTTAGAACTTTACTTTAGTCTCAAAACTGAATGGAATGTCATCCTCAGATGATGGGTAAGAATTGACAATTGGGATGAAGAATTGTGGGAACTTAAATAAGGATGGAGGGAGTCAGTTACACCACAAGAGGGTGGGAGAGGAGAAAAGAAAAGGATTAGGGGTAAACTAAAAAGTGGAAAAAGAAGTATTACAGTGAATGAAATAAGAAATTAAAAGGTAAACAAATGAAAATAATAATAATAACAAAGAGGAAAATATATAAATATAATAAAAGTAATAACAATAATGAAGGTAGAAACAGAAGGGGAAGACCAAAAAAGCGTTGGAGAGATAACTTGAGGGAAAACCTGGAAAGATATGGACTGACAGCAGCAGATGCAGAGGACAGAAACAAATGGCGAGACAGTATGAGGACGACTTTCAGTTGAGGAAAACCTCAGAAATGGGGAAAATCCTATAAAGAAGAAGAAGAACAATAATGAAGCTCTAAGGTAAATTTCTATATTTCCCTTTCTTTTATAATCCATAGCAATCCCAACCCTTATCTTGCTTTCAATTTTCACTTCTACATTAACTTGTCAATACATATGTCATTTCAGAGTTCCGTAATTCATCAGTTCAACACAGTTCTAAAGTTTGAAGTTATCTGAAATAACTAACTGGGATGATATTTTCTTTGAGATATCTGAACTGGGAAAATAATAAAACAATCAGCTATCCCGAGACATTTATAAAATCTGAGACTCAAATTACTATGAAAATCAATTTCAATCGTTGCCATTTTTCAAAAATACCTATTTAAGGAATTAAATGAATACATATTCTATATTTATGAACACTTACTTGTAACAAACATTAATAACATCTCGTATTTTTAGATGATCTTCTTCAGCTTTTCCAGCTAAGTATAATGCTGTCGCAGCTATTAACTGAAAAAAATTATATTAAAAATAAAAAACCACATTGATTTTATGACCATTTCTTTACATTATTCTACTTCATTCTGTATATTGTTATAAGTGTTTGGAAATTTCGAAAATTAACTTACGTATTGATCATAATCTTTGGGATTACATTCTTGAAAAAATCTGTGATAAATACAAGAAGCGGTTGCAATCGTTAAAGGCTGTGCTTCTAATTTAATGCCTGAAATGAGACAAAGCGATAATTATGACTAACAAGAATGTTAAACTTTTGATTAAAATAAAGCAAAGAGATTTTAACTCAAGAATATTGTTCGACAATTAACTTGAATATAGTAATCATGTCATATATAATACTCCCTCCGTCCAAAAATAAGAGTACCATTTCAAAAAATGTTTTTTTTTTTTTTATCTAGGAACACAATTGACACGCACAATTTACGCAAAGACGTAAATTGTGCGTGTCAATTGTGTTCCTAGATAGTTCACTCCACAAGTTAAAGAAAGGTTAATGTTTTTTTTTTTATTAGGAGTAGAAAAACAGAAAAAAAATGCAGTGAATAACTATAAACCACATTTAAAAAAGGAACAACTAAAAAGAGAATCCAAATTGCCAATAACTTTACAATGTTCACAAGAAACAATGACAATATTGCATCAAAATGAATGAATAATTATGTAATAAACATTTTTAGTTTTTTACAATCCTGAGTAAAACTTTCATTTTGTTTGTTTGTTTTTAATGTCCTTCAATCCCTAACACTGATCCATAATCTCGAATAACAGTGTTAAATTAAAATGGTACTCTTATTTTCGGACAGAGGGAGTATTAAGTATTGCATTATGTAATAATAATAATAATAATAACAGCAATATGATGCTTTCTGAAAGAAAGAAAGAAATAGGGCTTTACATTTAAAATTTATAAGTTCAACATCTTAGATTTGATGTACACCATTTTGCTTTGTATTTATACATATTTCTATATCATTTAGGTCAACTTTACAATGAACTCAGTCTTTTTTTATAATGATCGGTTTTGTTAATTGCCAACAGTTTCTTTTTTCTATTAAATATTAGAAATAAGAAAGCACTAAACTAAGACACTTTTATGTTGTTAACATTAATATTGCTATAACATTATTATTAATTTCTGATGCTCTAAAGGGATGTCCTTAAATTTGCAGCCATGTGTTAGTAATTTATTTGGTTTTTAATCCACCCTTTATTCTAGTTCAAAAGTCAATGGTGTTTTATGTTTTAGCTCAGAAGATGTAGGAAATTGGTGAAGAAGGAAATCAAGATCAACAGCAAAAAGCCTTGGAATGAATTTAATACTTTCAATGAAAAATCTAAAGAATAATATTTTTTTCCTTACTGAAATGCTATCAGTTAAAATAAATGTAAAGTAATTTACTGAATTAGATCAAATATAGTAATTTAGTAAAGAAAAGAAAAAAGAATATATTGAATTGATAATTCAACATTTCAAATTCTTTCTGACCTTCATTATTAAGTAAACTGAGAAAACTATAATAGCCTTAATAATAATTATCTTACATATATTTTTATGTAAATTTCAATGATATAAAAGATCTAGACATTTTTTCTAGACATTTTACAAAGTTTGCTATCAAGTCAAGCCAGAGAAACTTAACATTCTTCATAAAGAAGAATAAAAGGTCTTGATAGCAAAAAAAAAAAAATAGAGAGACCAAATTTGATAACTGATTCTATTATTATCCGTAATAATTAAACAATTTATCTGAACCATAAAAGATGGAAGGTCACGGCCGTTGCTCCTTCGCTTAAGGAAAGGATAGTTACGGTACTTCTATTTGAAAAAAAAAATATATTCTAAAATAATGTACAGACACGAAAAGGTAAAAATATTTAGCATACACAACGTTCATTCCAATCATGCCTTGAGTTGTCAGTCCTTGTTAGGACTCATCAGCTATTACCAACTGATGACAAATTGTGATTGAAACATTGTATATTCTGAGTTTTTCCTTTTTTAATAAACTAAAAACCCTAAGATCGTCAGTATCCTAAGGTCTGCATTGTTATTAGTTACAAAACACACACATAATTAGTCTCTATTGCAAAACTACAACGAACGATGAAACATGTATCGAGAACAGTGGTATTTGCTTCAAAATAATCACCAGGAATACAGGATTGGTTACATTACTAAACTAATAAACACATTAAAGTTATTAAGATTACTCCATGTTGTTTTTTAAATTTAAATTAAATTACTGTATATAGAAATTATTTGTTTTCACAAATATTCAACATACATTCTAATAACTAGATTTTTGATTTCAGGTTTCCTTTCAGCTTCTACTTAACTGCATTCAATCAGTATATTTAGATTTCTCTGTTAAGGCAAATGAATCTAGAATCTTCTAGAATGTAAACACCTGATGTTTTCGACACGTGTATTACGTAAAACTCATAAATCTGGAAGATATCCAAATGCACCGAGTGCAACCTCTTGCTCAAACTGCATCAGAAAGATACAAGTTACGTAATAAATTTCCCAATAACACAAATACTGAACTGATCCAGTTCTTTCAAGACGAAATCTATTTTGATTAAGCACAACAATTTTTCATTTAACAGAACTGCAATAAAATAAAAACAATTTTTTAAATTTTTGATCATATTCGACGAAAGACCTAAACATACTATTCAGACACAACAATAGTCAATGATTATTCTTGATTAGCCTCATGTTTTTTCTCTGAAGTCAAATGAGCATGAAGGACGAATGTTTCAAATAACTGAAGGTGTTAAAAAGAGATACAAAAGATGGATTCCCCAAATAACATTTCATCACGTAAATTTCAACAAGAATTTTTTGAAGCATTTAACTGCAATAGTAATCAGGATGATTTAAGAGATATCTCAAGAGATGTCACCTGATTCGAAAATAAATCGAACTACAACAACATGTGGCCTTGGTTTAATTTCAGCCATGAATCACAATACTCTCGTGTCAGAATAATCACAAAAACAACAGGTCTTTCAGACCACGCCACCAAAAACCTTGAGCCTCACTTCCGGATTGCCTCTGACGTCATGGAGGTGTGTCTTGGTAAAACTAAAAGGTGATATGAGTTTCTGTACAAGGAAAAGCAGTTAATATTAATATTTTCCTTCAACTTATGAAATTTTTCAGACTTCAAAAAGAACATTTCCATTTAAACATTAAATTTTCATATTGCGTAAAGTATATTTTCGTAGCCCAGAAAACAAAAGTAAAGTTCGATTAGCTTAGAATTCCATCTTGCGTCACTGTGTCTCCTCTTGGAGGAAGCATATGGGGTGATCTTGTTTACTGCTGACGACATCCCGTATAAAATGTAGGGTAAAAATCTAAATTTCATCAGTTTTAATTCATACAGTTCAGTCAACTTAAAATTTTCCCAGTATACGTGTTCTCAGTTCAGATCCTCTTTCAACGAAAGGACCCTTGCCTTATCCTCAAAAACAGCTGCGTCAGGAAAGTTCTTTTTTAATTTTGAACGAGTTCGCATTTAGAACATTTCCACTCAAAAGACTTCCGGACATATCCCTTTCCGAGATTAATTTGTTGTCCTTTTCCATCGTTTGACTCCATCTGATTTTACCTTTGTGTGGTCACCTAAGAAGAATGGAATCCACCATGGCTTGTTTTCGATCCAAATAATGGACGTCTTTTAGTAGCCCAAGGTCTCTTGACATCTTTGAAGATCTGGTTGGAATTTTTGGAATTCCTCATGAAATTCACGTCTCTTGAACGAATGTTTCACAGCAAGCAGACTCTGGAGGTTTATAAAGTAGCCACAGCACGATCCCACAGGTAAAAACAGCCTGAGTTATGTCTTAATTGCAGTTTCAATGTTATCTCAGCTGAAGCAACTTATTCACTTTCTGTTTGTCATGTCTGTGATGACAGTGAAACACTTTTTATTGTATTGATCTCGTATTTGAACTGCTTTCTAATGTTATTGCAAAAATATTTAACAGTTATTTATTTTTAGCTATAAATGTTTTGCTTTATTTATTTTAAATTGCAGGGTTGTCAAAGAGCTCGTACAGATCGTTTCCCTCTGATGCAAAACTAACGACAAAATTAAAAATGAATGAAAGTTTATTTAAAAATAATAAAAATAGTTTCTAAAACGATTAGAAATTAGGGTTTTAGTATTATTAGTTTTATAAAGCAGCTACACATAAAAAGCTTCTAATGCCGTCGCACGTCATGACTTGTGTCATTTCCTAGGATTTTATTATTTATATTTTTTTCCTTTTTGCTATGTTTATGATAATAGCAAAATATGTCTTTCTCTCTTTTCTTCAAAACACAATCCCTTTAAAATTAAAAAGATTATAAAAATTTCAATTTAAAATTAATATAAAATACAGTTTCTGTTCTTTTTTTTTTTTTTTTTAATAAAGAATTTTGTTTCATTTCTAATTTAAAATGTATAATATCTTACAGGAGATTCTTTTTTTGATTATAAATAAATAAAAATTTGAAAAATTAAACATAAATACTTGTGTTATATGAGAAGTTTGTTCATGTTTTCAGCAAATTTAAGGAATGTTTAGTTTTCAATGTCCCTTGCCCTACTTTACGTTAATGCCTAGAATAATTTCCAAAACCTTAAAAATAAAAATAAGCACAATGGCTTTAGAATATATAGGTTGATTCATTCAAGGATATCTTGAGAAATATCTCTGTGAATTACGGATAGCAGTATCGTTAAATACAAAATAATCCTTAGATACGAAGGGGTGACATTGCTGACATTGTATTGGTGAATGGTTGAGGTTGGATCCAAAATTGCTTCTCTCCCAAGAAAATTGAAATGCCAGGATATTTTAAGGATTATACTATAATGTTAATAATTTTACTACAAAAAAGTTTAAAAGAAATGTTTTATTAACATAATTCTAAATATTCATTCAAAAAAGTTACATCTTTTAAGTTTTATTTCACCAGGTTTTGCCTAACACAAATAGAGGAAATCCTTGACAGAATAAAAATAGCGCAAATGGCATTGACTGACTGACGTGAACAGTTCTTGGCTAATGAGAAGGAGGGGGGGGGGTATTTTTTTAAACTATTTGCACTGTTCTCATATGAACAAAGTAAATTACCAAAAATAAAAGATTTGTAAGAATTCTAAGCATTAGGTAAAACATAAACATTTACTCAAATATTGAAGATATTGATATTTTATTAAGATGTTTTAGTAGTTAATTATTTGTCCTATTTTGACAGGGAAATGGATTTTTATTAATAAAAAATTAGGGCATTTTGTGATAAAAAAAAATTGATTAATTAAAAATGAAGAAAGTTAAAAAAGTTCTGTGAAGCCTTATTTAGTTTAGTGTCAATCCGATAGAGATTTGAAATCTGAAGAGAGTTAACAAGATGAACAAGTTACTTGACATGTAGAAATAAAAGCCATCAATTCCCTTTAGAATGTTAAATGGATTATAAAAAAAAAAAATTATCAAGTATTTTTTTTTCATGGATTGAAAGTAAGGGATTGTTCCTAAACATTTTAAGAGTTTCTATTGTATAACAATGAAGAGAAAACCAGAAATAACTGATTATGGCTTAAAAAAAAAACCTAGCAGTTTTATCAGCTGAGTGTATTCTATTAGGAACAGGATATAACAGAAAATATATCAGTTTCATTTAGATAAAGAGCGTGTTTCCCTAATCCAAAGGTTCCCAGACTTTGTGATGATGGAAAGGGAATGACAAGATTAGAATTCCAAGAAAATACTGATTGACAAAATTTAAATTGATCCTTGTCAGGGTGGAGAAACAAATCGCAGCTAAAATTTATATTTTTAATTGCAACTTAAAAAAGTGCAGTAAATGAAAAGAATGAATTGTACAAGTTTTGTAAGGCATTTTTGATAGAATATTTTAAATATATTCGCTTTTTGCAAAAGTTTGTCAAAACTTAATGGAAAACAAGTTTGAAATAAAGAGTCACCTTTATAGTAAAAAAAAAAAAAGTAATTTTAAATCTTTAATGATTCAAAAAATGTATGAATTATCACCTTTTGGTTATTTCAAATCATGAAATACAAAAGAGGAAATTTTGCAGATAAATAAAATTATTGAAGCAATCATCAAAAAAAAATAGGCATCTCAATATTTAATGTTTCCATAACTTAAAAGAATTCATTTACAAGGATGACCAGTACAAAAATGAACTGTACACAGTTGATAACCAAAATGAGCTTTTAAAATGTAACAATATAAGGGATCTATCTGAATTTAAAATATTTACTTCCATTGACTGGAAAAGAATAAATTGGACTTCATCTTTGTCCTCAAAATTTCTATTTAAGAAATGACAAAGAAAAATGAAAAAAAAAAAATTAATATATACAGTGGAGCATCGTTTATATGTTTTTTTAAATGGTCCCGGCAAAATCCAATGCATATTAACGTTGAATAACTTCATTTATATGTTTTCGTGAAATCGCAAATTTCATTTATACGTTTTTTTTTTCAAGAACTCAAGAAGAGAGAAAATGCGCATTTCAACCTTAGATTCCCACCTGCTGTTTATCGAGTCTTAGAAAAGACATGCAAGAATACCTCATTAGCAGTGATTTAAATGATAAAGTTAAGATGGCACTTTTAACTGTGCACAATGAACTTTTTTCTGTGCATTCCAAAAAGGCCCTACAACCTAAAATAACAAAATATTTTGTAAATGCTGAATGAATATGAATAGTAGTACTAGTTGTACATTAAATCCGGAATAAAAAGTTTTGTATTACCTACCTCTTGTATGTCATTTTCATGTAATATTTTAATTTACCTCTTGACTTTATATTGTTGGTTATTATGAAATTGTTCGTAACTTTTGTGAATTCTGTTTATACGTTTTCTCAGTCCCTTGAAAAACGTATTAACGGTGCTCCACTATATGTATATATTAATTTGAAATCATACCACAACCTGATCACTAACCTCACAGGAAGATAACAAAGCAAAAGGACAAACACTAACGCAAAAGGACTATTCATCCTGCCGCAAATATTTAATTCTGTGCTATATTCCATACTCCAATAATATACACCCACACTGGCAAAAAAATAATTTTTTTTTTATTAATACCTGTTTTATCTTGAAGATTTGTAATTGGCCAGTGAACGTATCTCAACAAAGACAACAAGAATTTAAGTTATCAGAATTAGAAATAAATTGGATTCTAAACGGAAAATCTTGACAATAAAAACAATTGAATCTCTTAATCTATCCAAGATTAAAAATAACTGCTTTTTTATAAAATGGAAACAGATATTTCCATCCTGAGAATGAACCTCAAATAACGAAAAAAGCAACAATAAATTCACTTAAAGTGATATGAAAAGTTTTATGTTTGTTTTACATTCAGCATAAAATATATTAATTATGTATAATAAAGAAATTAGAAAACCCTAAAGGTTATTTATTAAATTAAGGATAATATAATCAATCTTAAAAATAAAATCTTTGTGAATGTGGTACATCCTAACCAGAATGAATGATGCTTGATAATGATTGTCTACAGTTTTGAGGAATTGAGATACAGCTCATCAAGGGATCGGGACCTAATAAGTGGGATAGCGCTATAGACGGAAAATGGTTTATGAGATGGGGAAAGATTTAGACACCATTTTACAGGAAACATATTTGATTCTGCAATAGATATAGTGCAAATATGAGCTTATTTCCTATTAAAAAAATCTTTGATTGTGGTTTGCTGTGTTTGTGTGCTACTGTTATGGATTATGACATTTTCAATGCTGTTCAAGTAACTATTAACATCAATTGATACACCACTAGGAGCAACACTAATATATTTTCGGAGCAGATTTAGTGCACTGAGGGCTTCATTTCTTGTGGGAGCATTTTTCTCTGCAGATTCAGTTACCTCCGCATCATGGTCTTCATCCTGGTCAGATCATGCTGTCTGCAATCATGTTGTCGACATCACAAATTTCTGAGGTCACTAGGCTATTGTCAACTGAAACAAAATCCTCTAAACTCACATCCCCCAACTTCTCCCGTATACCAGTCCAATCCTCATCATCATCCATTAAATTGGCATTTGTTTCAGGGAGTGCTAGATCATGCTCCTACCAAATTAAAAAAAAAAAAGAAAATTAATCCCCTATCAAAGCACGGAAAGTTTTACACAGTTGGTAGATAATAACCCAATTTAACAACATTAAGAATCTTACCATAAAGAATCCTGCTCTGCTGAAGCAGTTGGCGATAGTCTGAGCATCAATCCCTTCCCATGCAGCAGGATGAAGTTCACAGCATCCAGCAAGGTGATGCGATTTGAGTCTCCACTCTCGATACACTGCAGATATCGCAAAACAACACGCTTTCGGTAGAAATGCTTTAGCACTTTTATTACTCCCTGATCCATTGGTTGAATCGTACTTGTTGTGTTGGGAGGCAGGAAAGCAAGTTCTACATTTTTCTGGTGAGCTGGACAGTTGTCGATGAAAAGCAGAATCTTGCGATTGGCTTTCATCATTTTTTGGTCTGAAGTCTTTCAGCCAAGAGACAAACAACTTCCCCGTCATCCAGGCACGTGCTTGATTCTTGTATTCACATGGCAGTCTTTTAATGTTTTTAAAACCTTGGGGCCTTGCTGACTTCCCCAACACTACCAGTGGCAATTTCTCAGATCCATCAGCATTTGCCAAAACAAGAACAGTTACCCTTTCCTTGCTTAATTTTCCACCATGGCATTTTTCCCCTTGCAACACATATGACCTGTGGGGCATTAGTTTGAAAAATAAGCCACATTCATCCGCATTAAAAACATCGCATGGCGCATAATTAGTAATGAGCTTAATTCAATTAATGGTGCCACATTTACAAATTTTATTGTCTTTTTTGATTTTTTTTAATATATATATATACAGTAGTACCTCATTATAACGGACAATTTAAAAAAAAAAAAGTCAGCCTACAATAATGGTGAGCGAAGTGAAAGACCATTTAAATTTTTGTTATTCAATATGTTGAACAATCGGTAAATGAAAATGTGTTTGCATATTATGAATACTTAAGGGACCTCCGTCAGTTATTAACTGAAGCAATAAGCAGCAAACAAACCCAGTAGAAAATAAATTATTTTTTCAAACCAATGAATGTAAGAAATCAACATGAACCAGAACCTTCTTGTTCTAAAGCGTATATGTACATATCTTTTTCAATTCAATCTACTATGTTAAAGGCTGTTTTTTATTTGATATATGATAAACTTTTTATAGGTAACTATTGTACTTTAATTAATGTACACCCTGCTGCATTACACCGCTTTAAGAATTATTTGTTATAAACCGGACTTTCATTACAATGGACAACCTTCAGCCCCTATTAGTCCGTTATAATGAGGTTCTACTGTATGTGTATATATATATATAATATTGGGTCAGGAAAAAAGTTTGTGGCGTTTTTCTGATAGATGGCATCAATTGCAAACAACGCCGGAAACACAGATCGCAGCGACACCACTAAATGCTCATTGAAAAGGTGACACTTCAGCCGTTACTTTGAGTGTATAAACATCGAAATTGGTTCAGTGGTTGGAAAGTTGTTTGCGGTTGAAAATGGAGAAAAGTAATGAAAAATTTGCTATATTTTGTAATATTTTTACGATAAAGGAAAGAATGCTGTGCAGGCTTGTGAAAAAATTTGTGCTATGTATTTTGAAGGTACTTTATCAAAATCTGTGTGCGAAAATGGTTTACTCACTTTCGTTCTGGTAATTTCGATGTGAAAGATGTGGCACGGTCTGGTCGTCCACTCACTGAAAAAGCTGATGAAATTCTTGAAAAGTCCAGCAAGATAAGCATATCAGCAGTGTCGATATTCGTATGGAGCTAGGCATTGACCACAAAACTGTTGTGAACCACTTACACAAAGCTGGCTACAAAAGAAGCTCGATGTCTGGGTTTCTGATGAGTTGAGCAAGAAAAACATGATAGACCGAATTAACATCTCCGATGCACTGCTGAAACACAATGAAATCAAGCCATTTCAGAAACGTGTCATTACCATTTCAACATGGTGGTGAAAAATGGATCACGTATGACAATCGGAAATGTCAAAGATCGTGGATAAGCGTTCGCGAAGCCAGGATTGACGCCGAAAAAGTTGTCGTGTGGATGGCGTGAGTCCTGTGTTATGATAAAATATTGCCATATGCCTGCAAAACTGAATAGTATTGTCACGAACACTATTCGTACCCCGAGCTATGCTCATATCCCTTTCCATTTTTCTATCTTGATAATATTTCTAATCACATTTTTCTTTTCCTTTTCTGACCATTTCTAACTTTCCATATTTCTCTCTCGTCGTTCTCAGTCCTGGTGTCTGTAAGTCTGCAAGTTCCCGCCAACTCGGCACCAAGATATCTTACACAATGGTTTAACAACTTTGGGAGAGACTCTTGAAAGTTTCACCTGAAATTACACAATGTCCATCTTGCCATATCGTCCATTGTTTCGGGAACTAAAAGCTTGTTTTCCCGTCCTTCTCCTGTTGTAAACTGTTCCAGAAACGCTCTCTTAACTGGGGGAACAAAGGGCCTGATGTCATAACAAAAGAGTAATTTGCCAGAAGCGACGATGGGGACAGAAATGTTTCGCCACTCCTCCAAGGAATAAAATGGCGGCCCCCGAGAGAAAGGCAGGGAGTATCTGAGAAGCAGCAGCCGAGCAGGAAACGGAGTTTTGGGAAAGACGACACGGTTCACGCGGCCAGCGGTTCCAGTCGTCAAGAACCCCACCCGCATCCAGCTTGCTCGGAGTCAACCCTTGATGGAAATCCGGCAAGCAGCTTTTCAGAAGTTGAGGTGCAAGTAAGATGACCCGAGTTCACGCGGCCGTCATTGGTACCGGCCGTCGCAGAAAACCTGCCCGCCTTCACCTTTTGCTTGGTGCTGACCCCATAAGAAGGTCGACGGCAGTGCATGTGCGAAAAGACGAGCGACAGAGAAGTTGCGGATTCACGCAGAAATACAATTCCGCCAGTCTTCAACCTGGCCGCCCGTTCGTTTTTAGCTGCCAAAATCTCCGAAGAAAAGGGCCGGCGACTGCGCGCAATGAAAAGCTGAATGTAGGGATTCTGCTGTGCGTGTATGTCGGCAGCATGGTGAGACAACCCCACGAAGAGAAGCGGTAGCATTCTCTTCTATCTTCTAGCCAATTCCTGTGCGTCTCTGTGAGCATCTTCAAAAAACGGGGACGAATTTCAGTGCTTACGAGTGTACCTCCTCAGTGCCCTAGCGGATTCCATCGAGACTGTCCCAGCCGCTCCTCTCCGTCAATGATGGATCTCTTCCCAGTGCCATCCGGGAGAACTTTATCAGCCCAGGACTGATCATAACGGACAATTGCCGAGTGAACATGTAAACATATCTCTTTACTTGATATAATATATTTTCTATTAGTTTATTCTATAATAAAACTTCCATTTAACCCTTTATCTTGAGTTTTGCCCTTTCTCTGTCATCTGAAAGGCGCGGGCCACTGGTAATTTCCCTGTCTCTAGGCCAGCTTTCCACGGCACCTCCCCCTTTTCCCGTCCAAACACCTCATTCCCTCCTTACACACCTCTCCCCTCTTTTCCAGTGATCGTGGTTTTGTTCTGGGAATGCATTAGATGGCGTGTGCCCTAAAACAACACATAACAGTATAAGAAAGTTTTGAAATGGTTGTCCACAATTATCTAATTAATTGCAGGGACATGGATAGTGAATACTTGTTAAACAGGGATGGCATGTAGCACAGGAAATATAGTTGTTGATTTTATAACTTTTCTTATTCTTTTGTTTTGGAGATTTTGTTTGTATTGATTGATTTCTTTGTTAATTATGTTTGAAGTTTGTATTATTTAAGCTGCTCAATTTTCTTGGTATTATTTTTGTTTGAACTCATTTTTTTTTTATTTTACTTTTTATTGTTAGACATATTTCTTTTTTATTTTTTATGGTCAAATTTATGATGTCAGGTAACTCTGTTATTAATAATCTTTGTTATCTCACATATAAAATATTCACTCTTAATCAATTGAAGTGTTAATATGCAGATTCTAATTGAACATGCTTCTTGAAACAATGTTGTGTGTAATCTAAATTGAAATCTTTGCCATTATTTTTATTGTTTTGATTTATTAATTCATAGTTGTTGTTGTTGTTTTAATTTATCCCTTGAGGGTAGTCGTCTATAATTTTGATAAACTGCAGTTTTCCTAAACAGGATTAAACTCTTTAAGATTCCAAAATAACAATAATAAAATCTATAATCTGTTTTTGTTTCAGGAAATGTGTGAGAAACCGGTTAAATTTAAGGACATCTTTGATTGGTGTAACTATGACTGATTCGAGGTTTGCATCAAACATGTCTAACATCAGTAGTTATCGTAATACAGTTAAAACAAGGGATTTCTTTTTTCTGTTATGGAGATCAATAACAGGAAAGAAACCAGTAGACGTGACCAGCACCAATGCACTGAACAGTGTGGACACTGCTACTGTTAGTAAAGAAATCCCCAGCACAAGCAGTTCAGGCTCAAAGTCTCCTGACATTGACCAAAGCAGTGTTAAGAAGTGTACGACAATTAGTGATGCCAAGACAGATGTAAATAAAGTGCCAACAGAGATCACTTTGAAAGACATTGCATGGCGGATTCCCACATATCTGTCCGAGATAGCAATGATTTTTGGCAGGAGTTTAGCAATCAAATCGGTGAAAAAAAGTGAAACCAAGCCACGAGGAGAAGTGGTTTCAGTGACCCATGAATCCAAAGGTAAGGTGGAAGAACCTAAGGCTGCTCCCAAAAAAGTAACCACTACTAAAACTAAAACCCCACAGTTCCAGAGTACATCAGCCGGGTTGTCCCGAGAGGCTATTCATAGTCGAACTCGATACCTGATTCGAGCCGTTGCCACAGCTAATTCAACAGCATCCAGACTATGCAGGCTTCAGGATTTTTGCAAACATCTGTTTGATAATCCGCAAGCAAAGAGCTTTGCAATTAAGGTAAACTTTATATTTTAAGAATATTCTAACTTTATGAAGTTTTTATGGTTAACTTGTAGTGCTGATATTTAATGAGTAACTTCAATTTTTTAACTTTTTTAATTAGTATCTCACTGTAGGCCTGTATGGCCCTTTTGGGTTGCAAGAGGTAAGTTGAGATCGGGTGGTCAACCCGACCACTGGCCCACTTTTAATCCACAGGAATGGATTTCATTCTATAAAGGGCTAGATGGAGTCAGGACCTGTCTCGAGGAAAATTCAGCTCGGAGAAATTCCTGCCCTTGGCCAGAAATTGGACCCTCCAGCCCCTCAGTCAAACACTTCACCACTCGGCCCAAATTACTAATTTCGCAGGTCAAAAAAATAAATAAATTTGTTATGCATAATTTGTTATTGCCATTCAATTGTAAGTTAAATCTCTTTAAATAAATAAATGATTTTCATCTTCCAATTAATAAAAGCTTGGCAATTCTCTTGTTCAATAAAAAGCAGTGAAATTGTAAAGCCTGGTTCTGGTACTAGGACCATGTAATTGCCAGTTACACTGTCCATCATTAAATATAATGTAGGATTCTTAAAACACGAGAATCTTACATCACTGATTCAAAATATTACATGTTTGAATTTAAGATTTTACATACAGTAAAACCCCGTTATTACGCTCCCGCTTATAGCACTATCCCGTTCTTTACGCTCCTTTCATACGGTCCCTAGAATTTTCTATGTAACTCTGTATACTTTTACCCTCTTATAACGCTTCAAATCCCGCTTGTAGCGCTTTTTTTATATCGGAAATTTTGATCGAAAAGAAATGTAACACTGTAAAGATTCTTTTCTTTCCCTGGTAGGAGGGAATCTTTGAACTCTTTGGAGCGCGGGTCTGTGATACAGTAAGTTAGTGCAAATTTCGAAGCGGAAATCCCTTTCTATAAGTGATAAATTGGAAATTCTCCGTAAGTAGGACGAGAATTCTACACTAAGTCAGAAGGATTCTAAAAATTCCCTCATCCAGTCTGAGAACAATAATAAAAATTAAGAATGGAATTACCAATGCAGCGAAGGGTGGTTGCAAACGTAAAAAAGTAAAGTGTGGAAAATATTAAGATGTCGAGGAAATTCTAATTGAATGGATTCATTAGTCCCGTGATGCATCAGTGCCATTAAGTGGCCCAATCATTCAAGAAAAGGCGCGTGAAATAGCGGGCAGTGCACTAAATCTGCTCCGAAAATATATTAGTGTTGCTCCTAGTGGTGTATCAATCGATGTTAATAGTTACTTGAACCTCATTGAAAATGTCATAATTCATAACACTAGCACACACACACGGCAAACCACAATCAAAGATTTTTTTAATAGGAAATAAGCTCACATTTGCACTATATCTATTGCAGAATCAAGTATCTTTCCTGTAAAATGGTATCTAAATGTTTCCCCATCTCATAAATCATTTCCCGTCTATAGCGCTATCCCGCTTATTATCCTTGTAGTTCATGGTCCCTTGACGAGCGTAATAACGGGGTTTTACTGTATTTAAAAATTAATAATATACAGAAAGTTACTGAATTAGAAAAAAAATAGAAATTTCCAATTCAAGATTTCAACTGAATATTTAGAGTTAAACAACTGAAAAAGAAAAAAAAAAAACCTCATTCTGTTTACTCTTCCCATCTAAAGAAGAAAAAAGTTTCTAAAACACATAAGCTCAAAGTATGAAAAATGAAGAATATTAAAAATCTGATTTCCTTAAATATTGTATTACTAAGATAGCATTGCATAATTTTTAATAATTTTAGATAAGTTATATATCTTTGAAGAAAAAAATAAAAATATAAAATATACACTGATATACCAAAAAAACTGAGACACCTGTCTAGTAACATGACAGGTCCTCCTTTTCTTCTTCTTTCGATGTTACAACGCATGCTAGAGGACTCTGTCCACAATCATCCAGGGATTTCCATCGACCACCTCCACATCGCACACATATTACTGTTATGAAATTACTGTTTGTGGAAATCCAAATTTCTTGTTGATTTTGAAAATGGAGCAACCATGTCTCTGGCACCTACTGTTATGCCTAGTTCAAAGTCTCTTAAATCATGATACACTGCCATCATTACTCAGTGCAATTATATGGCAATGGTTTGCAGAGATATAAGACTTTATGTGAACTACAATTGCAAGAAGATATCATTAATGCTGGGGTGTGGTGGCATGTACTGAAAATGGAAGTGACCGTCTCAGTTTTTCTGATACTACAGTGCATTCAGAACTCTTATCCAGTGGTCATTTGGGATATGTTTTCCTCGTAAAAGAATTACTGCTAATTGTAAAATAACCAACGATTGATGTTTGGTGTACAATCCAATTACATTTTATTGCAAACATTAAAGGAAATGTACTGTTTGTGTAAAATTTCCTTTTAATAATTCTGCTTTACCATTTCTACTGGCATGAAAAATATTGAAATGATCTTTCCTAGGAAATAGTGAATTTACTACATTTATTGTTTTCAAAAGCTATTGATTCAGATATTGAATAAATGTTACGTTTAATTGTTAAATGTAGTTTGTATTAATTGAAGTGGGTTCACTCCTATCAAGAAAATTCATGCCGACATTGAAATGCTCTGTTGCAGGTCCTTTCTCCATGATCAATTTTAATCTCACATCCTTAATCTGATAACTAAGATGTTATCAAAGCCATATAAAGTGCTTTTTTTTAGTCCTTAAGAAATAATTCCTAAGTTATTGCTCATGCTAAAAGTTCTTAACATACTAATTCATTTGAGAAATTGATCTTGCAAATATTTATTTGCAAAGAATGTTTAACTCAGAAAGACCTTCTTTGACATACATGTATGTATTCATCTTTTTTGTTAATAAACTTGTTTGTGAGATATTTTAGCTTAACCACTGTGCAGTTAACCCTTCAAGCCGGTAGCATACATTCCCATGTATCTGTCTCGCAACCGGTTTGACATACAGAGGTACGTTCGTTACAGGGATAGATAATTGGCAGCCTCCCGCTGTTAATTTTCTTCCTAATTCTATAATTTTCTATTGACCAAGAGACAATGAAATACGCTTATATTTTAGTGATGGACCTTAGATTTCCACACTGTTGTTCAGTCAGTAAAAATTTTACTTAGCTTCTTTCTACTCTCTAGAAGAATAAGTACGGATGGAGAGACATATGCAGGAAAGAAACCCACCGCACTGAAGGGTTAAGCTAATAGCATGACATTTCTACCATTATTTTTTTTTTATTTTTATAAGAAGAGTTTACAGCATAGTTTTAGTAATTACTTATTAATATTGTTATAAGTCATTGATAATCCTTTTCTCATTTTCTGTAGGAGAAGGCAATTCCTCTGATGCATCGTCTAAAGACAGTTGTCAAAGACCCAGAAATATTAGACAACATCAACATAGCTTTGGCCCTGATGGGATATCAGAAATCACTTCCTGGTCCAGGAATCAGAATCTTGTCTATAGATGGAGGAGGAACAAGGTATTTGAAATTAAGAGCACCTGGACTTTCTAGTTAAGAAGTAAACGAAAAGAACCAAAAATTGAAAGGATTGTTTTTGGAATGAAATAATCCCTTTCTGTGTATCTTAAAAGCTTTTGTTTTCTCCTCTTCACAAGGAGTCGTATTCCACATAAATATAGAATAATAATTCGAGATCTACTTCCGCTATAAGAACATTCAAAATAACTATGGACAGTTTGTTTTAGATATTTAAAAATTTTCGTCAGATAGATACCTCTAAATAGCCAAACTTCCATAGTTTGTTCATCCACCACAACATAATTGAATGTTTTGTTCTGTTGTTTATGGGACAAGTTGCTTTTCATTGCCAATCACTTTACTTTTATGCTATTGATTTTTTATTAACCTAAAATTTCGAAAATGAAGATGTTTTTATGCAGTAATAAACAGTACACTATTAAAATTGTTACGTGTTGTTTTAGGGCGCTCGCCATCTGATGCATCCATAAGCAAACCACGACTATGGGACAAAAGGGGAAAAGGTAAATAAGGGGGTGAATGAGGAGATTGGACGGGGAAATAAAGGGAGGTGCCGTGGAAAGCCAGCCTAGCGACCGGGGATTTATCAGAAGGCCCGCGCCTTTCAATTAAAGAATAGGGCAAAACTCAGAAAAAGGGTTAGATGGAAGTTTTATTTCAGAACAAGCTAATAGAAAAGTATATTATATGAAGTAAAGAGATAAGTTACATGTTCTCTCGATAATTGTCCGTTATGTTCAGTCCTGGGCTGCACTGGGGGGAGGTCGGCTGGGACGGTCTCGAAGGCATCCTTTGGGCACTGCAGAGGCACACTTGCAATCACCGAAATCTGTCTCCGTGTCTCCGGAGATGTCGACAGCTAAAAGCGAACAGGCGGCTGGGTTGGAGACTGGCGGAATCGTATCTCTGCACGAGTCCGCGATGTCTCCTCTGATGCTCGCCTTTCCGCACATGCACTGCCGTCGACCTTCTTTAAGGGGTGAGCTCCAAGTAAAAGTGAAAGCGAGCAGGTTTTCTGCGACGACCGTACACGCTTGCCGCGTGAACTCGGGTCGTCTTACCTGCGCCTCGTCTTCTCAAACGCTGCTTGCTTCCGTCGTGGATTAACTCCGAGCAAGGTAAATGCGGGTGGGGTTCTTGACGACTGGATCCGCGGAAGCCGTGTCGTCTTCCCCAAACCTCGCTTCCTGCTCTCGGCCGCTGCTTCTCAGACGCTCTCCTGCTTTCCTCTCGGGGTCTGCCGTTATATTCCTGGGAGGGGTGGCGAGACATTTCTGTCCCCACCATCGCTTCTGGCAACACCACTCATTGTTGTGACATCAGGCCCTTTTGTTTTCCCGCGTTCCCGATGCACATAACAAAAGAGGGAAAGTTGGGAGAAAGCTTTTAACGGTGAACAATAGGCTTCATGGCCTGATAGCCTTTGTGGACCGTTTTGAGGAGCTTTCTCGAGCCATTCCCGAAGCCGTTAAAACGGGCATAAGAGTTTCGAGGCGCCAGTTTGTCGGGAATTTGCAGTCTAACAGACGCCAGGATGGAGAAACAACGAGAGAGAAATATGGAAAGTTGGAAATGATCAGAGAAGAGAAAGAAAGAAAAGGAAAAGAAATATTAGAAAAATATTGTCAAGAAAGAAAGATGGGAAGGAATATGAGCGGAGCGCGAGGCACGAATACGTTCGTGACAAAATAACGATTATTTGAAAACTTTTAAAAGGAGTGTTTTCATTTGTTCTTCAAGAAAGTTAGTTTATCTGAGTAATTGAAAGCTTTTAAAAAGTGTCATTTTGGTTTTCAATGTAAAAGCATATTTTAAATTAAAATAATATTTAACATGTGTCACTGTGATGCAAAAGTGAAAATTCAGGCCACCACACAATTACGGATAAAATAATTTGTACACATTGAAAATACAAGCATTTTACTTGACAAGGAAGTGCAGATCGCTCGGAAAGTGCTTGTATTTTTAATGTGTATAAATTATTATCCGTAATTGTGGTGGCCTGAATTTTTACTTCTGCAGCATGTTTTACAGTTTATTTATTTCTTCACTTTACATTACAAAAAAAAAAAAAAAAAATCATTTAGATTTCTGTTATTAATCTTGTCATCTTTTATAGTAAGTTACATCAGATTGATTTGGTATTAGCAGTAGGGTTGGATTGGTAAAGCAGTGGCCACTTAATTAAATGTTAGCTTCTGTAGAATAATGTTAGTAACTGTAGTAAAAGAAAGAGCTAAACCATGTGAAACTATTAGAACTACTCCACTCTTTTCAAAGATTGATGTAAGCTTTTTAATTAAAAATTGTAATGAACATTGATTTTTTTTGTATATGTGTTATATAAAGAAGTGTTTGTTTTTTGTAGGGGTCTCCTATCAATTGAAATCCTTCGTCAGTTGGAACAAATCAGTCAGAGGCCTGTTTGTGAGCTCTTTGATTTCATGTGTGGTGTCAGCACTGGTGCTATCTTGTGCCTGCTGTTAGGACCCTTAAGAATGTCAGTGGATGAAGCAGAAGATCTTTACAAACGCACCAGTACACAGATATTTACCCAAAACACCTGGTGGGGAACGGGGAAACTAGTATTGAGCCATGCATTTTATGACACATCTGCCTGGGAAGAGGTTTTGAAGTAATTATCCTTTTATTTATTTTATGCAAAGGTAGAAATTTTAATGAAATGATTTATTGTCTTCTTAACAACAGTTTTATTATTAAAATATAATATTTATCTGCTTCAGCAGATATCTATTTTGAAGAACCATGGAACTTTACAGTGATTGTAAAGAACAAGTTTAATTTTTCAAGAAGTTTTGGAATAAGTTTCTTTTTCTGTGTGAACTTGATTGGATTTTGTAATCCCTTTTGAAGTTCCTTTCTCCATAGCTTATAGCAGTAATTTTAATATTATCATGTATTCTAAAGAAGTAAGCCTTCATGATTAAGATATATTTGTGATTATTTAATGTAATAATATTTTTAGACAGGAGTTATAAAACTACAGAAATAAATGGTCAAAAAACATTATAATTATTATTGAACAAATAATTCTCCAGCATTTCTGCAAAACAGCAAAGCCTTTAGTAGAAGTACCATATTAATGTTGATGATCATTAATAGCTGAACAACTTGCTAAAGAGTTTTGGGCTGGGGATTCTCAGACTATTTCTAGATAGTTAGGGGCAACTTTGTATAACATATCTGATCACAAAAAATTCTTAATTGCATAATAAAAGCATAAGTAATAGTTCAGTTCCACACTACAAAAATACTACTCAATTGTAGTAGGAGTGGGAATAAACTTTCCTGCTTAGGGCAAGCTAATTATATAAAACACTTTATATGGCAATAAGCTATTTTTGGATTCTCCAGTTAAGAAATTCAATAATAATGGAGCCCAAGTGATCAGTGTTGAGTGTAGGATATTTTGAATTTAAATACTATGTATTACAAGGAGGCATAATATTTTTTCTGAATGTTCAAAGGTGGCTAAATCAGAATAGTCTAGGACAGTAAAAGTGTTGAATCATTCCTGTTTTAATTAAATAAGGGAGTGCAGCGAAATGCACATACTTACAAAGATATTGGTGAGAAACCTGACAGTTTCCAACTTCAGGGGAATAAAGATGGGAGGACAGCACAATACACACAGAGATCGAATGTCCAAAGCACTGTCTTAATTTCTCACTAACATCTTGTAAGCTTGTGCATTTCCCTTGCACACCCGTGTTTTAATTATATATTAGTACAAGTTAAGCCTAAATACCTTTGCCAATTTATCCTTCATTTAAGAAATAAAAGTAAAATAATTCTTTGAAGTATTTCACTTCTGTAGGAATATTATTGACAACTACTGATGGTATTCATCAAATTTAGATGATTTTAAATTAAATTTTGCTGGCTTAAAAAAATTACTTTTAAAAGGATTCTTATTTAAATTAAGATGAAATTTCAGTTGAAGTAATTAATGACATCTGAATCTGTTTTTATTTTCTTAGATCACA
Organism: Thereuonema tuberculata; assembly: GCA_023159025.1. Classification (NCBI taxonomy): domain Eukaryota; kingdom Metazoa; phylum Arthropoda; class Chilopoda; order Scutigeromorpha; family Scutigeridae; genus Thereuonema; species Thereuonema tuberculata. Next base: position 9,832,566 of record JAFIDM010001028.1, read on the forward strand.
CATTGGTACACAAATTCTAATTGATACAGCAAAAGATCCTAATTGTCCCAAGGTAATCCTAGGAAAATAGATTCATTTTATCTTTTCTTTTAACAATTGCTTGTAAAAAATTTAATAATAGTGAAGTAATTAACAGTTTAAAGAAAATTAATTTTTTAAAAATATTTTAGCTTTTTTTTTTTTTTGATATGAAATAATTCACTTCTTTCTTAATTGCTGTAGGTAGCTTGTGTTGCAACGGTAATGAATCGTGCCCAACTCGTTCCTTTTATGTTCCGTAACTACGATTTTCCACATCGGAGCGATTCCAACTTTCCTGGATGCTATTCATCACAGTTGTGGGAAGCTATACGTGGGTCTGCTGCTGCACCAGGCTATTTTGAAGAGTTTAAAGTAAAAGATTACATCTTACAGGTATCTATTCTAGTATTTATTATTATTTGGTATATTATTAAAAAGATGTTATTTGTAAATATTCAAAAGGAGCATTTTCTATTAGATTAAATTAATCTAATACCAGGTCTACCGGCTTAAATCCGCTGTTTGCTCATAGATGGCGTAAGTGGTCCAATAAAACGACTATCGAACCATCATATTGTTAGTTTCATGCGTTTGACATCTGTCAACAATAAGCAGTGCACAACAACAGCAATTACAAAGAGGAAATTAATTTTTTCCTGTGTTAATCATGTCGAGTTTTGTGCCAAAAAAGGAGCATCTGCAGGGAGCTCTGCTTTTCTGCTTCAATCTCAAGAAATCGGCGGTCGAATCGCACCGAATGCTTGTGGAGGCCTATGGCAACCATGCTCTATGGCAACCGTCCTCAACAACATGCAGAGACTGGTTTTGTCGGTTCAAAGGCGGCAATTTCAATGTTACTGACAAGGAGCGTAAAAATCGGCCTAAAAAATTTGAGGACAGTGAACTGCAAGCACACGCAATCGCAAAAAATGCTTGCCGAGCAATTGGGTGTTGCTGAACAAACCATTTCCGATTGCCTACGTGCCATGGGAAAAGTCCAAAATATCGGAAAATGGGTCCCACACGAATTGATCTATCGGCAGATGGAGCGATGCCAAAACACATGTGAAATTTTGCTTGCCAGACAAAAAAGAAAGTCCGTCCTGCATCAGATCGTTACTGGAGATGAAAAGTGGATCTATTTCGAGAATCCTAAACGCCAAAAATTGTGGGTTGACCCTGGCCAACCATCAACATCGTCCGCAAAACCCAATCGCTTCTGACGATAGACGATGCTTTGTGTTTCGTGGGATCAGGAGGGTGTCGTCTACTATGAGTTGCTGAACCAGGGGAAACTGTCAATGCCCATCGCTACCACCACCAACTGATCAAATTGAACTGTACTCTTAGTGAAAAAAGGCCGGAATATCAGAAAAGCTGACAAGCTGATTGTTCTCCATGACAATCGCATCAACAATGGTCCGCAACTACTTGGAGGCACTCAACTGGGAGCTGCTACCCCATGCCGCTAACTCACCAGACCTGGCACCTTCTGACTACCACTTGTTTTCGTTGATGGGCCACTCACTTGCTGAGGAACAATTCAAATCCTACGAAAACGTCTGAAAATGGCTCGATAAGTGGTTTGCCTCAAAAGGGAGGGATTTTTTTTGGTAAGGTATCCACAAATTGCCCGAGAGATGGGTAAAATGTGTAGTTAGCAAAGGCCAGTACTTTGAATAAACCATTTTTTCACTTTCTATTGAAAAAATGTGTTTTTTATTATCTAAAAAACAGCGGATTTAAGCTGGTAGACCTGGTACATACCGAAACTTTTGTACCAGTCAAACGCTTTTAAATTAGCACTAATGATTTTACAAACATAGCAGAATATTTTGCCCTTTCTTCATTTAAAAAAAAAAAAAGTGGTATTTGTTAATGCATTTGTTCAACTGAAATATTCATAGGAGTGAAATGTATCATTTACAACCAAAATAACAATCTTTTTCAAATGAAAAAAAGCAAAGTATTTTATTATGTAAGTAAAATAAATTAATGTGTAGCCATGAAGTTTCATGAAAAAATTAAAAGTGCACATAAATAAAAGTTCTTACACCCTGAGCAACCATGTCAGGAATCTGAGACAGCTGTGCACTTAATTTTTTCATGATATTTTATTGTGTGTTAAAAGCAGTAATTTTATATCACAAACTGCCCATTGCTAAATTGTAACAAAAAAAAAAAAA
>JAFIDM010001028.1:9834872-9859223 GCA_023159025.1 Thereuonema tuberculata
AAAAAAAAAAAAAGTTTCAACAGGCCTAAGAATTGTCGTCTCTATATAGCATCAGAAAATCTTTAAAAAATTGGTGGCACTTTCAACTTGCATCCTTAAAGTGCAGGCTGTTGTGTGAAAATTGAACATTATAGTACAAATAGAATTGCCATTTATGAGGTATCATAACTTTATCCAGATATTTGCTCAAATTTAAGGAATACAATTGATTCAGTGACATGTACAGTAAAATCCTGGTTTACTGTATTTAGGAACTAGAAATAAAGCATTCAAGATGCTTCAATTGCACTTTGATGACGGTTTATGCCATTATGAGTAATGGGCCACAACATACCCATAATTTTAAAGCACCTATTTCAGTAAGAAATCATGATGAAATTGTTATTGAAGTTTGTCCAGTAAATTCTGAAAAAGATTCCGAAATATGCAGGTCAAATTTAAAGTAAGAGAAAATGTGCATGCTGTTCATTTTGACTCGATGTAAATAGAATGTGTAATACATATAACACAACAAAATGGTTAATATCACATAAAAGCCTGGGATATCCTCTTCAATACCAAGTAGCTACTTTTTTATATAGTCACCACTTACAGCAGTACACTCGCACTAACAATGAACTACACTTGAGAGCAGAAAAATCGCACAGTTGCATTTTTTACTTTTGTTTATTTTTCTCGCGATTCGCAATTTTTTTTTAATCAAAATAATGTCAATTTAAAGATCGTTTCATCACCTATCCAATGATACCATTTAAATGTGTATTGTCCCTTCAAAACCAAGACAATAACAGCAATAGAACAACACCCCAAATTGATAAAATCAAATGAGGGCTGTAATTAAGGCTAGAGGAGGGAATACCCGTTATAATAAAGATCGTTTTATAAATGTTTGTATTGAATTTTGTTTTAATCACCATTTCCCAGGCTGTATGAAAATGAGGTTTTCTGGTAGGTTTGGAGATTCCTCCAAAAAGCACTCTGCTGACACGCAATACACACTTTAAGTGGTATCATTGGATAGGTGATGAAACAATCTTTAAATTGACATTATTTTCAATAAAAAAAATTGTGAATCGCGAGGAAAATAAAACAAAAAGTAAACAAATGCAACTGTGCTATTTTTCTGCTCTCAGGTGTAGTTATTTCATCCTGTTGGCATAGAATTCTGGTCTTTTGGAGCAGAACCAATGGCGAACAGCAGCTTCAACTTCTGTATCTGAGCTGTAGCGATTGCCCTTCAGGTGTTCCTTCAACTTTGGAAACAAAAACAATCATTAGGCATAAGATCTGTGGATTTTTAGCCTCTGAAGAACAGTCACAGTGCGATGGCTAATGTGAGGCCTAGTGTTATCGTGGTGAAGAATTACATCCATTCCTGGGCGCACCTTGTGCAGTCATGCCCACAACCTCCACAGTGTCCACATACACCTCGGAATTCACAGCTTTGTGACCAGTCAGGAACTTGATGTGTATGACACCTTGAAAGTCCCAAAAGACTTTCCAGCAAAAAGACAATTTCCTTGATAATGCCATATAGTCTTCACTTTTTTGGGTGCTAGGGAATCCATATGGAGGTACTCCATCAACTGACATCTCGCTTCCGTCCAGCAGTTCTTGACAAATTTTCACTGCTCGCTGCTTAAACGATATTGCAGTGTTTACTACTCAGTCAGATCCTATTGCATAGTGAAGTTACTTCTTGGTGATGTAAGTCAGTTACCAGTGTTCACACTAGCACCATCTCTAGATACTTCCTCAAACTATCTGTGAAAATATAACTGAGGAGGCAAAAATTATCAGCATGCCCTCTTAGTATAAGCCGCCTTCAGCTTATACTAGATGCAGAAGGTTTATTAATATAAATACCAATGCTTCCCAGCCTGCTTTGTTAAGCTTGTACTAAATTTAAATAAGTATTTAAGTGATCTCCTGCATGAAGATAATTATTGTTTTGTTTTATTTTATAGGATGGAGGCATTTTGCATAATAACCCTTGCGCTATTGCAATCCACGAAGCAAGACATTTGTGGCCAACTGAATCAATCCAGTGTGTGGTGTCAGTTGGTAATGGACGATATGAACCTCAGCTTCCTGTCTCATCAGAATACAGTAGTCTTAAAACAAAGCTGTTAAAAATTGTTGACAGTGCGACTGATACAGAAGGTAAGAAGTCATCTATCTTGTAATTGGATGAACAATTAACGACATGTTTTCAGTCTTTAACTAATAATTGAAGAATTTATTCACAAAACGTTTAAGGCTTGATATAATATACTCTTTAAAAAAATGGGTGGCTTTGGACAGTGATAGTTGTTGAGGCTTTCAAATTCAGAACAAGTTCTATTTTATTGATATTCAAACCTATTAAGGTAACTTTGTGATACAAGTAGGCAATGAGTTTACTTTTGTGGTTTTTAGTTGCGAGCTCCATGTAAAATTATAATAATTTAAATATATAAAAATAAAGTTTAATAAGGCAAAAACAGCTGTCCCAGATTTCCACCGATGATGGTGCAGTGTATTTTTTAATTTAAATATATATTTAATAACTTCAATAACATAGTTGTTATCAAAATTATAGTTGAAATATTTTTGTCTTTATTATATTGCAAGAATAGTGCAAAATTTATACTGCTGTGAAATTTATTAGAAATAGTAATAACACCACAGTTTCTGCAAACACAGAATGAGGGGAAACTAAATATTGTCCCTCTAAAAATGGTTTGCTTTAAAAAGGAAAGGAAATAAAACAAATTACGAACGTTTGATTCTGCATTATTAACCAATAAATATATATTTTTTTTAATCCCATTGTTTTAATTAGCATTTTATATCACCATATGTTTTCATGAAAACTTTTATTTTCTTTTATCATTTCAGCTGTACATACCGTTCTCAACGACTTGCTGCAACCATCTAATTACTTTCGGTTTAATCCCTACTTGTCAGAGTTTCTCAATCTGGATGAAATTCGACCTGAAAAGTTTCAGCAGTTGAAGAATGATGCTGCAATGTATTTGCGAATCAATGAGCATAAAGTACGCCGATGCAGGGATAAGCTTGTGGAGAAGAAATCTTTTGTGTATAAATTTGTGGACGCTCTCAAATTAAACTATCTCACCTATAAATAAAGCCGTTGATAGAAAGTATAAGAACTCAAAAAGGCCCTTTTTTAGGGATTTCTAGTAAATATTTATATTGTAGATAGTGTCAGATAATTTAAACTAGAAACGACTAAAAATAGCCTTTTTTATTCCTATACTCTTTATCATTTGAAAGGCATTGTGGTCCATTAAGATGTAAAAATTGATGAATAGAAGCACCGTTTACAGTAAGCTTCATGTATATAAAATTATGTAGCTTTAATAATTTATTTGCAAATTTCTTTACAAAATTTGCTCTCTCTCTTTTTATTTTTTTATAAAATGTGTTCTGTGATATTAATAAGCAAATATTGTTCAAAATTTTATCGACAACTTGACTAGAACTCTGGTAAAAAGTCCTATTTCCTTCACTTTCATACACATTCATCATTTTGTGTTGCAGTATTGTTTTCAACTCTGCCTAGCTCTTACAGTTTAATACATTTACTTTACATAAATGAGCAATTGTATGAGAAGGCACATAAGAGCAGGATATCAAAAATGCAACATTACTTAATTTGTTAATGCAACATTAACAATCAAGTGAAGAAATTTTGGATTTGCTGCCAATATTAAATTCGAAACCCTTTCAGATAATTCAGTCAGTTCATCTGTTAATTGTGTATTCCTGTAAGAAGATTCAACTTCAGGCTACTTCTGCAAGCTGTGCTCTTTTTAGGAATTAGTCGTCTTAGTGTAGCATCATCATATTTTCAAAATTACTTGAACCTTAGGACAGTGTTTGACATGGTGTTTGTTACTTTACAAGTGCTTCGTCTTTCAATGAATTATTTAAAATAAAAAAAAATAAAAAAACTGATTAGAAATTTCTGCATATTTTTAAAATGTAATGAGTAAAAATCAGGATCATTGCACTGAAGTAAAAAGAACACTGTCTGTTTGGAATGACTGAACTCGTACATATTTGAAGCAGCTTAAATATAAATTAAGTCCTTTTTAATGTAAACTGAGCATTGTTAAGCTTAATAACAATGATGCTTTTAAAAATGTATTGAATTAATATCTGTAAAAAATTGTCAAGTAAAGATGCTGGTGGATTGCAATCATTTTTGCATTTAATTTTGGCAAGTAAGAGATTAACTTCCTCAATCATATCAGTAATAAAATTGTGAACAAAGAATTTGAGTTTTAAGAGTCTGTTCTTAAGAAATGAATGTCACATTATTCATAAAACCATGTCATGATCTTAACTCAAATTCTTCATGACTTCATGAATCTGTATATATTTAACTGGATAGTGGGCTACTGTTCAAAAAAAAAAAAAAAAAAAAATTGGAATAAATGATTTTGGGGAGAAAAAAAAATCTCTTAAGAATTAATTACCTATTTTCAAAGAAGCATTTGCATTTATTTGTTTCACTGTAATCTTTACTCTTTCATGCACTTGCTGTCATTGGGTTATTTCCTTTCCTTAAGATTTACATTATTCTAAGGAAATTCCAAAATTTTTAAAAATAAATTGCTTTGAAGCTGAAATAACTGAAAAACTGCACTTAAATTACAATGTCATGCAAAAGCTTCAAAGATAGGGCTGCAATTTTTTAAAATCTATTCAAATTTATACAATTATTCCAACCTCTTATAACCGAAAAATTAAAAAAAAAAAAAGAGTAAGGATTTGCACTTTTTTTATGTAGAATGCAGTCATTTCAGTAATATCCATACCACATCTTTCAATCTTAAATTGTTGATGTGATCTGCAGGTCGTTTATATATATAGAGATACATAAGAACAGAACACTATGCAACTTGAAATCAATTTAATTTTCCCGTAATGATTTAATACTTATGAAAGATACTCTTAAATCAGTTAAAGTTTCTAAACTTCTAACAATTAGTAAACTTGAAATCATTTTATCTAATAACACTGATCTTGATCAGAAAATGGGCAAATATGATCATGAAAAAAATAAATGAAAATTATAGATTGCCGATTGACTGATGCAAATGAAATGGTTATTGGAACTTTATTCCCACTTAGGTGTATTCATACGTTTTCTTGGGTGGCACTCAACTAGTTAAGACATCTGGATTTCGCCGGACATGTCTTGATTTTTAGGTGTCCTGCATCTAGCCAGGCATTGTAGAAAATCAGAAATTGTCCTGCTTTTGTAATGCTATCAGACATAACTTTACTATTTTTATTTAATATGATATGAAACGAAATGGCGGACAGGTAAACAGTGATTTAGCAATAACCGACGAAAAACATATATAACGAAGATATTTCAATTTGCAGTTAATTAAAATTATAATTAGGCATTTAGTTGTGACTATACAAAACTTCGGGGCACTCCCTACTATAGCTACAGTGAATACAAGGTAGGCGGTGCTTCGATCACTCGATGCAGAAGCACCTTTTAATTATCGATCAATGTAATTCCGGTTCCTTGCTAATGCATCTGCATGTGAATTCAATTGGCGAACTTCTTTGATGGCATGATTGTATGTGTTAGTGTTATCTTTTGAATATTTTCCAATCTTTAAATCGTTTAACATGTCGAAAGCAGGTGAAAATAGAAAAGGAAGTGCAAATTTTCTGACAATTTAAGAACAAAGTTTTCATGTTTCAAAGGGGATGGACAGAAGTGAAGGTAAGTGCATTATCTGTAATTGTTTTGTGAGTTTGGGACACACGTGTGCAGGAGATTTGCAGTGACATATTGATACAGCAAAACAATTACATTCTTATCAAAAAAGATAAGTGCATTTTTTAGTCCAAAATTTACTTTGTTAGACAAAAAGGTTAAGGCACCCCAAGGAACTTTGAACATATCATACGATTTCACACCATCGGTCATACAATTCCATGGACTGTATCTCTTTTGTGTTAAACAATAATATCAAGTGAGGGAGGAGTAAATCAGAAGCTATTGTTAACCATATTCTTGACCCTCAAGCTTTGGATATTGTGACAAAGTTTAAAGAAATGATGTACTCTGAATTGCCACAGATGCTAGCAACCATGGAGCATTAAAACTATTCCCATTAGTTGTGCATTATTTCAATAAGAATTTCTAGTAACTTTAGAAATAAAAATCTGTGCCAATGAAACTGCAGAGACAGTATCAGATTACGTATCACATACATTAGAAAAACCTGAATTATCAACTAAGTACAGTTCACATTGGAATTATCCCAGAAAAGGCATACAGCAATTTTTTTTTTATTTTTTTTTTTTCAAAATTTTATTAAAGAGTACAAATGAAATTGTCAGTATTGGACGTCCTCCACAATTGTTAGAGGATACAGTGCAGATTGCCTAGTGTTGACATAGAGAGCATAGTTCTGAAAATATTTAACTTTTTCCATATTTAAGCAGTAAGAACAGAACTCTTGCAAGAATTTTGTGACTTAGCTGAAATCAAATATGAAGAACTTCTATGCCACACTAAAACGAGATGGCTGACTATTCTTGATATTGAAAAGCTCCGAAAAATGTATCAGCATTGAAAGAATACTTTCTTTTACAACTCAAAAAAAAAAAAAGTGTTCTCACAACCATAAGAAATTTCTTTGAAGATGAACTGGCAGAGTTGTTTGTGGTGCCTTCATTCTAATGTTTTTTTATATTTCATGTCAAGATATCTAAACTTGAAAAGGAAAGCATGTCTACCGTAGAAGTCATTGATTTTGTTTTAACTTCACTCGGGAATAGACTTAGGAAAAGTTTGTGCCTATGAATGTAAGAGAAGCATGAGAATTCTTTAAAGAGAATGGATTGGAGCAAAAATGTATATGCTTCAAAGAATAGATTGCCGAGTTTTACAACACTTGCCTTGAATAATTGCAGAAATGCGCTTCACATCTGGAAGAATTAAAATGCTTTCAATGGTTAAAGATGAAAATCTTAACACCATTAAGTTTGATCAAGTGGACTCGTGTTTTCACTACCTACAAAGTAAGCAAGTAGAAATTTCAAGTGTCAAAACTCTTTGACCAGTTCTGCAACTTTTAACAGTATGCGGTTAATCTAAGTAAAGAAGATTATAAATCTCCCTTAGATAAAACAATGGGTTCACTTCCTAAAGGCACATCCAAATCCTGAGATAAACTCTGCTTCAGATCTGCCACTTTCACTTTGCCGTTATGCAAAAGTGAAGAGGGTATTTTCTCTCTTCAATTATTATAGGACCAAAGAGAGAAACTGTCTATTTCTGAAGTCCATTAAACGAATTATGTTTGCAAAATTTAATTTAAGACAAGGTATAAGCTTCATTTGTAATCTGTACAGAATACAGCAAAATAGTTAATTTAATTAATGATTAACAGTTTTGTATAAATTTTATTTTATATAAGACTAACAATTTACCTTATTCTATAAAATATTGAAAACAAGTGTCACATTTATCATGTCTTGCTTTTTCAGGTAAAATGTTCTGCTTTTTATTTTTTTCATCGGGTAACCCTAAAGTACAATGATAAAATACAAATGGAAATCGTCGGTGCTTTTGCTTGAGAAATAAGAGAGGCAAATTTAAATAGTGATCATTATTTTGTGGTGGCCAGTTTCAGGATTAAAATCAATAAATCAACTGTAAGGTTCCAAACACCAGGCAAGTTGTAAGAAAACTAAAGGATAAATCAGTGAAGGAAGATTTTCAGATAAAACTGAACTGTGTTATGCAATTATGTGTCAACCCACAATTTCAAGAAATTGACTTAGGCTTTGCTGGACTCACGAGGGGTACTAGAAGTAACTTTCTGAATAACATAATCTTGAAAATGGCAGCCATAAAAATTATATGCTGCTTAACACTTTGCAGGTGTTTTACTCAAACAGTAGATATTGTGAGTTGACAAATCATTGCATAACACAGTTCAATTAACCGATGTGAAATGGAGGATGAAGAAGTAAATCAACACTGACTGAAAGAAAAGGATGTATTTTTAAAAACTGTTCCAGTATTGGGTTTAAAAATCCAAAGGAAGGAATGGATGATTGAAGGCAGAAGATTGAAGAAAGGAAAAATGTTGAAAGACAAACAACAAGAAGAAGAAAAATTGAACTACAAAATGAATATAGAAAAAAGAAACGTGAAGTAAAGCGAAGTGTATGAGCAGACCACAGAAAATGAATGAGTGAGCTAACAGACAGCCCAGAATGCTGCAAATATAAATGAGTTGAAAGAAGTTTTTCAAATTATGCCAACACTTTCCAACAAAAAATTTCAAAGAAATAGACCAGTAAAAAGTACAGAAGGAACACTGTTGAATGAACAATTAGAAAGATGGAGAAAATACTTTAGAAAATATTAAATAGGCCTGATGTTTCAGATCTTGATGTTGAATCTTGATACAATTTTTTTGGAAGAAACAAGATATTAGATGTGATGGACTATCAAGAGAAAAGTTCAGAGCACAACTGAAACTAATAAAGCACCTGGTTTACAAAACATCCCAGCAGTGATATTTAAAGTAGATAATGATACAACTGTTGAATTGTTGTATCCTCTTTTAAAGAAAGTTTTGGAGTCGGGAATAATGCTTGATGATTGGAAAAGAGGTCTATTAATTAAGCTACCAAAAAAAAAGGGGGGGGGGAGAAACTGGAGAGGAATTACATTGTTGTCGATGGATAAATTTGCATGGATAATCTTTTTATATTGCAAAAAAAAAACTGATGCAGCCGAAACACATTTGGCCTCTATAGATTTAGAGAAAGCATGATTCATTTCCTAGAAATAAACTGTAGGAAGTGCTAGAAAAAACAATTTAAACCCCCACACTTATCGAAGTAATTAGAGAAATTTATAAAAATATGTGGCTTACATACACCATTGGCAATACCAATCTAAAGCTATTGTACCTACGAAAGGATTAAGACAGGGATGTAGCCTGTCCTTGATATTGTTCAGTTTTGGGATATGGAAGTGAAATATGGGTTATGACTGAAAACTTGATAAGTAATAGCGGTAGAGATGGACATATACTTCTGTAGAAGCTCAAGGATCTCTAGATTGGACTGTAATGAAAATGAAGAAATTAGAAATCGACTGAATGCTTCTGAAAATTGTATTTGTAAAATAGAAAAATAAAGTTTAAATTGGTTTGAACACGTGCTTCAAATGGAGGAGAAAAGATGGCCCCAGCAATTACATTAATGGAAACCACCTGAAAAATGTAAAAGAGGAAGACCACGTGGTTTGAGGGAATTAAGAAATATATGGAGAGCAGAGGATCATAAGCCAGGATGCACAGAAGAGATGGCTTTGGAAGATGGGAACAGAAAGATGGCAAAATGCTGTATAACCTGGTAAGGAGTATTGTGGAAAAAAACCTTGTGTAAGGAACAAGCAGGATTCCATAGTAATCAATCATGTGTAGATCAGATATATGTCCCTTATATAATAATATAGCAAAGCATTGACTATGTTTCTAACATCTATCTCATGTTCACTGACTTTGAAAAAGTTTTTGAATCCACAGAAATAAAATGTAGAACACAGTGAAGAGAGATGGAATCCCAATGCACATTATCAAAATAATTAAAGTTAAGATGGCTATGTGCCAAGCCATGCATGATGGAAAGCCAATGGAACCCATTCCTGTCATGATGAAGAGTACAACAAGAGAACCAACCTTATTTCTCATGGTGATAGATGAACTAATGTGGAAGGTAACAGAAAAAAAAAGAAGAAGAGGTATTAATTGGGATATCAGAACAACTTCAAGATCTTAAATTTTGCAGACGTTATCTGCCTGATGTCTCTTACCTTTGAGAACATGGCAACGAAAGTAAAGGAGCTTGAAGAAAATGGAAAAGTATATGGTTTGAAAATTAATATTGAATAGACCAAATCTTCAGTATCAATAAGAAAAAATGTTAAGAATTAAATGAAAACAAAATTGAAGATGTCAGTAAATTCACTTATTTAGGCAGTCTTATTGTGGAACATAAGAAGTAAAAATGAGAACTCTAAAGGCAAATGCAGCTTTTGTACAGTTGGATCCGATGAGAATGGCAAGAGAAATTTCTATTTCCCTTAAACTGAAGTTATTTAATAGTAATGTGTCCTACTGTATAGAAGCGAAAGTTGGAAGGTTACGAAAAAAAATATCAGGTGATTTACAAGCTTTTGTAAATAAATGTTTAAGAAGGAGCTTCAAAAGTTAGTTGATTTTTAATGGTATCATTGGCTAAGCTACACCAAGTAAAGTCAACATAATTATGAATGAAAAGCTGTGGAAACTTGCAAAAGAAGAACCTATTGTAATGACAATAAACAAAAAAGACAAAAAAATGGAAATGGATAGGCCATACTTTTCGAAAGCAACATATTCCATTGAAAGGCAAGTGATGAGCTGGAATCCAGAGGAACAGAGAAAAGGAGGTAGGCAAATGGCAAGCTGGATAAGAACTGTGCAAGAAGCCCGAAGAGCTGGTAAAACATGGAGATGAAAATGTTGGCTCAAAACAGAATAACATGGAAATGATTTGTGGATGCCTTATTCCCTGTTATTACTCAATGGAGCATAAGTAGAGTGAAGTCATTTTAGCTAAATGGAGCATAAGTAGAGTGAAGTCATTTTAGCTAATCATATAAATTTGTAGAATTTTAAGAAAAAAAATATCAAAATTCTTCTGCAATCTTGATTGTTCAAAGATGCATCATGTATTTCAATGTCTTGAAGATCAGCCTCTCTACTGAGCTCTAACATTCCTACTATGTATTCAAACCCTCAGCAAAGTTTATCCAGGAGTTTTAGTCTATATTTTGCATCAAACAATTGCAGCCAAGGTACTCCCAAAATAATGATATTCTTAAAAAATGTATGAAAAAATCTGAAAATCTGGGCTTTCTTTCCAACTAATCTCTCAATTAAGCATGTTGTCTTTCATATGGTTTAGAAAAAGATGTATTTGTTCTTTCCAAACAAGATTTCACAAAAGCATTGATGGGACTTAGAAATCTTGTGACATTTTTAAGTAAAAAGTTTTCGACTTTTCTGTTTAAAAGATTTAAAATGACCATCTTTTTTATTAAATGATGGCTCAAAGACAATTTCTTGACTTTTCATCGGTTATTAGCAACCCATCAACAGAGGGACTGAAGTACATTCATCACAAAATATCCTAAAAGACAGCAAACTCATAAGATTAAAGGCCCCCCCCCCCCCACTGATTAATCTATTAAGAAATTCATGAAATAATTTAATTTCTTATTAAGTTTTTCATTAAATATTAAGAATTTAATGAAAAATTTATTTCATGAATTTCTTAATTTGGTCCTCATGAATATTTAACTTTTATAAAAGAGGGATTATTTTTATAACTTCTGTATTTTCATTGGAAATTTATTTCATATTTGTTCAGAACAGTTACTTTTGTGACTGCTACAACAAATAGGTTATAATTAAGAGTTGAAGACTTCCAAGGAATTCTCTCAGTTTAATGGATGCTATCGTGTGATAAATCACTGAAAGAAAAGTGTATTTCAGCCATTTCTCAACTTGTATTAAGTCAAAGTCTTCCGATGCTGCAGTGTTTTTGTACTGACAAGGACAGTTTTAGTAATGTCAAAAGCCTCGACTCATTTCAAAAACAATCTGGGAACCAACCCAATTATACTTTTCTTAACCCTCCGTCGGTCGCAATAGACCTGACAGGCACAGGTCAATTATTTTTGTTCTCCTCTCCACCGCTAAAGCGCATAGGGTTCCGCCGCTCCAGATACTCGCGTTTTTTTCAACGGTGTTTGTGATGCATTTAGTCAGTTTCAACGCTATTCGCTCGGAGCAGAGATCTAACCTTTGTGGCCTCTGAAGCCAATTGCGCCTGAACTTGTCCGTTTTTTGAAAGTTCGCATTATTTATCATCACAGTTGTTTAGTTTGCTCATTTCATCAACGAAAAATACTAAAGTTGAGGATATTCTGTGGAAATATGTTGGTTTGAATTCGTTTTCGTGTTTTTTTATTTGAAGAAGTTTGAAGATGAATGGAATTCCAAGCAGCCTGCAAGTCCACTTGAAAAGGCATTGTCTCATCGATGATCGGGAGAAATCCTCCCCTCCCCCCATCCAAAAAGACGTAGATGCATCACCTGCACTGCAGAAACGGACCACAGACGGATGTCGAACTACGAATGCTATAGATGTCATCAAGCGACCTGCCTGTCCCATGCAAATATGATCTGCCAAGGCTGCACTTCATTGGGTCAATGCACCTCCACTCCTCTATTCCAACAGTGAATCTTAAGAAGGCTGATTTTGTTTTACCTGTATTTTGAGGTTTGTCAATAATTGTAAGGATTTATTATTGTTTTAGTAATGAAAACTGAAGGCAATTTGGTGCTTGGTCTGAAATTTCAGTCTTTTTTGTAATACTTATTTTGGTGTAATAAACAAGGTTTTATATTCAAATTTGAAATAGTCTCTCTTTATATAGCCGAATGAAGGTCACTAATCGCTTTAAGAGCGTTAGAATTGCATCAATTAATTGCTAAAGATGGTTTTCTAATAGGCACCTGTCAGGCGCATTGCGTCGAACTCGGGAGTCCAGGAGTTGCGACCGACGGAGGGTTAAGCTCTCTTATTATTTAAAAGAGTTCCATTCAATAAAAGTCAACTTTGTATTCAGACTAAAACTTTTCTCTATAGTTAAGTAATTCTTAAGTACATTATCTAGAAGTTAAATGAATAATGAAAGATTTCTTGTTCTGATAAACCATAAGGGGAGAAATAAGTAAAACAACACTAATTAAATAACAGCTTTTTTTTTACTTGCATCCAAAAACAAATTCCATGTCTTTCTTTAATTTACAATTTGTTTTATTTAAGGTTTTGCTTGTAACGCTGCCTTTTCAGCAGCATTCTTCTTTGCTTGAATCATCTGCTGCTTTGGATTTTTATTGTGCTTGCGAGCAAACTTTAAATTCCTCAGAAACTTTCGGTCAACCTAAAGAAAATACACAATAATGTGAGTTAAATTAAAGTATTAGTTTTGACAGATTCATATTTGCAGTTTTTAAATTTTGTTATTTAAAATAAGTTTTTTTGTAATCAAGTCTAAAAGAATTGTAACTGCATTGTAAATAAATCCATAAAAAAAGTATACTAATAATAAGGAAATAATGCCAATTATTTTAGCGTCGACTAAACAAAAAAGATCAAAATGCATTCCTCTTTTCAATTCTAATAATAAATTTTTCTTGGGAAACACTACTTACTCCTATCATTGATGGATGCCTAAATGATCTGGGCTTTTTAATTCCATTTCTGTGTGCTTTGCTGTCTATTGAAGAAAAAGAAAAAATCACATTACACAAAATAATAAAGGACAATATTCATTATCATATCATGATGCTTTTGGATTACCAACTTCCATCAACCATGTTTTGTTTACTTGATTCTGATTCCAAGAGCCCTTTTTTTTTTTTTTTTTTAATTTGAAAAGGAAAGTCTCTGGTGACATGAAATTTAATGACAACACGTGAGATATTCCCCAGAAACTTCCTGAATAACTTTGTCCACTTTCTGTACAGAAAAGATATACATACATTTCATTTTTACTAATGTCTACTTGTAATGTTTGTATTGATGCTTTAATTAACCTTGCCCTGGTTGGCTCTTCATCCCTTATTATTCAAATTACTTTACAGTAAGGGAATATAAATCTAATAACTGATTATACTGATAGATTATCAAACATTTGTCTTAAACAGTACAATACACATATCCAATGGGAAATTGTGCATTCTCAGTATTTAGGTTAGTTCTTATGGAAATACCTATCAACTCAAAAATAATGGAAAAAAAAAAAAACCAACAACATAATAATTTGTTTATTATATTTTTAAGCTATTCCCTAGCAATAAACAAAAAAACCTTATAATAGTTGATGAACATTTTCAATTGAAGGCTTCATGGAAAGCGTATTTCCATTTGCAAGTTACAAAATTTAAAAGTTATAAAATTCAAAGTATTGTGAAATCTTGAACAAAAACAAACAAACATACTTTATATCTGAGTCAGATGACATAGTGAAAGGTACTTGAATGAAAAGCCTTTGAAATCCATTGATGCTTCACACAAGATTTCTTAAGTACAATTCCTAATTAAGTTTTTCTCCGTTAAAAGGCACTTTAAATAAAAGAATGCGAATTTTGTATTTCGCGGCAGCCAAGTTCCCAAGATCCTTTGGGAAATATACGTTTCATCAAATGTTGAGAAATTTCTTTTAAAAATGAATGTAGAATGTATAGAGTAAATGTATTTTTAGTAAAATTATAGTTAACTTTTTAAAGATAGTTTCTGAAAGAGACAACTAATTTATTATGGATTTCTGTTTAGTTGAAGCAGTGAAAAATTAAAAATTTAAAAAATGGCACCTGCTGCTTCGCTTTGCTTTACATTATATCATCAGCCCATGAATGCATGATTGGCCAAAGATCTTCAAAATGCACTTGAAGGTCATAGGAGAAAACCCTTCAAAATCAAAGGCTTTTCAATTGTCTGATAGAATCATCATTTTCCTTTCACTCAAGTATGTTCATTGTCTGACTAGGGTGTTACTTTTGTTCTTTTCATGTAATTAGATAAAGGACTTTTTCTGAAAAATCTAAGGAATCCTGTTGCTTAAGAATAACAGATGAGCAATTAAAACACTAACAGCAAAATATTGTAAAAAAACAAACTTAATACACCTTTTAAATGATGACTTCTTTTTTGTAAGATAGCTTAATATTATCAATACAAATCCAAAAGGAATACACAAAAGATTTACATTTTACCCACTTTTTTTTTTTTCCAATTTTATTTATTGTAGGGAGTTTTACTCAAGACATTTACAATATTCCTATGTTTTAGCAAAACAAAAGTCTTAATTTTTTTTCTTCTTCCTAATGATGCAAAGGTTTTTTTACATATTAGCACCATGAAAATTTTTAAAAATTAGATAAGTCTTTAAAAATACACTTATCTAAAGAATGTTTTTAAAAATAAGATTAAAGAATACAAGGAAAGAAACATTGATCTGCAATCTATTAAAATTGGACTAATGTTTTACATCAGAAGATAGATAATTAAGTTTTGAAATAACTGTGTTTGATTTTTTATCAATGAAGAAAAAAACTATGAAAATAAGGAAATAACAAAGGGGAGAAATGGTAAGTAAAATTCTCTTTAAGTTAAAAGTAAGATTAAGCTGGGATTATGCAAAATCAGGGATACAAAAATTTTACGTTACAGTTTTAATACTCCACAAAGTCATCAGAGGTTGAGTGGCAAAAAAAAAAAAAAAAATTACCATGATACTTCGTGGAGTACTGAAACAGTAAGATAAAATTTTTATATATTCCCTTTTAGTGCAATCCAATCTGACTATTAAGTTTTACTTGCATGTTAATCTGACAATATCACCTTATGTTGTCAACAACTCTATTATCATTCAATCTTTCCTCACAATTTATCATTATTTTTTAGATCATTAGAAGTATTTAAAGTGTTCCAACAATTGTCAAGTGATATTTTAATAAAGTACTGCTGTATGCTGTAAAAATTTCAACATTAGTTCCAAATGAGTAATATGTCTGTACTAACTCCATCAACTAACATCATTGTGATATTAACCCTCTACTGGTTGCAATATGATCTATTAGATACGTAACATCAATTTCAAGTTACTTTGTAGCTACTTCTAAGACAGAAATCAAAAAAGCTTCCTCTTTTCTGATAACAACATTAGTTATAAATTTGTGATATTGCAGCCGACATGTGTTAACCCTTCTTGTCTAATTATCTGAGAGATAACATTGCAACCATTGATTCAATAATTTGAAAATATTTTTTTGGTTGTGATCGTTAAAATTTATAAAACTTTGTTAATTTATTGAATCATTTTAATTATATTATCTAATGACTCATTTTATATTAATTTTATCTACAAGATACATTGTGACCATAAATGTAAACACATGCTTATTTATTTTATTTTTACATATTTCTTCATTCACGATGTACAATTCACTAAACATTTCCTTATTTATTATATTTGTTCAAAATAATTCTGTGGTACTCTATAATTTTAAAATGTAGAATAAAAATCCAAAATATGATCTGAACAATGAAAAAGATGTAGAGGAAGTGCGTAGATTATTGATGCATTGTGACACTGAATTTGAAGAAGGGTTTGGTGAGACAGATTCTGATGAAGTTGAGGATTTAGTTGTACGTGACAATGACTCTGATGCAGATGATGTGGTTCTGATCCTGGTGAGCAAAAACAAAGCTATTTTATTGGTAAAGATAAATGTACTTTACGAAAGAAGGAAAAAGAATCAAACAGAAGAAGAAGGAGACCTCATAACTAGGGACCCTATTTTGTGGTAATAACGATATCCGCGAAATTTTTATTAAAGGTTGTATTTTTGCTTTTCATGGAGCAAATCGCATAAATCAGTAATTTTAAAGGCGAAATGAAATTATTAGTATGGAATCACGAAATAACAGTGGAACCATTAAAAACACGCGAAATAAAAGCTAAATGAATGTGAAATCGTCAAAAAATGCTAAAAGGATAAATAAAATGAAATAAAAACACTTTCGTTCGTTTGTTTGAGGTTTTAGTTGCTTTAAACAACATAGGGAGGACCAGTATGAACGCATGTACCAAGCTAGCGTCATCACCCGGCGTTTGTGTTTCGTATTATTTTGCGGTGTACGAAATTTAATATCTCAAGTTTTGTGTTTTTTAATATTTAATTTAATGAAAAATTATAGCTTATTTGTGGAAATGTAGAAATCTAATATGATAAAATAAACGCGAAATAGTCACCGCTATGGAGTCTTTTATTTTACCGCTATGAACAGTTTTATGTCACCATAAAATAGGGTCCCTACTCATAACCTACTTGTTCATTTCATAGGTGTAAAAGGTCCAGCTGAAGGACAAACCTGGAATTGTCTTATAGATGACAACTTTCTGGAGAAAAACGTTACATATACAAATCAGTACATAACTATGGTCCAGAATGTGTATAATAGGAAAAAGGACGCATGTCTGAAGGATAAAATTGAAATGAAAGCTGTTCTGGGACTTGTAATATTTGACAAAGCAATAGAAAAGTTCAGATTAGTAATGAGCCTAATGTGTTTCAAATTTCACATATGTTGCATGCGATTTGACGATCGCAAAACAAGAAAGAAAAAAAACTAGATCGGCCTACACCTAAACGGAGTTATTTTTGAAGCATTTGTCCAAAATTGCCAGAAATTTTATTCATTAGGTGAAAATGTCACTTTAGAAGAAGAATTAGAAGGTTCAGGCAATATATATCATCAAAACTCCAAAAAAATATGGCAGAAAAACTTATGCACTGGTTGATGCCAAACTATTTTACATATATAATGTATAGTGCTCCTGGTCTAACATTGACTGTGGGCAGCAGATGGCATCATGGTAGAATTAGAATCAATTGTATTTTCCATTCTTTAATGCAGGAAAGTTTACATTTATGGGAATTTGTTTGAAACAAAAAAAATAACTGATTTAGCTTGATGTTTACTTAAATATTCATTTTTTTTTTCCAATTTTTATTATCTATGAATAAATATCAGTTATATTGATATGATTTGTAATAGTTATTTCTATTTACTATTGTATCTGATGATGTAAAAACTATTGAAAAACATTACAGCAAACAGAGGGAACCAATGCTAATCCTATCGCAATGGCAGCAGATATTCTTTCCATAACATTTTCGAACGGGCAATAATACTCTCTTCTCAAAATATGATTTTTACACTAATAGTAACTTCTTTTGTTGACTTCGTAAAGCTTTCCCTTGTGCTAACTTGGCCGCCATGACGGAAACGGAAGACGAACAATATTTTCTGAAGAGTCGAAGTTGGGATGGGAGGCCTGTAGAGATATATAGTAGAACTCAAGGGGGGGGGGGCATATCGCATTAATAATCAGTGTGTCGATGTAATAAAAAGACTTGTTTCTCCACTATACAATACAGGCCGAAATATTACTGCTGATAATTGGTTTTCAAACATCAACCTTGTGAAAGCATTGCAAGGAAATAAAATATCTTATGTAGGCACTTTAATAAAAGAATAAACCTCAAATTCCTCAACCAAACAAAAAAAAAGGGAAGAATATACAAGTTTGTTTGGATTCAGTAAGCAAGTTACCTTAGTTTCCTAAGAAATACAAAAATCTTAATTTAATTTCAAGTCTACATTTTGATGATAAGATTGATGCCAGTACTCGTAAAATAGAGAAAGCCTGAAATGATAAGTTTTTACAATAAAAACAAATCTGTGGTGGGTGTGGTTGATAAGATGTGCAAAACTGATTTAATGTTGTCGGGAACAGTAGGCAATGGCCGATGTTCATTTTATTTTCTGTCTTGAACATTTGAGGAATTAATTCTCAGGTGTTGTATTTTGGCAATAATCCCAAAATAAAAAGTAGAAGGCAGTTTTTGAAAATGCTTTCTGATGAACTTTTGTGTGAACATTTGCAACGTCGAAGTGTTCTGACAAAGGGGGATATCCACAGCTCTTCAAGTTGGCATGCAAAAATTTCATCCATTGTCATCTACAGAACAAGCTTCAAGTAGTTTGATGGTTGATGCTAATATGCATCCTGCACCAAACAAAAGAAAACGCTACAGTAAAAACAAACAAAAATCAAGATTGACAAAATACCAATGTAAGAAATGTCAGAGTTCATCTGTATGGAACATTATTTGCTACAGCAAATGTTACAGTGGCTATGAAGCAAATGATGAAATAAACACCAATGAATAAAAGAATAATTATCAATTTTTTATATATATATATTTTTATTACTTTTTAACTTTCTCAATTTGTAAACGAAAAGTAAATTTTTCACTTGAAATTACATTTGATATAATTCTTTATGTATTTTATGTAAAAACGTACACCTGTGAGTAAAGTATATTATTTCAAAAGCTTTCTTTTATATTGATGTTCGTTTTTATTCAGAAGATTTTAGTTTTTTAATGTAGAAAAACATTATTGTATTTCTTGGATACACTGCGACCAACGATGGGTTAATCACAAGCCATCAAAGAACCCGTTGAAAATTAATTCCTATTATGTATCGTTTCACATGGTAAAGATCTGATCCATCAATAATCATATAAATATTCCACAACGACTAGAAAACTTTTTTAAATATTTAAACGACTGGTGCAACACAGACGATGGCTGATAAATCGCGTGTTTCTGGATTCTAATACAAGCAGGGAAATAGTTCAATATTGATATAGACATACATGACGGGAAATCAAAATCAAATGTACAATTTAGTACATTATTATATATATTGTACTAAATTAAATATATTTAATATTTTGCCCAGAGAGAAAAGAATTTTTAAACTCCTTGTATTATTAACACTAGTATGTATTATTTTATTTCCTACTTACTCTGATTGTGATTTGTGTGATTCTTCGATTTAGCCATGGTATCTCTCTATATTTTTACCCGGGAGCTAAAAATATATAAATGAAAAAAGAAGTATAAATAAAAATATCGAAGCATGTTAAAATAATTTTAGTAACTACTTATTAAAACTGAACAGCAATGCTATTTTGAACATTTATTTTAACAATATAGAAACATTGACATCGCAGTAAAAATGTTACTTTACATTAAATAATTTAATATAATTTCCAATAATTATAAAAGATTATAAAAAAGCTCTTTTATAAATTCAGATTAACAACGATCGTTTGACATTACATACATCTAATCCTCACGACAACTCGGCCACCATGAAAAGACCGGAAACCAGGGGAATATTCAACTTCCGATTTCTTGAGAAAGCGATACACTAAATAATTAGATATTTTTTAATCTAAAATATTAAATTTAAATAAATAATTTACTAGATAAGTAAATAATATTTTTAATTTAATGTTAAATAATAAAAATGATTTTAAAATGACCTGACTGTATTCACTTCCGGGTCATGAGGACACGTGGTTGACTTCGAAATGGCGGTAAACATTGGAAAGACTGACGAAAGGAAATTAAAGAATTCATCTTAGATGTCGAAATTTTAATGATAACTAATTACAGATCAGTGAACAGTACCTGTTTAAAAATCTTTTTAAATACTGCAGCAAAATGTTGACTCCTGTGTTTGAATTGAGTCAAGATGACGATAATGTCACTGTTATTGTCACAGTACCTTTTGCAAAGGTAGGAGAAATATTTAAAGAAATAATACCATTCCTCCTTCAGAAGACTCAGCAAGTTGATTTACCTCCAGAGAATAACGAGGAATTTTTATTTCTTACATGTTATGTTAAAATTCAAAATCTTTATTAGATTTGTAATTGGATGAAGTTGCTTTATATGTCTACTATCAATAGCAGGAGGTTGTTTAGTTGTGAAGTGTGATTGTTACGTGTTGGTTTGGTGGGATGTTAGGAGACCCCCTCTTTGACAATTACAGATATATTAATTTCGGAAGACAAAATTTGTAATTGACTGCGAATTGATGGTATTTATATCAAATAAAGTTACTTCTTTAATAGAATATGTGAGGTGTTGAATGGTTTTATCCATTTTGTTTTTTCCTCCTACTGGGTTCTGTTTTGGATGAGAGAGGAAACAAATTGGTTTAATATTCTTTCCTAGACTTTAAATCAACAATATCTGACAATTACTTTTCATAGTATTCAATTAGGGTTGCCAGACGTTCCGGTTTTCACTGTCCCAATTGAGTAGGAACGTTAAGGAAAAAATTCAGAAAGTTTTAAAAGACGCCAACTAATTCATTCTTAGGATAAAGTGTGATTTCTGTTCTTATTATTATTAATGTAAGCAGTGTTAATTTGTGTAACATCTTTGATTCTTCTTATGCTTAAGAGTAATGTCCCGGTTTCTCAGTTAAAAATCTGGCAACCCTATTTTCAAAGCTTTTCTTTACCAAGACTTGAATGTTGGCCAGCGTACAAAAAGGTGATGGAAGAAAAAACAGGGTCCTCTCACCTCCCCACCTGCATTTGCTCAAAAGTCAAGGTCTTTGACTCATCTTATATGATTCTTCCCTTTATTGTAATCCATCTATCTACCTTTGACTTTGATGATAAATATCCTATCAACTATTGTTTTCTGTGTGAATGTTCAGCTCCGGTTGAAGCTCATTTCACAGCAAAATGAAATCTTCTATGGAAGTTAATGATTTAAACTTCATCTGTGTGAAAACTTACTATTTTGTTTTGTTTTACTTACTAATTTCACCTCATTGTTCAAACAGTCACATTACTTCATCTGTGACTAAAGTTTTAAAAGAACAAATAAAATCAAACATTTGCATACTTGAAAGAACAGTCACATACATAGAAATTTTTATATATTTACAGATTTTGAAATGTTAAGATTTTGTGGAACATAAATCTTCCATGGAAATCATTCCCCATACAAAATATTGAAAAGATAAAAAAAAAAGATTTAAAATAGAGTTTAGATAACTGTATTTCTTCATCATTTTCATTGAAATGGTAGATTGATATCCATACAAAAACGGGTAACATCGGAACCCATACAGATGATGACAACAAAACAATTGGCAATAATAGAAGCAGTGCTGTAACACATGGAACACAGGGGTATCATTGCTGGAGAGATGTGTTAAAATGACAAACATTTATCAAGACATGTTTTGGTGTAGTGTAATACAAAAATTACAGTACTATAGCAGGTGTGTCATTTGCGATCACGACACATCTTTTATGTAGAGAGGTGCTCAAAATGTCAGCTGCCTTTGTCGAAACATCGTTGGCTTCTCTGTCATATTGATGACATTGCTCTGAAAATTTCAGTACTATCAAGAGCCTGACAAGCTGCTGTAATTCTTTGTATCATGTCATCATGTGATGTTACACATTCTTGAAAAACGATGTCTTTTAGTCACACCCCACCCCACCTCCTGAGAAAAAGTCTAATGGAAACATTTCATCGCTCCTCCCCATCTGATCCAATATCCAGGGAACATGTGATCTGCAACTTGATGAGCCACTACTCCAAAGTGAGCTGGATATCCATCCTGCTGAATCCACATTGTCATCCGTGTGGTGAGTGGTACATCTTCCAGCAGTGGAGGTAACATGTTCTTGAGGAAGTCCGCATATGTGGCGCCATTTAAAGACCCAGGGGAAAAAAAAAGGTCATATCATACAGTCACTGAGAAGGCCACACCACGTGTTAAGGTTCCAGACATACTGTCTATCCACTTGACACATCCAATGTATATTTTCCTGTGACCTGTAGTGGGCATTGTGAATATTAACCTCCCCAGGACTTTTGAATGTTGCCTCATTGCTCCACAGAATGCTGTGCTAAAATTCACGGTTCTGCTGGAGGTACTAGGTGCAAAAATTCATATGATTCTGATAGTCCTGTTCTCCATTACCTGTTCATGATGGTAATGGAGATGGAATGGATGAAATTTATGCTCTTGCAAGATCCTCACCACCATATGCTGGGACAACTCTGTGTCACAAGAAATCTTCCATGTGGGGCCGTGGGAATTAACCAACACTGCCACCACGACATCAGCATCCCTTTCTTCCATGACAAGTTACCTGTTCAATAACCTTTATGTGTGGACTGGAACACTATCAAAAAAAGATAAGTCAACAGCTAAACACAACTACCGGCACATGTTCTAATTACCAACACGTACTGTTTCTTTTCAACAATCCTTTGTGTTGTACATGTTACACCACTGCTTCAATTATTGCAAATTAAAATGTCAACATCTGCAAAACAATGATACCTGTTTTTGTAATTGCCATGCTGCTACTGTTTTTGGAATTGTTCCAAAACAAGGGACATTTGCGAAAAAACACCTAATCATAGCCCTATCCACTGATATCCCACATGCCCTATGTTCCCATTTGAAATTTCAAAGCTAAATCCCGTTTAGGTCCACATTACATTCCGAATTCACCCATTCGGTTCTTTACATCCTATTTAATAATTAATTTTTTTACGTGAACAACCTGTACCCTCTTGTTTCCAAAAAAAACGATAATACGGTTGCTGTGATTCACCATACGGATGTGTGATTCAAAATTCCCTGTAAGCCATAATCGTAGTGGAATGTATGTCCCCAAAAGCCTATCAAATGTGCTAGAGGACTCTGTTTGGCAGCGGTTGGCATTAGTTGGGCAGTGTGAGCCATTGTCATTTGAGATGTTGACTTTGTATGGGTAGAATGTATCGCTTCACTAATGCTGAGATGGCAGATATGCACCTAGCCTATGGGGCAGACAAGTCTCTGTACGTTTGTATCATGAACGGTTCCACAACAGATCTGTGCCCAATCATCAAACATTTGCGCCATAGATTGTGTGAAACTGGATCATTCGATGGGAACAGTATACCTTACCGTCATATTGTAAACATAGGGCTAATAAATATGTTGTCTTTTATTTCTGAACCTTAGTGTACCTTCTAGTACATTTGGTGATGTTTATGGACATACATTCCACTATCAATACGGTTTGTTTGTATTCCTGACCTACCTTTAAAGTTTGTACAGGGAATTTTGAATCACCCTGTATATATATATATATATATATACTAGCTGTACCCGGCATGCCACTCAAAGAAAGAAAGGGCTCGTTGAGAAGGGGCCGTAAATATAAGGTCCCGGTGTCGATCGGGTGTGGGACACTTATGCCGTTGTGTCGCCATCGCCCCACCAGTGTGTGGTGTCCCTGCCCCCCACAGGAGAGAGAGTTTTTCCCTTTTTACAATTGACCTTAAATATAAGATCCCGATGTCGATCGAGGGTGGGACACTTCAGCCTTTGTGTTGGCTTCCTCCCAGCCAAGTGTGGTGTCCCTGCCCCAAATAGGAGAGCGAATTTTTCCCTTTTTTGCAATTGACTTGGGGAGCCCGAGAAGGGGCCCTAAATATAAGGTCCCGGTGTCGATCGGGGGTGGGACACTTAGGCCCTTGTGTTGTCATCCCCCCATCCGATTGGAGTGTCCCTGCCCCCCACAGGAGAGCGAATTTTTCCTTATTTGCAATTGACTTGGGGGGCCCGAGAAGAGGCCCTAAATATAAGGTCCCGGTGTCGGTCGGGGGTGGAACACTTAAGCCTTTGTGTTGGCTTCCTCCCACCCAAGTGTGGTGTCCCTGCCCCAAATAGGAGAGCGAATTTTTCCCTTTTCTGCAATTGACTTGGGG
>JAFIDM010001028.1:9876303-9910147 GCA_023159025.1 Thereuonema tuberculata
GTCTACTCTACTACATCACAGTGCACCAGGAAAATCTCTGAATTTGTTGGTTCTGTTTAAAAGCTAAGCATCATAACAAGATCTGTAAGCAGTCTGGTCGCTGTTCTGGAGGACACCCTTGCCATCACTGCTGCAGGGATTTCAGTTGCAGAAATCTTTTGTTCGCAATGGCTCTCTTCACAAACTCACCAATCCCCATGCTATATGGTTCTTCTGGTGGGATCTATACCTGATTGTCTAATACGTTTGCCTTCTTCCGTCCACTGGTGAACTACTCTCTGTACGGTCATTTCATTCTAGCTCATTCGAGAGGTCTCGTGGAAGGACAAATCTAATCATGACATGCTGATAATCTAACCCTCTCCAATTCTTGCAGTTACCTGTATGGTGACTTGTCTCTGCATTGGTGGCATAGTTACACACTATAAAAGTGTAAAGAAACAAAAAGATGTCATTGGAATGTGTTTACAAGACAATGTGATAGAAGAACACGCACTTTTATGAATGGAGGGAGGAGAAAATCTTATGAGACACATTGTCTTAGGGCAATGCTAAGTCAATCACTCGTTCCTCTTGGTGTACCAATTTCCATTCTGGCAGTGTACATAAAATTAAGTACAATTCTACAACAGATGTAGAAACAGAAATTGTACACCCAAATCTGTTTTTACACAATCTTTTTTTACAAGGTTTTGCAGTACCGTGGTTGACAAAAAATACACGATCCTGTTTCTACACGAGTTTTTTTTTCTTCCCCCCCCCCCCCAAATAAAAAAGCTGACTTTTTTGAAAATTTTACAAGGAAATTAAGTGAGTTCAAAAATTATACCATGTAAAAACAGGATTGGGTGTATTGAATTCTGATAAAAGATTCCTATTTTTCTCCAAAAGATGGTAAATTGGGAAAGATGTTTTCTTTTCTTAAAAAAAAAAATGATGATGATTTAATTTAAACTTTATTTTGAAGCTTTTCTTGATTCAAAATTAGTAATTTTTATCTAAAATGGACATAAGTTCTCAAACTTTTTTACTAATTCTATTCAGTAAAAGTCGAGTGTAGATGAAATTATCCTATAAAAAAATAAACTTAAATGGAAAAAATCTGGAAACATTCTTCAAAGGGAAGGCCTGGCTAATTGGGAAAGTATCTGAATCTAATTTTAGAGTTTTAAAAAGGCTACATTTTTTAATATTAATCTTAGAAAACAACTCATTGGTTTAAGGAATTGCCATTCTGGCACAGCCAAGTGGTCAAGGTGATATGCCCAAACCTGGGTTCAAATACCTGTGTGGGCTTGGATGATTCCATCTTTATTATGTGTCTATTTCTTTTCCTTCTGTTGTCTTGTTCTCAATTCCAAATCTTGTTCCTTGCACAGTTTACCTTCTTTCACTCTTGTACCATTAAAAATTGCAATCAAGGAAACAAAAGCAAACGGTTTAAGGACTATTCATTTGCAGGGAAGAGAAATCTTGTAAAATAAAAAATGTACTTAATTATATATCTAGTTTTTATATTTAGCAATCTGGGAATCAACCATACTTTAGATATGAATTTAATTAAGAAAAAAATTAATTTGGATGATTTTGTTTTATATAGATTGAAAAAATAAAAAATAGATTGAAGTCCCTTGACAGAATACTCATCAGTGTGAGTCCAATTCATTAAACTGGGGGGTGATGAATCATTCACCTCTTTGAGTACCTCCAACAGAAGTTTTGGAATTCAAGTTGCATTTAAGAAAGATAAATTCTAATGCTCCAGTTTGGAAAAATCTTTTGCTGTCTACCCTAAAATCCACTAGAGCTCCTTTTTAATTTGTGTGCTTTGACAAACATGCTTTCAGTTCGTGATTTAAGAGAGCATCTATGAGATGAATGTAACAGTTTTTCAGTCTCAAAAATTCTAAAACTTTTAGCCTTAATTTGAAATTGAACAGTCAGAACTCTTAAGAGACATTAAAATAAAAAATGAAGAAATTGGAACCCTTTATAAATGATATTAAAATTAAAAATACAACCTCTGCTTGTTAGATATAAATAGTTAACAAGAAATGCTTTTATTAAATATTTTGAAATTTTTAATTGTCACTCCTTATTAGCTAATTTTAGACTGCAGTTAGTCTGCAAGTTGCTTTAGCTTCTATAAAATTGGGTTTGTAAATAAAAAATTTCCTGATGATTTTTAGTATCTTTTTAATGAATTGAAATTCACAAGTTCAGAAAACTGCAACTAAAAGAACATCTGCATAATGTAAAGTTCTTAGGAAAACAATGGGACAGTGGAATAGGATTGACAGATTGTGGTGAATTATTGACCGTTTTCAGTGGTATAATTTATTAACGTGTGGTTTTTTAAGAAGTTTATAAAAATTACTGGAAACACACACAATGCGTAAAAAAGATTTTATATTAATGATATGATTTATTAGTGGTATAATTTATAATAAAGTCAGTGGGAGTCAGTCATTTTTATTGGGCTAAAATTTCTCCTGGGCTAAAATAATTATAATTATTACAGATTAACAGTAGATGAAAGAACATTGCATTTAAAAAGGCAAGATGAAAGTTTTTGCTCCACAATGCATCATGAAATGGACTGTATCCGTAGGAACAAAGCAGTGATAACTTTTGAGATCTTTCTTCCCATACACGGTAAAGGGACTCAGTTGAACCTCTGCCTAAGGCTTATGAACCAGATTCTAAGTTTGCTGTTAAAGCTGCAAGATCAATATCTCTATTTTTCTCGGTTCTCTCTTTTGTCTGTAAGACTCTGTATTTATGTAAGAGGATTGTTTGCTGTTTACTAGAAAAATTCATAGTTTTAAACTGTTCTAAGTGGTGAGGATCAAGTTATGTTTTTGTAAACGTTTTGTTTTTAAAAACAAAACCTTAACTTTGTGTAAATCTCCTAAAGTCTGGTGATCTGCATCTAGTTGGCCTTGGACTGGTAGATTTGATTTATTGTTATGCATATCAACACAGAACAACAGAAGCAGAAACAAATGTGAGTACGTAGGTTGTATTGAGAATGTGAGAATACTGAAGGATTTATAATCAGTTTCTTGTGAAGTAAAAATTGTTCATTATTCTTGCATTACTCCTTTCTATTAACTTTAAAATTCTATAATATTGATTAGTACTTCAGTAGCTTTGACCAGTTTGCAATGGAAACTTAATACTTTTGTTTCATTGTTTAGGTAAGGTTCTAGTATCATTTCATCCACTGTAGAATATAACACAACCAACACAAAACCTCTAAACATAACAAAACATATTTACATTAAATCAGAAGAGACTTAATAAGCTAATTTGAAAACCTCTTTAGTAGTAGTTTATCAACTGTAATGTGAAAACTGCAGTGCTTGATTTAGGAAGGAGTAACAATATTTAGTTACTTAGATTTTGTTAAAAGAAGTAGTAATGACAGATCTAATAAATGTAGAGTCTGTGATGTAGACCAGTGGTCCCCAACCTTTTTACATCCAAGGACCAATGTAAACTACATATAAGTTGCAGGCCAGTAATTGTTTTTATTCAGTAGATGAATAGGTATTTATCCAGTAATACAAGTTGTTAATTAATTGCCACATAAAGAAAATGTAAGGTAATATGGAGGCCCTACATCGTAGTTTCCTTTGGAGGAGGCTGCACTGCAGTGTGGCAGGGGGAATCTTGTTCCACTCCTCCTGAAAGGCATTCCACAAACCACAGACGTCGGTTTCCTAATGCCCGTTTCAACAGACCAAAGCCGCAGTAATCCATAGGGGAAGCGTCAGGTAATGTCACTGGGATCAAACTGTATGGAATTGATCGAATTCCTGTTGGCCATTCATGACATGTAGGGCATTGTTGTTCATGCGGTATGACTCTACGCATCGTCTTGATGGATCCATGCTTCAGACAACGCAGTACCGTATAGTGCTGGAATGTTGCTGAGGTATAATGGTTGTAAGATGTTTTCCTGATATTATGTAGCATTAATCTTTGCCTTTCCATCAATTTTTTGCAATGGCACCTTCCCCCAATAGCTGTAACCAGTCACGATCATGAAGCCCTTTGAAAACTTTTCCTTACATTGGTGGAACCATTCTGAATGACCTTTAACATCACGATGACAGTAAAAAAATTGCATGTGGTTTGTTACAGTCATTGAGATAAACCCATCCTTTGTCCATCCACCAAATCGGTACTCGTGGAGCCATTTGAACACAGAACACTAATCTGCATATTTTAACACAGACTGCACTCGCTCAGCAACAAAAACAAAAAACAGGATTTCATTTTCAACTAGCCGAGTACCGTCGCTTCACTCCAGAACCCGTGCATATATAGCATTAAAAACAAAAACTTTATTTTATTTAGCAAATTAATATCGAGATCGGAGAATATACGACTTCCCAGCCCGTTGTAGCTTCTCCGCTTAACTTAGGTGTATTGCAGGTTGGTGCCAAACACCTGGGGTTGTCAAAAAAAGCATATTTTTACCTGTCACAGGTGTGTGATCTATACAATAGGTATATAAAAACATGCGCGTATTCGAATGCGACTTTGTGTCAAAATTTCAAAGCAATCGGTGCAGAACTTTAGAAGATTTAAGATTTTGAAAAAACGAACATTTACATTTTTATTTATATAAATTCACGTGCGCATAACAACACGCTGTTGAAAATGTTCTTATAAATGTGGTCCAACCCTCCTTAGTAATGAAAAATAAATTATACATACAATTTATTGGTTATATACATTGATTAAATTTTATATAACAGGAGTGGCCAAACTTGCTTAACATAAGAGCCACATACAATAAACTTGATTGAAAGCCTCAACACTTGAGCAAATTTTATATTTATAAAATGTTTTTTTTTTATATATACAGAGGGTTGGACCACGCTTATCAGAACGAAGTTTCTGATATGAGAAGTCTAAGATAAGCTGCAATTCCACCATCTGTTGTGCTCTATTTGTCTGCCCTGCATTCGATGAATAGCCCTACCTCGTAGTTTCCAATGGAGGAGGTTGCGCTGTAGTGTGGCAAGAGGTATCTTGTTCCACTTCTCCTGACAGGCTTTCCATAAACCAGCCACAGTTCGAGGTTGTCGGTTTCCTAATGCCCGTTTCAACAGACCAAAGCCGCAGTAGTTCGTAGGGAAGGCGTCAGGTGATGTCACTGGGATCTAACTGTATGAAATTGAACGAATTCCGGTTGGCCATTTGTGACATTTAGGGCATTGTTGTTCCGCCCGAACAACTATGCTTTGTCTCTACGCTGTGTCTTGATGGATCTATACTTCAGACAACGCAGTACCGTATAGTGCTGGAATGTTGCTGAGGTAGAATGGTTAAAAGATGTTATCCTGATAATGTGTAGCATTAATCTTTGCCTTTCCATCAATTTTTCGCAAAGGCATCTTCTCTTGATAGCTGTAACCACGATCATGAAGCCCTTTGAAAACTTTTCGTTACATTGGCGGAACCATTCTGAACGACCTTTAACATCACGAAGACGATAAAAAATTGCACATGGTTTGGTACAGTTGTTGAGATATACCCATCCTTCGTCCAACGTCACAACATACTTCCATTTTTCGCCCGACAAATGCTCTTCATACAACTTTTGACTGTTTGTCTTACATTCGGTGATGTGTTGAGGCAATAACCTATGAACATTTGCTTTGTATTCCTTCTTTAGATGCAGGTTCCTTTGAATTTTGCGTGTTATGGTTGTTTTGGAAGACTTCCGTTCGTTGTGCAAGACTTCTATGGGTGCTGGAGTTTTATTTCATAATGTTTTGCTTAGCCTTAAGACAACAGCTGGAGTTGCAGCGCTTCGTGGATGTGGTTGCGGCCCTCGGGTTTCTTCCTCACTTCACTAACAGCCTTCAAATGTGACTCAGCAATAATTCGACTAATAACAGACTTGGAAGTTTTAAAATTTCGTTGCTTACCCATTTGTATTATTCTGGAATAAGAATATTTCGCATTGGAAAGGGCTACAACATACCCTTCCCACCAAATCGGTACTCGTGGAGCCATTCGAACATATAACACTAATGTACATATGTTAACACTGACTGCACTCGCTCAGCAACTAACACAAACAACAGGATTTCTGGTTCAATTGACGTGCGCATAACAATGCGCTGTTGAAAACATTCTTACAAATTTGGTCCAACCCTTCTTATATATAAATATACCCCCACACAAAACTTTTATATAAATATTAAGAAATACATACATGTAAGAATATTTATTCATATATATATATATATATAGTTTTTAAACTGTTAATATGTATTAATTTCAATAATCACAAAGTAATATATAATGTTTCCATAATACTAACTATTACTGTTTTATCTAATGAATATATGTACTATGTTAATGAACTTGGAAACATCTAAGAAAAACATGCAAATTTGCATTTCATTAGCATTAAATGAGACTATACGAACATTTCACTTATGTTTAGTCTAGTGCATACAATTTATACACAGTAAATAATTATAAAGCTTTTTATTTGCATTTTATATTAATTCTAATACAAAAAGGAGCTCGGTCAACATATTTCCGTGAGCTGCACATTAAATATCAAAGAGCAGCATTTGATTTGTGAGCCACTGTTTGCCTGCTCCTGATATATAATCATACAATTCAAAGTTTAGAATCACAAAATATTCAGTAAGAGCCTTGTGTTTGCATTTCATTCAGTAGTTTTTAGGCTTCATAGAGGTTGTAAAGATAGTCTGACAGCTGGTTCTACTGGTTTTTGTGTTTTGTTTTTGTAGAAATACGGCAGCGTGCACCAACGCTCTATCAAATCAGTTGTCAGCTGATGAGCCATTAATCAGTCTTCAAATAAAAATTTGTGTTTGCACCAAACACAATTTGACATAACTTCACTGATAAGTCCTTGATATTGTATCATGTTTCTAAAGTGGCTGTGATTGGTTGTTAACATTTAACATCATTTCCAGATCACTTTTTATTTGTACAAATACGTTTCAAAATGGCAGCTTCCATAGAGACGAAAAAAAACAGGTGGGCAGAATTTTTTTTCTTGAAGACTAAGAATTGTCAAGGCAAGAACCTTCAAAGGAATTAATCATATTTAACATTATTTTTTGAACTTTTAATAGAAAATATACATATAATTCATCGTTAAAATCACAAGAGTCGACGACTCATCAGTGATTTAACGGCTGTTAAACCCATAATGAATGTTTATGCACAGAAATGTCACATTGAGGGTAGATTCGGTATCATGTTAATAAAAGCTTGGTGCACACTTCCATAAGAGTAGCAAATGCAGTTTCACACCTAAAGATTGAGTGAAAAAGGAAGAAGAACTTGAAATGCTGTTTCACTCATTGCTGGATATTCTTCACAGTTTGAATCCAAAAAGAGCAAAATCAAAGCACTTGATACCAAAGCTGTGGACCACCTGGTAATGTGCCATGGACCAGAGGTAGAGAACCACTGAGCTAATCGATGTAAGCCTATCTTCAAATGCAGGGAGATTCATAACATTGTCATTCCTTCAGCATAACAAGCTGGAAGTTATTACAAGTTAGTCATCTAAGTTATACTTTAAAAGTAAATAGAGAAAGAGTAAAACACTCCTCTAATTAAAAAGAATTAAAAACTTTAAAACATTAAACTGACGGGTTTCAATCTCTCTTACAGAAGCTTTCATCACATGAAAATAAGAGGCTTAAGCTTGTAGGCTTAATGTAGTTCTTATGACTACATTAAAGAACAAATTGTTGATATTTTTTATCTTTTTCTCAAAGGTGGAGTCAGGCTGGACTATTTGCAAACTTAGCCCTTCATTATCATGGTTAGAGGTAAGTCAGTGTTGTTTAATAAAAACTTGAGATTTCACCAAATTCTATAATATGAGACTGTATATTATTAGTAGTAGTAGTAGTATAGATTATTTAAGATATTACCTAATATGTAAAAGGAACATATTGTCATATATTCCATTGGCATAGTTTTCATTATTTCCCCAAACCTTGCAATCTATTACCAACATTTGCTGCAACACATATAAAGCATCTAACTCGTAAATTGATTATCAATTTTTTCAACTGAATTATAACTAGGACATCTTTTTAATCACTGTGGAAAAGGGTTTATATTTTAGTGTTTTACATTATTATTATTTAAGTAATTTTTTTATTTCCATTCTTCCATTAGTGTCCAATACAAATCAAGTTTTTTTACAGATGTAAATTTTCTTAATTATCACTCTTGTGATCAAAGGAGAATTTGAGATAGGTACCATATCTTGACAAGAAGGAACTCCTGTTTAAATCATAGAATTATAAAATAGGATGTGAAGTTCAATGTTTCTATTTTACTATTTGTAGATGTTAAGTAATTCTTTACTTCATCTGTTCGTTTCTGTAAGTAAATGATTACTTAAATGTTTTAAACAAGAAAAAGGCAGGAATGATTGAGTGTTTGCAAATGGAGACACTCATATTTTCTGAAACTTAAAAATTCAGAAGTTTAATAAAACAGAAGTGCATTAGCATTTTGTCCAGGTTGAAGAATGTATGTCCAGTGCTTCTAACTTGAAGTGATACTTATAGAATTGAAATCTCATAAATAGTTAGTTTATACCAAATTGAATAAAACCTACTAAGCAGATCTGTCTTTTTATTATATCAAGAAAAATCTACATCTGTAGAAAAACGTGATTTATCTTGGACACTAATGGAAGAATGGAAGTAAAAAAAAATACTTAAATAATAATAATAATAATAATGTGAAATACTTAAATATTCCGAATCCCTTTCCACCTATCACCTTTCTCTTTCATCTCCTCTATTCTATGTCCTTTCTGTATCCGCCTAGTCCCTCACTCTATTCCTACTTTCTTCCTGTTACTTTTACTCCATGTTTTCCCTGTCCAAAATAAAAATGTAAATATTTGCTAAAATTTCAGTAATTTTCTCTTTTGTAAATATTTTCCCTCATTGTTCTGTTATATATTCCCTTTGTTAATTGCCTAACTCATGACGCCCACTTGTCTTCTTGACGGGATCTCCCTTAAGACGACTGGGTTGTCAAAATGTCATGTATACATATAAGTCTTGTAAAATTTTATTGGCAATAAATTGAATTGAATAAATTAGTTCCTTGTGTTAACTGATAATTTACAATAATGCAACTAACTAATAGTATTACCAGAATTCTTATAAGCCTACTAAAAACTAAAATTTTTGCTTAAACTGTTTTTTTTTTTTCCTCCTCTACCAATAGGTTCACAATAACTTGAAGGATACTGTCATCAATTGTATGAGACGTGTCCTTTGCTACCCTCTCTTTCGAAATTGGAAGTTAGTTATAGCAGTTTTAAAAGATACACAGATTATTTTCAGTTTAGGTAAGAACTCTTTAAAAGAAAACAAGAAAAAAATCACTATAGTATTTAAAAAAATAAAATGCCGTTTGTCTCCACTACACTTCACTACCTTGTTAAAGGCAGACAAATTGGTGTGTGTGAAATTGAGGGTTTATCCAGTGTGAGGTCTTTGATGGAGAAGACATGTTTTTATTCCTAAATTCATATGGATAGGGGACGGCTTGTTTTTCCCACAAATCCAGAGTGGCATTGTTTGTATGAAATCCAATACACTGTACAGTGTTGGAGAGATCATTTTGTTGTGTGTTGTATGTGATGTGTAAGTTAGGTGATCTGAAGGTTGCTGGTATGGGGCAAGGAATTGTTTAATAAAAAGTTCAAGGGTTGTCACGGTTTTCGTAAGTTAAGTTGGAAATTAGGATGAAACCCGAGACTTCTTTTTTTGGTAATAAGCTTACAGGTAAGTATCAAGATAACAAGTTAAGGTCCTTCTAAATTAAATGTGAACTTGATGCGCTTTAGATAGCTGGGCCCTCAGAGTTATATCTTAACGCAGGTAGGTCCATAGATAGGGACAGGTAAGAAACTTTAGTAGGTGAAATGACTCCACACTAATTAGCCTTTTTTTTTTTTTTTTTTATAAAGTATATATATATATATTTCTTAAAGCAAGAGATAATGAGTTTACATGGGAAAAAAATGTAATAAAAGTGATAAATCAAAATAGTTCGTAAACTGGTTATTGAGTCCGAGAGAATTCTAATAAGTGTCTTTGTGTGCATAACGATGTACGCTGGTTTCCCCATATGATGCTAGCATGTATGGAAGATAAAGTAGGCCTACTTACAGTTTTGTCCGGACATTCGCATGATATGGTAGGATGTTAAAGCTGTACAGGTCGATGCACTGCACACTTAAGTAGATATCTTTATCCTGTTCTCGTCACCAGGCTCTTGATGGTGAATTCTGCTTCGACGCACGTTCTCTGTCAGTTGCCTTCCCTCGGCCGGCGTGCCTCCGGGATCCCTGAACAGAGAGCCGTCGATGGCGGGTCGTCCCCCGCAAGTCGCACCACTTCACGCAGCTGACTTTACAGTTCTCTAAAACATAAGTGAATATGCTGCTCCGTTATGATTTGTTCGAGTAAATATCGTCCTCGAACGTGTAAATTATAATGCACTTTCAGAGTTTTTTTCCCACCGCTCTCTCGATCCCTACCTATCAGTATATTATTGTCGGGGGTCAGATGGGGATGAAGAAAGCCATTGGAGAAAGAAAAAATGAAGTTAATTGTCCAAAGTTTAAACAAAATGTCAGCTGGTGACGTAGATGGCAGGTGAAGGTTCAGGTCGTCCTTTAAGTTACCAGAGCAGATGCAGCCCTTTGATCCAAGGTCACTCGGGTCGCTCATTTCTTCATGTTTAGAGAGGTCGACCCTTGACCCGTCGTCTCGGGGTAGATGGGGGGGGGGTCAACGAAGGGTCACCAAGCTAAGCTGGCTGCAAATTGTTTACTTTTTGAGGCCGATGAGGGATAGGTGGTCTGGGACAGGGGAATTTAGCTTAAAAGAATTCTCTTGTCGATTCTCTCGTGTTTGTGGAGAAAGCACAAAATAAAGAAATTCAATGAATTACAATGAAAAGAATAATATTAATTGAAATTCACAGGATAAAAAGGGGGGGGCGAATATATGAATAAAGATCATTAAATAAGGGATAATAGTGGCACGGTTAATTATATAGAAATGAAAATATACCGTGACAGGGTTTAATAAAAATCAATTTGACACAGGGTTTGGGTCTTGTGGTTTTGGTGGGTTTTTTTAGTTTTGTTGCAGGTTTTGGAGGTTGTAAAAGAAGTGGGAGGGTTAGTTGTGGAGGTTGAGTATTTTTTTTTGTCTCGGAAGATAATTATACACTCTTTG
Organism: Thereuonema tuberculata; assembly: GCA_023159025.1. Lineage (NCBI taxonomy): Eukaryota > Metazoa > Arthropoda > Chilopoda > Scutigeromorpha > Scutigeridae > Thereuonema > Thereuonema tuberculata. Next base: position 9,887,604 of record JAFIDM010001028.1, read on the forward strand.
CCAAAAAAATTGAAGCAACGTAAAGAAAGTGCCCAATTTGAATGAAACTTTGTAGGTGCCATGGGAATGAAGAGAATTGGGATTGATACAGATTTCACAGTAAAAGAACAAATAATTTAAAAAACAAAACAAAAATGTTTTTATTGAATAACAACAGCCTCATTGCTACATTATCACTACTGTGTTGAGCCACTTCTGGCTGCTATCACATGCTGATGTATGGCCTGGCATGCAAGTGAAACAAAGTCCTGATGTTGTCTTGTGGCAGATCACGCCAAGCTTGCTGAAAATGTTGCTTCAAATGCCAAATGTATGATGATGGATATACTTGACATCCTAGGAAAAGTCTGGGGACCTGACAATCCAAGAAAGATAATGAATTGATTGGAACCACTGTTGGGAAGTGTGTGCAGTGTCTGGATGTGCATTATCCTGTTGGAAATTTACTCCTGGCAGGTGTAATATGAAGAGCAAAACAACGGGTTGCAGGATCTCTTGCACATATTGCTGTGCATTTAAAGTTCCTACAATCACTATGAGAGGGACTCTGCTATCATAAGAAATGGCTTACAGCACCATTACATCAGAAGTAATGGCTGTGTGCCTCTCGTCAAACTGCCAGGAGTTGAGCACTAGCCATTACTCCTCCATAAAGCGATGCAATGGTCATCGCTGCAAGGCATAAGCAGGACTCAACACAGTAAGAAATCATTCGGGAGTAAATCCTTTCTCTCAGTTAGATTGTGTCATTCTGTGGTGGAGGATTGGACAGTTCTCAAATCCTTGCAGTATTGGAGAATAAGCACACAGCCATTACCTCTAGTGCAATGGTGTAAGGAGCCATTTCTAAAGATAGTAGCTCCCCTTTCATAATGAGTTTTGCCCTTAGCGTCATGCCTTCCAGAATCAACTTTTTAACAGGATAATGCACATTCATACACTGCACACACTTTCCACCAGGAGCTTCAAGCAGTTCATTCTGTTCCTTGGCCTGCCAGGTCCCCAGACTTGTCCCGTATCGAGCATGTTTGGGCCATGCTAGGATGTCAAGTGCATCCATCATTGCTCATCAAACATTTGGAGCAGCAAGTTTGGCATAATCTGTCACAAGACAACTTCATTTCACTTCATTCCACGACGTATATCGGTATGTTTAGCAGCCAGAAGTGGTTCAACACAGTACTGATAATGAAACAATGATGCTGCTATTATTCAATAAAAATCTGTGCTTTCACTGTGAAATTTGAATCAATTCCAATTCTCTTCATCTAAAAGTCATTTCGTTCAAATTGGGCTTCCTTTCTAGTGCTTTGATTTTTTTTTTTTTTTGGCAAAAAGTGTTTGATATTTTATATCTCTGCCCACTCCAACATAATCACTATCTGTCATTATGCTAAAAAAACTTACCTAAAAAAAAATCCCACTTTCCCATTATCTCATTTCTACCCAAAATACTCATAAATGCAAGCATAAATCCTAAAAGCCTATTAAATTTCAGAAACTCCCTCATTTCCAATATCTCAAACACACTATTTACCATCCATTAATCCTACATAAACAAAGCTGATTACATTTACAGAAACACAATACAATTTCTTCACCAAATCAGATCCATCAAAAATTGGAAACCAAGACTTCTACTCTCTTGATGTGACATCATTATTCACATCCTCACCTACAAACACCATGAAACACAGTTTATGATTTTCTTGATGATGATATACTCTTCTTCCAATTTGACATAAGCAGAAAACAAATTGACTTCCTCATTCATACCAAATACAATAGACAATACTTTCCCACAACAATAAACATGCCTCCAAACTCACAGTCTAATCATGGGCCTCATTCTATTGGGACCCACTGCAGACCTCTCACTACACTACATTGAAAAACAAATATTCTCCATTCATCACCCACACATTACATTATATAGCAGATACGTTGCAAACAGATCACAAGCTGACATTCTAATTTGACATGTCAGCTAAATTTCTAAATTGTAAAGAAATTGTAAGCATTTCGTTCCCTTTCTGTATTATTATAAGTATTTTGGTATTGATGTCCGGAAATTTGTTCGAGGTCATTTGTTCAGACGGAAATTTTTTTGAATCGAACATTCCTGCAGAAGTTACGAATTCCTTTGAAGCTCTGATAGATAATGAAGTATTGCCAGAGGTTGCACAGCAAGTGGTTGACTACTTCGAAGACACGTGGATTGGTCGCCCAGATCGCCGAAATCGACGTCGTCAACCACGTTTTCCCATCACTATGTGGAACTGCTTTGAATCCGTGGTAGACGGCCTACCAAAAAGCAATAACTCAATAGAGGGATGGCATCGCGGGTTTCAGGGGCAGATTGGGGCAGAGCATCCGACAATTTGGAAGTTTATCGGCGCATTAAAGAGAGAGCAGAGCATAAATTATATGCGAATAGAACAACTAATTGCAGGTCAAGGCGTGCAAAATGGAAGAAAGAAGTATAAGGACAGCACGGCGCGGTTATTAAATTTGTAAATAGATATGTAGCAGGATGTGATATTGTTACTTATCTGCGTGGCGTTGCCCACAATATTTCATATTAAAATTTATTGGATGTATATGTATCTGTAAAATAAAATACTTCATTATATAAAATTTTATTTTTGATCTTCTCTTTCGAATATTTTTCCTTTAGAACATTTTTCCATTCAAACAAATTACCGTTCGAACAAGTTACCGTTCGAACAAATGTGTTCAAACAAATTACTATCGAACAAATTTCTGGGATCTTTTGATATTTATCAGTTAGAATTTACTGTTTTCTTTGTTACAGAATTTCTTAAGATTTCTTATACAGTTAGATATCACTTCGGTAGAAATATCCATGATGTATTGTTGGACATTTTGTTTGTTTTGGTTGTTAAGGGCTCTGTGAAGATAATAATGACCTTGCTTGATGACTAGAGATCGTGTGTGAAAAGAAAGGTGGAAAAAAAAAAGGATTATTGGGTTTTAACCGATCTGGTCATGCGAAAATTCTTCTTACCTTGAGGTTTAATTTAATAGAATTTAATGTTGATTTAAATCTTTTATTTATAAGAAACTCTCTGAGGTATATTACCAGAACCATGGGCCTATCCATGGACATTAAAAAAAAAAAGTCTTACCAAGTTTGGTAATGATGTATCAAGTGGTGAAATAGGCTTGTAAATGTGATGACAAATTGTGCCAACACAGACAAAAGATTGATTTCTTCAGTGGTGGTGATTTCTCCGAACTGGCGAGTTTTCAAGCTGCTAACCTACTAATGAGTGTGTTCATCCTATCAGGACGAAAGAACATAAATTGAAGATTGCTCCATCCTAAGATTATAGACCATCTGTGATAATGTATTCTAGTTGCAACCCGTGAAATATTCACGGAAGCAAAACAAATTCCACCTTTTTGAAATACCGTAAAATTTTTCAAAAACACAAGATATAAAAAGATGTTTTAAGCTCATATTTTATAAGGAGATTTGTTTATACTTAAGTATCCTGTTTTTACTTGTTTTTGAATTACAATTTTTGGATTGATTTAAAATAATTAAAGATTGTTTTGTATACAAGTTTAAGTATTGAACAATGTACCAACATTAAATCAACTAATTTTTCTTTTCAAAAAAACATTAGTTAGTGTATTTGTAATTATTTTTTCTTTCTTTTTTTTTTTTCGCCATGCATTGGATTCGAATCGAGAACCTTCGTAATCTCAGTCAGGAACGCTAGCCACTGGACTACTCCACTTAATACAATATTCTCTCTCCGACTCTCTCCACTTTGATTGATGACAAACATCCGTTTTTTGCCTATATTATACAGCTCCATTAGCAACAATCACAACCATCGTAACAATCACACCTTGCCCAACAATTGAGTCTGTTGCATGCGCAACAATCACATGTATAATACAGCTCCACAAGAATCAACAATCGCAACCAATTCCCAACAATCAAATTTTTAATAATAAGGAAATTAAATCACACATTGATTACAAGCATACCTAGAAACACAGAAACATCCGGACAGTTTTTGCCTATTAATAGGATGATTTGGTTTTACCCATCTATACTAAATATCCATGGTATGTACATATTTTTACTATTCACCGATCCCATCGTAAAGAGGAAGTTATAGACTTTAAGAAGATAAGCTCTGAAAGGAAGACTGCTAATCAAAATCTGGAATCTTTTATTGAAATTCCATGTAGTGACAAGTTAAATATTATTTTTGTGTAAATCTGTTATGTAATTTATGAATTTTGTGGGTGGCAAGGTAAATATATAATTGGAGGGAATTAATGTTTTGAATGAAAAGTGCTAATCTGTTAGGGCTAAGTTCTCTGTAATATCTAATGTTCTATTTTTTTTCTTGATGTTCTAATTAATTTAAATGAATCCATTGCTCATTGTTTCTATCAAGCAGATTCAATGAACAAGAAGGCTTAACTTGCGTTAAAAATAAAGAGAAATTGAAAACAAATAAAACATACTTGTAAACAGGATAAATGGCAAATAAAAAAAGATGGTAATAAACCTACAGTTTTGGAATACTCAGCATATTCCATCATCAGAGACAGCACAAACATATAGGACACCACAAAACATTTGTATGTATATATGTATGTAGCGAATGTGGGTGGCAGAGAATAGACCGAAGGTCTATTGTACTATCCCACAGGAAATAAGGACAGATGGAGAGAAAGTATGGTGGGAGAAGTGCAGGGGAAACGGGAGAACCCCGAGAAAACCTGCCCAGCGCGGATCGTCCACCATCACGAAACCCACATGAGAACCGAACCCCGGTACGCAGAGGTGAGAGGCCGATGTCATAGCGACAACGCCAACCGCGCGGCCTCCACAAAACATTTAGGACAACATGAGGTGGGAATACATAGTGGGAGTGAGGGAAGTGAAAAGATTTAGGGAGGTTTTGCAATAGTGACGGGCATTTTGCCTGCCGGTGATAGGGTTGTATGCTTTAAGCTGGATTATGTAGAAAGATTCAGCTAGGAGTCATTATGATAGTTTATGATGGTGGGAGAGGTGTTTGGCAGCAGAGAAGTTGGGGGAGTGTCCAGTCTCATTGGGGTGTGATACTGTGTACGAACACAAACCAAGCAATAAAATAATACTTCCAATACCGTATATTGGATCCCATGTAACCAGTGGCCCTCTGGTTATGTAGGACAAACATCCTGATCCCTATGCACACGCATCAAAGAACACAAACAAGCCTTCACAAACACAGACCCCACACGTTGGTATGCAGTAGCACACTACAATGAGACTAGACAAACCCCAACTTCTCTGCTGCCAAACCCCTCTCCCATCACAATAAACTATCCCACCGACTCCTTGCTGAATCTTTCTACATAATCCAGCTTAAAACATACAACCCTTCACCAGTGGGAAAAACACCCATCACTATTGCTAAATCCTCCTTAATCTCTTCACTTCCCTCACTCTCACTACCTTTCCACCTCGTTTTGTCCTAAACGTTTTGTGATGTCCTCTATGTTTATGCCGTCCTGATGATGCAATATGCTCAGTATTCTGAAACTATAAGTTTATTAGCATCTTTTTCATTCGCCTTTTATCCTGTTTACAAGTAAGTGCATTTTATTTATTTTCAATTTCTCTACATTTTAACTTCTATATTTGTACTGATGTTTGACATTAAGTACATTTCATAGAAAATATTGTTGCTATTATTAATAATGTAGTATTATCATTAAGAATAGAATAAAGTAAAGAATAAAGAATAAAGTAAACTTTCATTTATACAGTACATCCTCTAGTTATATTCTTCATTATGTTCTCCATCTTCTTTTTATAACAGTGTTTCAATCTGCTAGAAATTCATTACTGATCTTCTTCTGGTACAACTTGTAGGGTTAAATCCTTTCTACTAAATTCATAAAGATTTAACGCTAACAATATATCATATAACAATCAATACTCAATAATATCTTCATATTCTAAGCAGTAAAAGATATCTTCTCAAAATAATGTAAACTAACAATTTATGCAATAAACAATTTATGAATTAAACACATTGTATTACATTTATTTATTATTATTACAAATGTATTAATAAAGAAAAAGGGAGTCAAAATTAATGAGTATTCAGTGAGCGTATTTAAAAATAATATGGAAACACTGATCTTGTGAAGAAAATTCAAATGCCTGAAGTTAATCCCACATGCCCGTTTTAATTCTTTCTTGGAGGCTTACAGCTTAACTGTGCACCAAAAACTACTGCAGATAGAGCATTTTCGTTGGTATTTTTGGATTCAGCACGAAAAGTTACCTATGGGTACCAATTTTTGTGAAGTTTTGTTGAGTATTGTATAAGAAAAATAAACAAATAATAAGTTGTGGCATGCTAAAAAGCCACAAAATTTCAAAAATTAATTTCTCCAAAACTAATTGTTCGACTGCAGGCATATTTCATCGGAATTATTTTTCAAACCCCTCTTTCAGTAAAAAAAAAATGTAAGAATCTGTGATGGGGTGGTGAACTTTTTTTTTTTTTTACTGGGTGATTCGATGTGGAATGACCCATAAGATATCAATATTCTTAAATTATCGGTCAAAAAGATTTTTTTTCAAGCTTTCAATGTATAAATTTAAAGAAAAAATAAATCAGAATGTGAAAGCATTAATGCAGTATGACATTACTTTGATGTTCTGCTTTGAATATTCCTCACATTTCAAGATTTAGATAATTTTATAACATAGAATTGCTTTTAAAAGTATTTCTAAGAAATTGGTCATTTTGTTTACCTAAATTAAAGTTTATATTATCAATAATCATTTGCTTACCATAATTTTCATTATTACCTATCTTGTTGCAATATTTTTATTCTTATAAACTATATAAATACTTTATATTTTTATTTTTTTAACATTAAATGTGTAAATACGATGTTCTGTCATCTATATTTTTTTATTTCTTCTTATTTATTTCTCCAAATTCAACAATTGATTATATACATCTTAAAAACTGTGATGTTGATTAGATATTAGATAACATATATAGTAATCTTTTGAGAAAGTGAATTTAGTATGTTGAGAAAAGATCGAATTATTAAATCATAGAATATATATCTTCTTTTATCCAATAATATTTTTATTACTAAAACTTCAAGGATACATGTAATTAACATTTCACATTAAAGATTTATGAAAATTATCTTTTAATTAGCAAAAGAATATATATGATATATTTGAAAACTGTAGTTACAGTTTGTTAAGATTTAGATATAATTATGTAGGATGTGAAGTTCTATGAAGCAGGAAATAATTTTTGAACACCACTTTATAAAAATATTTAAATTTGAAGATTATATTTAAAGAAAAAAAAAAGGTTTAAAAACTTTAATTTTAACAGCAGTAGCATTTTATATCATTTATTGGATTCTTAATAAATGTTATATATTCATTTTATAATCTTTTGTTTTAGGGAGAAGATATTTGCTGAAATGCTTACTAGAAGTACGATCTATCTTACAAGGCACCGAAGGCCATTACATACTGAATGATCTGTTTGTCACAGATTACTGCATCTGGATTCAGAAAGCAAGGTGAGTGTTAATTATTAAAACTGTTAATGCAGTATTCGAATGTTGTAATTTAAATTATGTATTGAGTTAGCTGATCTGGTTTAAGCAGTAAATAAAATATAGTATTTATAAAGGATATCCTGTAGATTGACCTTTCCAATTTTATATTTGAATGTTGCTATAGGGAGGTGAAAAGTATAATGACTTTTATTCCATAAATTAAAAATTCAGCAACAAATTATACAGCAAAACTTAAGTAGCAAAAGTACTTAGAATAGAGGACCTTTCAGGTAAGCCTCCTCACCTGTCATCTCATTCAGAATTTGGTTTGCTAGGAATTAACTTCAATGAAATATACATTTAGGAGAGTCAAAAGAAGAGGAAAGGAGATTTTCATCTCAGATTATTGTCATGTAAAGATGGAGTGTATCTAAGACTGATTAAAGTAGCTTTTGTGCTAAAATCTTTTAATTTTATTAATTAAAATTTTTTAATGGTACAAATTAGGTTAGTTTTTATTTAAAATAGAACAGTAGTCACTACTAATATAGGCTACATACATAGTCTTGGAAAATACTGCTGTAATGCTATGTGTGACTTCGCTATGTATAGTTGTAAGTACTTTTTTTTTCATGCGTAGTTGTGTTTATTTTTAGAGAGACCAAATTATCAGAAATAAACAGAGAAATAACCATCTATTTAAGATTTTTAACAAAAATAAATAGTTATAAAACAAATCAGTTTTCCCTGATTCTCTTAGTCTGTACCATCTAAATAGGCCATTTTACCTTCTGTAAAAGGAAGCATTGCTCTGTAGATTTTTAGATTAAGTTGCCTTTTTGTAAGATGGAAGTATTCACACTTGAAAGGGATATGTAGTTTTGACACCACACTGTTTTCAGGATAGTTTTAATTCTGTATCTTAAGTAAGCATTGATGGTGTGCCTCAGTGGTAACATACGGATTTCTTGTTTTGACAGCCTTAATGATAAATTACTCCCCCTCCCCTTTCATTACCGTAAGAATCTGCTTCTTGTAATTATTAATATTTTAGCACAAAAACTTTAGCACACTTTGTGGTTTGATTCAACCTTAATAAACAGACATATATTTTACAGTGTTATTTTTCTTTATCAAAACTGCAAAAGTTTCCTTGTGATTATGTAGAAATAAATGAGCTGTTTATTTTGAAAGTAACCTAAGTCCATTTTTCAATTTTTTGTTTGTTAACTGCTAACGTGGAATTGGCACACGTTACTACAGTTAACAAACAAAAAATTGAAAACTAGACTTAGATCACTTTCAAAATAAATGGCTCAAATACTTCTCATTGTGCCTGAATCCTAGAATACTTATGTATTATTTGTTATTGTGGGCTTATGTTCTTCATAAAGCCATTCAATTTTACATAAATGCTGGTATCTCCCTGTAAAGTGTTGTCTTATTTGAACATCATCTCCATTATTCCTATGAAATTACAAAATAAAGTTCAATCATAAAAATGAGATAAAGCTAATAATAGTTTTAAATAATAAGCTTTATATGATTTGAAATGAGGATTGATACTTTTAGGATAATATTTTTATATTTAGTTTTTGTTTTGTTTTTCCCATTGTGTTTAAATTATTGAGGCATTATTTCTGAAATCTTCAAAATTGAAACCATTTCTTACCTTTTTGTTGTTTTATTGGAATGAAAATGGCTTTTATTTTACTTTCTGAGGTAAGTGAGGCTCAACAAATCACAGTGTATTTGTTTGTTTGTTTGTTTGTTTGTTTGTTTGTTTGTTTGTTTTCCAAATAACAGTTCACTGCCGGATGATGGAAATTTCCCCTGCTAACTTTCGTTTTTCCTGTATGGGTCTTTGTCAAGAATGTGATAAAAATTCTCATAGAAAAGCATTAGAGCAGAAACAATGGATTTCTGTCAAATGTCTTAAACAATGAATATTGATCCACTTATTAATCCTCTTGATGTAAATGTGAGCTGTAATATGACTACATTTAATTCAACTTAAGTAAGGTGGATTTAATTTTTATTTTATTTTTTATTCAACAGATATAATTAAAAAAAGAATGAGACTTTTTGTTTGATTATTTTTACATCTTAAAAAAAAAAGTAAGAATAATAAGGAAAGTTGAAAGATCCTTTTCTTTCTTGAAAGACCATCTTAAAATGACGAGAGCACAAGACAGCATTAAGTGTATTATTCAGCTAAGATTTGTAATTTCGTAACCATCTGAAATCACTTGAAATCGGTTACTGCTGCATGCACATGTGAATGGTTGAAAATAGAATTACTGTACAGTATTCACTGTTGAGGGTGTTACAGATGGGGAAGATGAACTTGTGTTGATCTGGAACATTTACTGTGGAAACATCTTACTTTTCCTTTTTTAATTTTTCAATGAATAGTACAACTTAATTCAAATGATTTCCCATTACCCAATGCAAAATATGAACTTTTTCCACTACATCCCAAATTTGTTCCCATTTTGTAACCATTGCAATACAAAATTGAAAAGCACAATATGTTTATTATTTATAATTTTATACATATATTTTTTTTTATAATTTCACTTGATTTATTCTCACTGTAATTTAATAACTTTAAAAAATTTCATTTTTTTTTTCCTTTTCAGCAAAAAGCTGCTTAAATCTTTAAGTGAATCATTAGGTCAGGTAAGAAAATATTAAAAAATATTTAACATTTTCATTATTTATTTATTTTCTGCAGAGTCAATTGCATAATGTTTTTGTTGATTTATTAGTAGATTTAATAAATTTACAAACTGAAAGGCATTATTTTCCCATTCTTGTTTTCATTGATTCAACTAACTTTTTTGATCCTCATCCTGTCAAAGACCAAAGCCCATCCATGAAATTTCCCAATATGCACTTGCTTTTGGAGAGCAGCTTTTCTGTTTTCTCCTCCAAAAAAAACAAACAAATGTTACTCTTTTCCCTATCAAACTTCGTTGGTTGTAATTCATTGTGCAAGAAGATTGTTTTCTGCTTAGCATGTCATTTACTTTCTTTTCATATATCTCTACTCATCCTCAGATTCTTAGCTTTCACTCTTTTTCTCACGCTTTTTGTTTATCAAACATTCCACCATCCATTCAGCAGATTCTGTCTTGAAATTGCTATGTAATATCTAGATAATTACATAGTTATACAATAATTCCTGAAATTACCTGTATATCCATAAATTTTACATACCGTCTCCTGTATCTGAATTAATTATCATCTTTTGATCTTTAGTGCAACATTCTATAGTGCTGATGATAATCGCTTTACAATTAAAGAAGTGTTAGAAATAAACAGACCATTCTTAAACTAGACATCTGTTACAATTAGCAGTTGTCATTCGTATCAGAGTACCATACTTTTCTGTCACATCAGTTATATCTTATCTGTGTTGCCAATGCAATCATTCATTTCACCAGGATAACACACACATTTCTGAAACATTCATTTAGTAAATTACTAGCAAAATGCCCTTCGTACAATGATGTAGAGAGAAAGAAATTGAAATTGTGACATCATTCAGAAACTTTCGCAGTTGGTTTAGAAACCACGTGATAGGTTACAAAGTAATGTTATATTTGAATTTTGTAACTCGAGATCCATGCCTTTCTCCTCTTCTGCATACCCCTATCACTTCAAACCTAAAAAATTATGTGATCATCACAAATCTACATGTATCCCTAAAACCCCATAGAAGTATCTTCAACAATGTTTGCACACCTCCTCAAAATCTTCCCATTTACACCCCATAGCTCTAGTTTTTGCCTCCAAATTAATATGGCATTATTATGATCAACAATATTTTAGTTCCAATTGTCGCCACCAGCTTAATCTGTGGCGCTATTAAGTACAACAATGTTTTTGTAGTTTCAATTGTCACCTCCAGTGCATATATGTGGTGCTTTCAAGAAACTCCACCCCCTATTTACTTCCTTTAGGGCTGGTATTTCTAAAAATCCTTTCTTATTGAGTGCCCATGTTATAAGGGGAAACCCATCCCAAAAATTTCAGGTTCAAAAGGTTCAGTGCTTTTGGCTGTGCATTAATGAGTGAGTGGGTTTTGCCTTTTATATGTTAAGATTTAAGTTACTCTAAAAAGTTACCCTATTTACATAAACAAGATGGTTATAATTTAAGTTGGCGTATTTAGAGTATCCCGCAGCTGCAACCAATAGTTGGAGAGACACCAAAAGTTGTATATATACTTTTCAAAGGATGCGCTCAACGATTTTGCAAAAAAAAAAAAAAAATTAGTTACAAAAGCATCTGCTAGAGGACGCTTTTTGCTATAATAATGAAAATAATTGTAGAATAATATTCAATATACAACAAAACAGTTAGCAGTTTTAATTGTAACGTTTCATTTTTTTTTTTTTAGTGTGAAAGTGGTCTAAATGTCATCACAATTGCGTAGGGTTAATCTTTATGCAAAGAGAAAACAATCTGATTTGCATAGACACCAGGAACACAGCCGACATCAGGCTATAAATAATCGCTGTGAACTGAGAACGTGTTATTAGCAACAGCCGCGATGACAATGACTTTACAAGAATGGGTGTTGATGGTCAAGTTTTATTACAAATGTCATGGTAATGCTGTAGCTGCGATTCATGAATTTAGTCAGGCTAAAAAAGCATGCCATGGACCAATGTAACCACAAGATGTGAGAAAAATGATGAAAAAATTTGAAGAAACTGGATCTTTAAGTATGCAACGTGGAAGAGGAAAAAAGTGCATCAGTGATCATGTGATTGAAGACGTTGCCACATCAATTGTTCAGCAGTCAGAGAATGCTGCATGTTCAGGTAGTGCCCGAGCTGCATCACGACAATTAGATATACCATGGAGCAGTTAGAAGCATCCTGAGAAATGTAATTCATATTTTTTTTCGATACAAGATCAGTCACAGACAGGAACTGCTTCCAGGCGACAAGGAGAAACGACTCACTTTTGCATTGACCTTTCTGGCGAGGATGGAAGTTGATAGATTGTGGCCATGGGATATCCTATGTAGTGACGAAGCACACTTTTATTGGAATGGCACTGTTTCACCAAAATTGCCGTGTGTGGGCCAAGGAAAATCCACACGTTTTCCAGGAAATGCATCTGCATTCACCCAAGCTTACAGTCTGGTGGGGGTTCACATCGAATTTTATCCTGGGTCCTTATTTTTTTGAAGAAATTACTGCTAATGAATCTCAGATATGTTCCGTGACTGCGACCAGATATCGTGACATGCTCCAGAACTTTGTGATACTTCGCTGCAGGAAAGACAGTGTCTTAATTCAACCTCTTTTATGCAAGATGGTGCACCTCCTCATTTTGGAAGTTTCGTGCAAACTTTGTTGTGTCAATACTTTACCAACGATTGAGTAATCAGTCGCATATTCCCTACTGCCTGGCCACTACGTTTTTCTGATCTAACTCCATGCGATTTTTGGTTGTGGGGATACGTAAAGGATGTTGTGTACCATGGAGAAATTTCAACATAAAAAAACTAAAAGACAGTATCACGGATGATCACCTGTGGTCAGCGGTTGAGCATACAGTTCATCATCTGCAAATAAACACATTTATTAGGGGGATATATTGCGCAATATCACATGACTGGTTCAAATGTCTGATACTGTTTGTGTGAAATAAATGTGTTTTTCAATATTCTGTTTTCGTTCATATAGCTTATAAAAGCGCCTTCTAGTGGACGATTTTGTAACTTTTCTTTTTTTGCAGAATCGTTTAGAGCAGGGGTGCTCAGACTTGTAGTGTCTGCGATCGACCACAAAATATTTAGGCGACAACCGATCGACGACCGACTGTAGGCTAAGGCATAGCTACTAAAGAAAAAACGTACATACTAAAGAAAAATGCTTTTATTGCACAACCTTAGAGATATAAATATGCATAATAGGTTAACTACTTATTTACGTAATTTTAACATAGTCTTAAATTGCTAATTTTGACTGGATGTTGATGCATGACACTGCACATCATCCCCGTGCTTTTCAAAGGATGGCACGTAATTACTGAGCGCCAACCGCAAGCATGATAACAGGTGTTCTTCAATAAGCCGATTGCGATATTTGGTTTAATTATTTTCATTTCTGAAAATGCAGATTCCCACAAGTAAGTTGATCCGAACAAGTAAGTTGATCCTGTTAACTGAAGAGCTATTTATTTCAAACTTGGATATTTGTTTTCGGGTATCAAAGGCCAAAATTTGGTATCTGTTGCTCTGGCTTTGAAATGTATATCTGACATTACCTGCAATACTTTATTTTGGACAGAAGAGATCTCCATATTGTTTGATATTTCAGTAGCAGATTTTTCAACGTCTTCACAAGAAAATGGATAAGTCATGAAAGTTCAATATCCGTCAGTTTATCGAAATCAGATCTTTCAAACTCGCTCAGAATGTTTTTTAGCTCTGTCTCGTAATTATCATAATTTAAGTGAGAACTTGCTCTTGCTTCCAAAGCTGGAAATTTTTTAAGATCCTTTTTGTTCAGTTGTATGAATCAATAACTTCAATTTGTTTGTAAAAGAATTTATTGCACTAATCATGTCGATAATGGTTTGATTTTTACCCTGTAGCTCCAAGTTAATGATAATCAAATGGTTTGTCACATCTGATAAGAAAGCTACATCCTCGAGCTACTTTTCGTTTTTAAGTATCTCAGTGTCGTCACCTCGTTCATATAGACATTAAATAATTTCAGGTAGTAATTCCTGGAACCTTTTTATAAACTTTTCGCGGCTCAACCACCTCACGTCTGTATAAAGAAGTAAATCAGTGTGCTCAGCAGACTCGCTGGCTTCCAATTGCACTTTGAAGAGGCGTCTTTGCAAGCTTCGCGCAAGGATGGAATTCACGATCTTCTTCGCAGTGTCCATGACATCTTTCATAGTTACTATTTTTGAACAATAAAACTTGCTGATGAATGATGCAATGGAATGTGAAAAACGATGGGAAGTCATCATTAACTCGTCACAATGCAACAAACCCATTTTTATTGCCAGTCATGGATGGTGCTCCATCTGTTGTAATGCACTTGAGTTTGTAAATCGATAGCATATATTTTTTTACAAAATTCAGGAAAGCGTTGTAAATATCTTCTCCGCGAGTTTTTTCTTTCAGTGGTAGCATTGTCAACAATTCTTCTTTAGCCGACATATCAGAAAATACCATTAGAATGAAAATATATAACTGGGCAGTATTAGTCAAATCGGTGGACTCATCAAACTGTAAAGAAAAGTAAAGTCGGACTTCTATTTTACGAAGTCACTAAATCCCGAAAAAAAGTTCGTTAAATGGAAAATTCGTTAAATAGAGATTCACCTTTTAAAATTACTTTAAACTACATAAAACAGATTTAAAAAAAAATAACAATAAATATTATTAAAAAAGTAATAATTTTAATGACATGAAGCATACATTACCACATACGAACTTAAATTTTACTAATAAAGTCTATTATTTTTCTCTGAGTTGTTTTTGTTTTTGTTTTTTTTTTTGAAAAAGTGTTTTCGCTCATAGTACATCTCGCATCTTTGCAATGCACCAAAAACTCCTTCAGTATTTTCTTTAAATTGTAATCCGTGTCGGATTGTTTCAAATGATCATACGAAGGTTTTTTTTATTTCTGCATCATGATCATTTCCATTGTCATCATCTTCATCATCGCAATTCATAGTTGTATTGTTTTTTTTTTCACACTGTCCAAAATATCCAATTCAGTTAGTGTTCCCGAGGTCTCGACTTCAAAATCAAGTGAAAGATAATCATCAATCAGCACATCATCGTTAATTTCTTCTTTTTTCCCTCAGCTGTATTCACATTTCTTTCATTTCTGCTAAGGGAATTTGATAATAAAAACATTTTAAGGAGAAAAAAAAAATAGATACCACAAAAAAGTTCGTTAAATAGAAAATGCACTTCGCTATTGGGAGGTTATTTTGCGAAGAAATTATCAAATTGTTCTTGGTTCCAAAGAAAAGTTCGCAAAATGGAGATTCGTTAAATAGAGGTCCGACTGTATGTTGATTCCATTGATTACATTCCATGATATCACTTTGCAGTTTGGTCTCTACATCACTGCTCATGATCTCGACACGTCTAGTAACAGTTGATAGCAGATATAATCTCTGTTTTATTTTTGAAGTCATTAAACAGTACATCTGCTGCTTCAATAAATGCTTCTTTCACTACCGTTTCATCTTCGAAAGGTTTCTTGTGTTTTGCCAGAATGTAGGAAATTTTAAAAGACGCAATTGTTGCAGCTACTGATTGATGGCTGGTCCAGTGAACATGGATTGCTCTGCTTTCAAACTACTTTTCAAATCTTGAAGTTTTCGACTTGTTGTTGTTGGTTGGGTTTTTAATGGCGCAAAAGCAGCTGTGCCTAAGCTGCGCCAAGTTTTCGACTTCTTAACTCACTCTTTTGCGGAAAATCATTTTCATAGTTTTTATGTACAGTTTTAAAATGCCTTTCTAAGTTCCCGCGTTTAGGCAATGCCACCAAAGCCCGACAAACAAGGCAAACACACTTATCTTTGGCCATAACAAACAAGAAATCGTCCTCCCAATCACTATTAAAATGGTAGGTTTTACTTTTTTTCGCCGCAATCATTTAAAGTTACAAAATCTATATACAAGTATTCTAATAACTTAGTAAAAATGAATGAGATATATGTTTATTTTTATTTAATTTTGTAAGGTTAGAGAAAGTTCATTCTCTTACCGTTTAATCGTTATTTTTATTTTATTTTTCTTTATTTTTATTTGTACCCTGAAGAAGTCTTTGGAAAAATAGATAAGACGAAATATTGGATCGGATCGGTGAAGAAGTATTCTTGTTTTTAGTTTAATAAGGAGTTGTGATATAATTTAAATTATTTTTAATTATCATATAATTTCATAATAATGCGTTATTATTTAGTGTCGCGTAAGAGTGACCGCCGCAGAAATTAGATTGATACCTATATTATTTCCGCGATCGACTCCAAAAGCTCTTGCGATCGACCGTTTGGGCATCCCTGGTTTAGAGCATCCTTTGAATAGTATGTGTACAACTTTTGGTGTCTCTCTGACTATTGGTTGCAACTACAGGATGCTCTAAATTGGCCAACTTTAATTATAACCATCTTGTATATAGACACACATACACACACCTATTTGTGTTAAATAGGCTTCCCAATATAAGGTAAAACATTCAGAAGTTACATGTTGAGACATATTCACAATCAAATTAACATTTTCTTCCTCAAATGAAGCTGCTGCATGATTAAAAAAGGCTCCCTTACTTCTCATTGTTCTTTATAAAGATTGAATAAAATGAAAGTAAAATGTAATTTTTTTTATTTCTTCTTTTATTTTTAATGTTTTTATAAAACTCTTACTTATTTTATACTCTGTATTAGAAAAGATTTAAATGATTATTGTTTTCTAATCCACATTAGCAAACTATACATCCGTATATACAAAGTGAGCCTCTAAATCATTGAAAGGCTCCATGTTACGTAGTGGAGAGGCCATGATCAGTAGAGTATATATATATTATGTTATTAAAATATTCCTGATAGATCATGAAAGGCATGTATTTAGTTATAAATGAGTAAACATCAATTTTCTAAGAACATAGCTGGAATTACAAAATGGGGTTATATGGAAAATGGCTATTTGTTTTACAAAGAATAAGTTTCAAGACATATTTTTGAGGAACCTAACTGTTAAGTGGGGTATGACTGCAATGAAATAGAAATATTTGGGCAATTTTACTTCAACCAATTTTGCAAATAATCTGCTCAAGAAGTATTTCAATTTGTAGCTTTGACTGGTAACACATTGTGAAGTTTCAGTTTATTTATAATATATTCCTTTATTGTTTTTGTTTGTAAGTTTCTTATTAAAATCATATATGAATTTGAAAATGCAAATGGTCACACTAAGTATCACAACATGTCACCGATTCTCAGACCCTGCTCTAAATCATTCCTGGAAATAATAAAACAATGGAAGAAGAAAAAAGATTCCAAATTGGGAAAATTAGAAAAGGTTGGTTGGTTGACCTTTGCATTTGAGTTAATGTAAGCAAATATTCTGCCGTAATTCTGTTAATGTTGGCCATGCTTTTATTTGATTGAAATTAATTAAATTTAGAAAACTTCAATAAATAATGTACATAATGCATACCCTCCAACTTCTACGGAGTATCCGTAGTTTGTACGGAAAATAAGTAAGTACTACGAAACTACGCGAAAATGGGGAAAAGCTACGGATTCAGAAATTTTCATCCTAATTTTTTTTTTTTCCTCAAAAAAAAAAAAAAAAAAGTGCTGATCAATTACGTTTTCTTGTCAAAATGGACGCCGCCGTCTGTTCTTGCCAAGAAATTATAGTTAACTTATAGTAGGCTAATGTTTAATTATCGGAGAAGTTCTAATTTATAAAGATACTTGTTTATTTATAGATTTTCATTTACAAATTATGTCTGTTAGATTTCAGGATTTATAAATACAATTCGCTTTTGATAAGCAACCAGCGATTAACGCAATGGCGGACTCCTGTCAGAAGATCAGACAGAAGTGCTTGACCAGAATAATCGATGCTACATACCCAGATCTCACAAAAACCGGGCGGCCAACTCTCATTTGGTTCGTAAATTTGTTGAAAGCTGCGTATGCTTATATCATGGATCGGTTTTTAAAACCCTGTAATAAGGATATAGATGTAGATCCGCCTAGAAAGAAAAAAAAAAACAATCAAAAATTTCAAGAGGAGAATCGAAAGCTTTTCCCTTGTCTTCTACCAGGAGAGACTTATTTTGTCCGTTTTTGATTGAACATAATATACCAATTTCGGCTGCGGATCATGCAGGTCCCTTATTTTCAAAAATGTTTCCCGATTCTGATATTGCAAAGAAGTTTCGCTGTGGTCACACCAAAGCTAATGCTGATATGAGCAAAGAAAAAAGTATCAATAAACTCAATAAATAGTGCTTTAAGAAATGTGAATATGTATTGCTATAGGGTATGTGCTTAAAGACTATATGTTTATATATATATGTGTGTGTGTTTTGCGGCACTGTCGCTCGTTTTGTGTAAATGCATGTTGTTGCATGAGTACTACTAAGGAGTCGTCCATTAATTACGTGAGGTCAAAAGGGGGAGGGGGGGGTTCCGGCAAAATCTCACCAAGGGGGAGGGGGGTGTCAACGAAATTCTCACGTCAACTTTTCCCGCGGCATTTTTTTTTGGTTAATTAATGGACGGCCCCTAATGAGATGATTTCCACTACGGATAGGAGGATGACCAATGTTGGAGGGCATGCATAATGCAGTATTCTGTACAGATATTTGGCTTCTATTAAAAAAATTAAAAAGTAAATGGAGGCATTAGAATATACTCTTCTCCTTCAGAACCATGTTATAAATGAAGGACTTTTCATTTGTATTGTTTTCATGATTAAAAAAGTAAAAAAAATATAAAAAGGAAAAATAATAAAGGAATATTTTAAGGAAAGTATACTTCAAGTTCTTACTAGATTTCTGATACATGCTTTGCAATAACAGTGATATTCTTTTTTTTTTTTTTATTTTTTTATTTTTATTAATACAGTCAAACTTGGATAATTCGAAGCTGAAGGGACCAGAGAAAAAGTTCGAAATATCCAAAAATTCGAATTACGTATATTCTCTCAAACAGAAGAGATAAATAAAAAAGATTAATTCCACGATCAAAGATTTAACATATAAACTTTATCTGAGAATACTGCTACATTTTTTTTTCATTAAATCAAACATTTTTTACTAATTATTCATCACTTTAAAAAAAAAAGGGGGAGATATTTTTAATAGCTTCATTGAATTCAATCTTTGAGTCATAGCATATGATTCCAACCTATCAATTGATACAAAAATATATTCCAACCCTCTGTTGGAAAATCCGTTGAAATAAATAAATAATGTAGCTTAGCTGAGAAAAGTCTCAGGAACAATTTTTACGTAATATTTTAAGGACAATCGTACAAAAAATTTGAATTATCCAGAATTTCGAATTAAACAAGTTCGACTAATCCAAGTTTCACTGTATAACCTACCAAATAACTCCTGTTGGTTTCACTCATTGTCGTTAAAAATGATATATGTTAATGCTCTTACATATTCCATTATAATGAAAGAACTCTCAGATTACATAGAATAAATGCATTTATGTTGAAAAATGTGTTATCATGGCAAAGCAAAGAATAGCATTACTTATGGAAGGACTTCTGTTTTATGATTGATATGTAGAAGTTATTGTAAATTAAATAGTAACATAAATAGTTGTAACTTAAATATAAATAAATAAATTAATAGTTTTTTTTTTATATAATTATAAGGGGGGGGGGTTACTTGTTTATTCATTAACTTCATGGCTTTTTTTTTCCTTTATTATTAGTTGAGTATTGAGAAGCAAGATTTAGGATTTGATTTGGAAGAACTTGAAATGGCAGCAACGTTAGTTGAAGAAGAGGAAATTAAAAGAAAGCAATCACAAAGAGTGATTAAAGAAAATATAGTTCATTCAAATGATTTGTCCACAGAGGATAGTGACGATAATCAAGAACAAGACAGTGAGGATGAAAACGAAGAAGACAGTGATGATGAAAGTGAAACAGAAAGTAGTGATGATGAAACAGAAGAAGATAGTGATGATGAAAACAAAACTGAAGAAATAGTAGATGATTCTAAAATTACAGAATCAACAGAATCTGGCCAAAATCAGCTTAGAAATGAAAAAGCATCTTCAAATGAAACAGAAAGCTTACAGATATTGCAGAATGAATTAGAAGATTTAAGTTTGATTGAGAATATTAAAAGATAAATAAAAAACATTCAGAAATCATTTTAATACAAAAAATCATTTTTATTAAAAAATTGAAATTCTTTAAGATTCCACAATATAATGTATCCTGTAAAATCTGACTCACGTGACTGAGAATTTACAAATACAGTTCCAATTGGTGCTTATACAATGGAGTTGTAGCTTTACAAGTCAACAGAAAAAAATAAACCATTATCAACTATTCACATCCATCCTTAGGAATTCGTAGTAGCCATTGTAGGAATTATTACTTGTGCTTTGTAAATAATACTGTTAGCTTAATACAGTCAAAGTCATCTAAAATCATCTTTTCATAGTGTCTTTAAATTGCTTAATTATTTAGCAAATATCCCAAATATTAAATTGACTCTGCCAACTTTTTGTTAAATACAGTAAAACCCCGTTATTACGCTCGTCAAGGGACCATGAACTACAAGCGTAATAAGCGGGATAGCGCTATAGACGGGAAATGATTTATGAGATGGGGAAACATTTAGACACCATTTTAAACGAAATATACTTGATTCTGCAATAGATATAGTGCAAATGTGAGCTTATTTCCTATTAAAAAGATCTTTGATTGTAGTTTGCCGGGGGTGTGCTACTGTTATGAATTATGACATTTTAAATGCGGTTCAAGTAACTACTAACATCAATTGATATACCACTAGGAGCAACACTAAAATATTTTGGGAGCAGATTTAGTGCCTTGCCGGCTATTTCACGCGCCTTTTCTTGAATGATTGGGCCACTTAATGGCACTGATACATCACGGGACTGATGAATCCATTCAATTAGAATTTCCTCGGCATCTTCATATTTTCCACACTTTTTTACGTTTGCAACCACCCTTCACTGCTTAGGTAATTCCATTCTTATTTTTTAATATTGTTCTCAGACTGGATGAGGGAATTCCTAGAGATTCCTAGAATCCTTCAGACTTAGTGTAGAATTCTCGTCGTTTTTACGGAGAATTTGCAATTTTTCACTTATAGAAAGGGATTTTCGCTTCGAAATTTTGCACTAACTTACTGTATCACAGACTCGCACTTCAAAGAGTTCAAAGATTCCCTCCTACCAGGGAAAGAAAAGAATCTTTACAGTGTTACATTTCTTTTCGATACAAAATTTCCGATATAAAAAAAGCGCTACAAGCGGGATTTGAAGCGTTATAAGAGGGTAAAAGTATACAGAGTTACATAGAAAATTCCAGGGACCGTCTGAAAGGAGCGTAAAGAAAGGGATACTGCTATAAGCGGGAGCGTAATAACGGGGTTTTACTGTATTTCCAAAATGACTTCTTTTCTTAAATCTTCATTTGGAAGCAGATCTTTTCATGTCCATCATCCACATTCGCTCATGATTTTCTCCACAATTAGCATTTCTCATTTCTGAGTTTTTTTTTTTTTTGTTTTTTTTTTTTGTTTTGTTTTTCCAATCAACCTTTAGCTTTCTGATCTACACCCACCAGGTTTAATTGTATCTGGTCAGTTTACTTTTTATCTAGTTTTCTTTTTATAAAAGCTTCATTGTAGACAATCATTGATTGCTCCAATTGAGCAACCAGTTCATTCTGTGCTGTGACAAGCTTTACCTATTAATTCCAAAAAGCTATGAAGGACAGAACATGATCGGCACTGTTACACTTTGTGAAATCATTTGTCATTTCTATCTGGATTACTATTTTTCCAAATAAAAAACTTCAGGGTTCTGAAAGTTACTTTTATGTTAAAAGTTGCTTCACAGTTAGCTACTTTACATTTTTTTTATTATTATTATTTCTAAATACAAAAGTTACAGTACTGTTAGGAATGACAAATTCCTATCAACAGGTTCTGAATATAGGTATACTATAATTGTTTAATTAATTTTGAATACAGTGTTAAAAATCATTAAAAGACTTACATCAATGTATAGTTTTTGAAGTGATTTTTTTGTCAAGTAGACCATTAATTGCTAATTTTCTAAAATTTTATATTAGGCAGTAACATAATTTAAAAGCTAAAATAATTTTCTGATTTAATTTTATATATGTATTAGTTGTACCCAGCATGCGTTGCAATGCC
>JAFIDM010001028.1:9910247-9928307 GCA_023159025.1 Thereuonema tuberculata
TCTCTTTATAATGCATAACGGTGTACAAACATGTAGGGTCTTGTGTTCAGTCTCTTTATAATGCATAACGGTGTACAAACATGTAGGGTCTTGTGTTATTGAAGGCTTTTTTATGTTCATTATTACGTATGGATAGGGGTTGGGATGTTTGTGCCACGTAGCCTGAGGGCACTGGTTACATGGGATCCAGTATACAATGTTTGAAGAGTTATTTAATTGCTTTGTTTGTGTTATGTTGGGTGATTTGAAGGCAGGGGCATACTGGTATTGGATGAGGAATGTTTTAATGAAGCTTTCAAGGGGTGGATAGTAGGGAAAGGGGATGTATTTGACAGGGGGTTTTGGATTAGTATTTTTAGATTTTTTGTTCAGTTTGTGTGTGAGGATATTGAGGCGGTTGTGGAAAAGCTGGGAAGGGTAGTTATTGAGATTGAGTATGATGTAAATGGTTTTTAATTCGGTGTGTAAGGCTGGTTTAGTGGAGCATGTTGTGACTGTTCTGCATATTAGAAAATCTATATTGTTTTGATTTTGTATGTCTGGGGTGTGTGGGAGTTATATTGTATGTACCTGTTTGAGCAGGTGGGTTTTTTATAGACAGTAGTTTGAATGGAGTTATTTTTGTAGGTAAAAGATACATCAAGGTAGTTGATGTGTTTGTTGAAGGGAGTTTCCAGTTCAAATTGTAGATGGGGATCTATGGAGTTTAGATGGTTTTGTATTTGAGGATGATGATATCATCGACATATCTTCCATATAGCTTGATGTGTGGGTGTTGGGTGGAGAACATTTGTTTTTTAATGTAGTAAAGTGTGAGGTCTGCAGTGGGTCCTGACATAGCAAGGGCCATGAATAGACCATGTGTTTGGAGGTAAATGTTGTTGTTGTTGTGGGAGAAATATTGCCTGTTATAAATGGTGTGGATGAGGAAGTCGATTTGCTTTATTGTCATGTCAAATTGGTAAAAAATGGTTTCATCATCTAGGAAGTCAAAGAAGCACTCTATGACTCCTTGCCCTTACGCATTTATGAAAACTTATCTGTTCAATGTATATTGCAGAAGTAGTTGATCAGTTTTGTATTTTTAAAGTATCCTTTTAATTAACATTAAAAGAAAAGTTATTGGTTGCACTACAAGGAGAACAAATCAGGCATCTCTGGTTAATATTAGTTAATTAAAAAGGCAATTTCCTTTAATCATGAGTTTTTTAATTACAAAATATGCTGTCACATTATGAAAGCGAAATATGTATATTCACTAATTATATTGTTGAAAGATTACAGTCTTAATTGAATTTTGATTATATTTACAGTTAAGAAGCACAGTGATTTGTCTATGCTGCCTATGGAATGCTTGTACTTAAATAAAAATTCTTTAAATGCTGTTGTTGGACACCAGCCCCAGCCTGTTAAGCATTTCACTTTGAAAAGAAAACCAAAATCTGCAACTTTAAGAGCTGAACTGTTACAAAAATGTAAGTATTACAATTTGGAAAGATTCTTTTGGTTATGCAAAAAAAAAAAGTTAATTGTATTGTATTTATTTGTTAATTTATTTTTATTTTTTGTCATATTTAAATTTCCAATGTGGTACTACACTGCCTGCTCAATTGAAAGTGGACACTTGTGGTATGGAACAGAAGCTTTATTTACAACATATCTAATAGCATGTACTGTGGCCTTTTGCCCTAAGCACAGCATCCACATGCCGTGGCATGCTCTCCACCAGTTTCTGATAGCAAGCAACTGGTATTTTTGCCCACTCCTCCTTCAAAGCCTGCACAAGTTGGATGTTTGTTTGTGGTCGCATCGGATGCGCATGAATCCGGCACTCCAATTTATCCCACAGATGTTCAATAGAGTTGAGGTCCAGACTCTGAGCGGTCCACTGAAGTTCCCGAACATTATTCTCCAGAAACCAGGCGCTGACAACACGGGCCTTATGGCATGGCACATTGGCATGCTGGAACACAAATGGTCCTTCACCGAACTGCGACCACATAGTAAGAAGCATGGAATTGTCTAGAACGTGTGTGATGCCATGTTCCCCTCGATCACAATCAACGGGCCACATCCATCCAGGAGAAACACGACCACACCATCACCGCCAAACATCACTGTTGGGATGACACACTCAGGTAGCAGCCGCTCCCCTGGCAAATGCCACACCCATGTGTGCCCATCTGATCAGTAGAGTGTGAAGCATGATTCTTCGCTCCACGTAATGTTCTTCCAGCAGTCCATCGACCAAGACCGTCGCTCTTTACACCAGACCACGTGACGCTGGGCATTTACAAGGGGTGATGTTAGGCTTGTGGGCTGCAGTCCGACCAGTGTACCCATGGAGCTCCCTTATGAATCGTCATGGTACTGACAGTTGTTACTGTTGCCTGCTGGAAGTCTTGCCGCTGTTGTTCTGCTGGAACAGCCCTGTTCTGCCGTACCAACCGCTTTAGGGCCCTCCGGTCTCTATCGGTCAGCATGCGGGCTCGGTTCACCTCCAAGACTTCGTGATAATAGCATCCACGGTTGACTTTGGCTCCTATGGCTCGCACACTCTGGCCACTAATGTGGCAGCCTATGACTACTCCACGTTGAAAATCACTCAGCTGCTTTGATGGTGGCATTTTACCTCAGCACATGGTTAGACACCAAATGACCCCAACTACACATGATCGGGTTGTTTTATAATGAATATATTCAAATTATTGCCCGAATTTGCATGGGTTGTTCCACTATGGCAGGTGTCCACTTGCAATTGAGCAGTCAGTGTATTTTAAATGAGTGATGTATTCTTAAAGATCTATCATAATTCAAAATTTACTTAATTTAAGATTAATTTTGCCTGAAAAAAAAAATATAAAAAATAGGGAGGCTATATTCTTGAACTGGAATCGTAGAAACTTTAGGCCCATACACTTGTTCTAAAAAATACAAATAAATAAAATGTAAACCATTTTACATTTGTCTATCAGGTTAAAGTATTTGATTCAGACCTATATATGGCCCTTGAGGTCACAGGAGCTAAGGCTTCTGGAATTTCAACATAAATAAGTTGAGGTCAGATGGTCAATCTGATACTCTCCCACCTTTGAAATATTTGAAAAGGGATTCTGTAATGGAGAGACTGAAATGTTATGCTGATGAAGCCACATTAACAAAATATGAGTATGCTTTCATGCAGAAGATTTACAGTAAGGTGAAAATTGAAATAAAGGGGAGTCCATTAATTACGTGAGCTCAAAATGGGGGAAGGGGTCCGGCAAAATCTCACCAAATCTCATTTAAAGGGAGGGGGATCAATGAAAATCTCACATCAACTTTTTAATTCAGAGAATATACATATTATAACAATTTTTTCGACTTTTTGAAATCTCAAGTGAGGGGGGGGGGGGGGGTCCCACCTCATCTTACCAAATCTCACCAGGTGGGAGGAGGGGTCCAATTTTTGTAAAAAACACCTCGCGTAATTAATGAACGCCCCCCTAACTCATGGGTGCCTTTGGGACTTAGTATCCTGGCAGTGGTTCCTTATTGCTGCATCTATGTTTCTACTGAAAATTGTGTGTATGAAATATCAGACAGTAGCCATGTGACATTTACTCATAAGCCCATAACCAATCTGAGATAGAATGAGTAATCAATGCCCACTCTGTTGTTCCCTGTCTATGTGTTGTTATTGAGTATTGTTTTCATATCTTTTTTTCTTGAGGGTTACATCTATCTTTCCTTTAAGAACAGAGAATAGCTAAATATTTTGTTTCTAACTTATATGGAAACATTTATGATTTAACTAAATAGGCTTAACGTGCGTGGAATGAAATAAAATAAAAATGGAAATAAATAAAACGCACTTACTTAGTTGAAGTCAACATACCTTCCCTCATCATGTCGTCTTAAATGTTGTCCTCTGTCCTATATGTTTGTGCCGTCCCTGATGAAGGAATACGCACAGTATTCCGAAACTGCGGATTAATTCCATGTACTACTTTATATTCAACTTTTTATAAGTAAGTGCGTTTTATTTATTTCCACATTTATGATGTATATTTAAATTTTGTATAAAATGTGGCTATGCCGGATATTGTTATATTAAGCCTTTAATTACTCAACAAGCTCTTTTCATTTATTTGTTCTTCTCATTCCCATTTAAAAAAAAAGAATCCTGTAGAGGTAGATAAGAATCTTTCTAAGAATAAAATCCCATTGCTACCAGTAATGTAATTCACACTTCTAATTGAATGTTGCATTTCACATTTTTTACATTAAGATACACTTCCAGTAAATCTAAGAATGAATTTGGTGCAGCATTTCATTTGAAGATTACTTGATGTTACAATTGTCATTCTCAAACAATTCTCATTCTAAGAATCATTGGTGGGAATTAATTTGTATATTTCACCAATTCCAAATTTGGAAATTACGCTGCAGTGGAAACCCTGTTTGCTCTGCATCTCAATTCATTCATAATATTTCCTCTTTTTCTTTGTTTAGCTTTAACATTCTCGATTCTGTGTGACATTCTGTTTTTTTTTTTTTCTTAGTAATATCACTCCATAAAAATAAAGTTTAATGTGCATGTTTTAAATTAAGAAACATCAAATCAAAATGCTCAATAATAAAAGATTTGCACAAAAACTCTAACAAACACGAAGTCAAAGGTAAAATTTATGGGAGTGATCTCAAAACCCTGTGAGGTCAAAACATGAGTAAGACAGGGAGATGGGATTTCCCCACTGCTCTTCAACTGTGTGCTGGAGAAGGTAACGAGAGAGTGGAGGAAAAGAATGGAAGAGGAAGGAATCCATAATATAAAAATAGGAAGAAAGAAAGATAACCTGAAAATTGACTGTCTGGCTTTTGCAGATGATCTTGCAATACTAGCGAAAACATGCAAGAAGACAAATATATTGAAAGAGACATCAGAAACCGCTGAACTGCAAATATCTTATGAAAAGACGGAATACATGACCAATAGAAAAGGTGCACCAAGACAGATCACAACAAAATATGGGAAAATCAAGAGGGTTAACAAGTTCAAATACCTGGGAGAAGTAATTCAACCAAACGCCCTTGACAAAGAAGCTGTCCTAGCAAGAGCAAGAAAAATGGAACAGTTTTCCATTTGAAAAAAAAATATATACAACAAGAAGTCCATATCTATAAATGCAAAACTAAGACACTACAATACAGTTATTAAGCCAGGAGGCCTCTACGCCTCAGAATGCCTTGCACTAAACATAGCCAGACAGTTAGATGAGGTAGAAAAAAAGGAAAGAAAGATCTTACGGAAAATCCTGGGACCAAAATATGAAGGTAGAAAATGGAATCTGAGAAACAACAAGGAGGTCTACACAAAAACAGAAAAAAATATCGGGCACAATGAGGAGAAGAAGAGTGACTTTCTACGGACACATTAAAAGAATGAGTGAAGACAGACTGACGAAGAGAATATTCAACTTCTTCAACAGAAACCTCAAGACTCAGATGACATGGATCAAAGAGGTCAGAAAAGACATGGAAGAAATGAAAATAGATGGAGAGAAGAATTTAGAAAAAAGATCAGAGGATTCAAGGGTTTTCAAGAAAAGACAAAAACGAAGACTGGAGCAAAATGGACGGAAGAAAGAAGGAAACAACATGGAGAAAGAATGAAAGAGTACTGGAAGAGAAGAAAGAAGGGAGAAAAATAATGATGACGAGTTACTTCACTTGGTCCATAGTTGGCCAAATTCGAAGAAAGAAAAAAGAAAAGATTTGCACCCTGAGCGATCACCAATGAGAATCCATCGGTGATTCAGATCAGTGTGTGCAACGATTAAGGATCCTACCTCCACTACCGAAAGTTTTAATATTGCTTCTCTTAATTAATTTGAGTACAGAATTTTTTTGGAATAAAATTGAAATCAGTTCTAAAATTAAACTTTTATTTATGAATTTAAGTTTGATGAGAATAACTCATCTTAAAATACCATTAACTTCGTTATTTTTCACAACTATTATTGTCATTATACATAAGATTTCCTCTTCAACATTCATTTGTTTCAACAGGAAAGCTCTGCCCTGGAATCTTATAAGAAAAAGTTGTCTTTTTTTATCCATTTTTGGTTATTCAATTCATTCTGCAGAAGAATGTAGCATCGCCAAGAGAAGATTAAAAAAAAAAGAATAAAGAAAACTATAACTAAATTTGTAAATATATAGCAAAATATAATAAACAAAATTCATAAAAGACACATGAGGTTGAATATAAAATAAGCTTTAATAGCGGGGGATGGAGATAAGGATAGATAAGAAATGTTAGGGATGGCATATGGGGTTAGAAGTAAGTTTGGGTTGGCATATGCTATAAGTGTAGGGTAAGAGGAGTATGAGAATAGAGAAAGTGTTATGGTGTAAAGGTGTGTTATAGGAGGTAGAAGTGGTTATTTTATAATAATAATTTTTTTAAAAAGAAACTTGTTTATATTAAGTCACTTCAGTTTAATGAAAGAAAATTTTTCTTGAAAAGTGACTGACAGGGAAAGGGCAAAGGAAACAATTTAATTATGAACAATAATGGCTCTCTTCATTTTAGATAATAGACAAGCTAGTCTGTAATTCCTAAGCCATTAATAAGAAATACTAAACTGAAGAAAATGTTTTTTTTCTGTAAGTTTTATTTATGTATTTATTTATTTATTTTGCTTGTTTTTTTCCAATTTAGCAAGTGATGCAGCAAATAATTTAAAAAGAAATTCCTTGACGACTACTGTTCCAATTCGTTCCAGAGGACTTATCAAAAAATTAGATGATTCTAGTATGTATATTTAAAATTAGATCAAACCTCTTGTTAATGTTATTATTAAAGTATTACTTTTTCGAAGTATAGTAAAATCTTTTTAACTCTTACCTCCATACTTATTTTATTTATGCAGTCTTTTTAAGCTTAGTTTGCAGTTTTACTATCAATGTATGGTAAAATGATATTACTGATTTCTCTCTGAGGACTGTAATCACTCGTCTAATTATCATAAAACTCAACAGGAAGGACCCTTCAGTTAATTATCAACACTACAATAAGAATTATAATTCAATGTTTTAAGCTTTGTGCTCTTTAAGATCATTTTTCTGTCTTGAATGTTCTTTCCTTTTCAACCAAACAGAAGTTTCAGTTAGCATTTTCACTAAAGAACCTGAAATAAAAATTCTGTAAATTTAAGAACTAATAGTAGATATTTTTTTCCCAGTTTTTAATGAAAGATAGCTTAAAATTAAGCCTGATAAATCTAGAATTTAATGTTGAATCTTATTTCCAGCTCTATTTTTTTCATAAAATATTTTTAGGAGATTCCAGTTTTTAACTATTTTATTGTTCTTCCATATTACATATTTTTGATCTTCTTGTTTATTTTACTGTAATTTTATTTAGCACCTTTGAAAGGCATTCCTGCTCGAATTTCTTCCATGGGATTTCGATCTCCACCTGGCAGTATCAATCGTTTAGGCGCAACACCTCCATTGGCACGTCCCTTATCTAGAACTCCAGCTGGAAGGAAAGATGGTGGCATTAAAGTAAGTATTAAAAATTCTTGTGTTGTTTTTATAGTAGTAAACTTATCATAGAATAAACTTGAATTTATTACTGTCGGGTTATCCTGATGAATTTCTCTTTTTTTTTTTTTTCCATTTCTTTCTGTTTCAGGGACTTTTTTTCTGATGACCCCCTCAAGTTCATGTGGTTGATTACATGAATATTCTTTTTCCTCAATTTCTTATTGAATCACAAACATAAAAACAATTCTGTTGCCAGTCGCAATTCTTCTAATAAACTTATTGTAAAGCTAAAGCTTCTCTTCTCTTGTTTAGCATACATCTGCCAGAAGTGTATCTTAAATTTGGAAAAACAGTGCAAATTATGTACAATTTCTAAACAATGAAAAGATTAGATAGAAATAGAAATAAGTGAATTATATACAAATAATATAAGCTTGGATAAGAGATTTTCCAACTCTGAGTGAAATTCATTCAATTTAACTGATGTGTCTTTTACAACTACTTGGACAAGAAGGCCATGAAATCATCTGCAAAATAATGACATGGATTATTTTGTAATGTAAATTCTCAAGCTTCTCCAGTTGATACAAAATAGCTAGCCACCCTACTGAACGAATTTCACTGGGTGTATGAAAAATCCCACATCCAAGCTTTTATTATTTGTAGTTAATTAACATGGTCCACTCTTTCTTCAGATCTATTTTATATAAAAACAAGAGTTTATTTGATCATCTGTGAAGGATTCTATGTTAATTTGAAAGTTAAATGCAGTGTTTGGCTATCTGCAGAGATGAGCATTTTATCTTCCTACTCCTTCTATGAATCATCGAAGCAATTTGTCCGCCTTTCATTTAAGAAGATTAGGATAATTTCAGTGATTATAAGCATATGTAGATTTAGAAGTAGTAGCATTCAGGATTCTAGTTTTTTTGTTTTGTATAATGTCCAAAAAATATTGAATTATCCTTCCCCTCTCTCTTTTTCTTTAAGTTGAAGACTTTTGTGACTATTTTGATGTGTACAAATAATTTGCATTTGTAATTTTGAATTAGATTGACTAATGTCTATAGTATTAAAAAAAAAAAATGTTACATATTAAATGTTGCACTTACTTGCAGTTGTTGGACATTAATGAACAACCAATAGGATATGGAAGAGAACCTAAAAGAAGGAAAAAACAGCCAGGTATTATTATTATTATTATTATTATTATTATTTGTTTTGTTTTTAACCATTTTGCTTATTGTGGCACAGATAGTGAATATACAGGCCTCGCAACAGGTCCCTTTTTTCCCTAAAAGTCCCTTTTTTAATCTTAAGTCCCTAAAAGTCCGTTTTTGTCGAATTTGGTCCGTTTTTTCCCTATTTTCATTTTTATTTTCAATTTTTTTTTATTATTTATATTATATTATTATATATTATATAATATATTATATTTTTTATTTATTTTATTATTCAAATACATATTTCGTTTTTTGCTCCCTTTTTATTTGGCACCCACGGCGGTGACCACATGCTAGTTATGGCTCTGCTTTTTCGTATTCCTCTATAAAATTGCTAATAGTCAAGCATGACGATCTTCTGATTTCTATCCCCACCCGCTGTTGTTTTCTTCTTTTAAGTAATTTTCTCGGAAGATTATAAGAATGAAAGAAGAAAAAAAAACTTATAGAGCGGCAGAAATCACCATAATACTACTGCATATTCGCGCCATCATTTGAAACGATTTAGTATCAGTGTAAACTCAATCCTTTTGCATCTTTCAAATTTTTTATTCTTCCATTAACCAAATGTTTAAAAAGTTACTAGTATGTTACATGGTAAATATTTGATATTTATTTCTCAGAAATATTTTTTTTTCGCGGGGGAGGGGGGGGGAGTGTCGTTTCGTTTATATGCGTTACAATGTGCGTGGGTTTTGTGTAAAATACAGTAGACTCCCGATTATCCGCGGACCTCTCCTGTTTCTATTTTTTTTTTTTTTTTACTGTACAATAAATTACGGAATTAACAAAAAAAATTTAAAACTAGAATAAGGTAAACAATAAAAGAGGCTGATTTAGCGACGCCAAAGTAAGGGTTTTCGTGATTCGACACGAAAAAACAAAGACAATTAACCGATCTTTTTTGTTAAAAAGTAAGAAATTAAAGTAAATTAAAATAAAGTAATTGTTTGTAATGTATGTACTGCCACTTTAATGTAAATAAAACATGTTAAAGCATTTTTCTGTTGTTTTTCGTCCTATTTCGGATTATCCGCGATTGCCGCGCCACCCAACTCCACGGATAATCGGGAGTCTACTGTATTAGTTTTTATTAAGTGCTGAAGCAATCTCTAAAGAAAATAAAAAACTCAAAAAATGAATAAAAAACCTTAAAACTTTATTATTTTTAAATATCGACTTAAGCACATAACAAAAAATTTACTAATTAAGTTAAAAAAATTAATTTTTTTTGGTGATTATCACACAATGACTACACAAAAACATCTCATAAAAATTTAAACTTTTAAAAAAAATTTAAATTTTAAATTTTTTTAAAAAAGTGGAGTAATTTAAAATTGATATAACTCAAAATATTATTAACAGAATTTCACATTTTTTTCTCTTAATTAAACAGAAATATATTATTTTTAATTTGTCTTCAGGATTTAAAAAAAATATAAATTTTTAAACTGAAAATGAACATTATTTCAATGAAAATTTTTTTAAAATCTCATATTTTAAAAAATAGTTTTTTTCAAATTTGCCGAAGACAAATTAAAGTAAGATGTTTGAAAATAGCATGTTTAAAATTTCAACTCTCTACTCTTTATTATTCTAACCAATACTTTATTCACCTTTTTCAAGTTTATATGATACCTTCTTTACATGAAAAATAATAATAAATGATTATTTTTATCAAATGCTGAATTTTAATCAAGAGTTATATCGAAAAGTTTAATTCACATATACTTTACATCAGTTTCCTCCAGAAAAGTAATTCTACTTAATTAGATATTCAGGGATTTTTATGGTAAGTAATGTCTGTTTTAATCTGATAATTATGATGTTTCTTTGCTATCTAGTTTCATCAAATAAATTTTCGAGGCATTTATTCTAGCATTTTGGTTATCACTGTATTCTGTATATTACTTGTGATCTTCATGCACAACATTTTTTTCGAGTTTCTGTTTTCAGCTTATTACAGTTCAATTCATTTGAATTTTTAATCATACTATTGATTAATTAATTTGAAGGTCTTTTAACATAACATCTATCAATAAAATCTTTGAGACTTTAACAAGTAGAAGTAACATTTAAAATTTTCAAATTCTTTGCGATTTGCTGATCTGTCTTGATGTTATATTCAAATCTTCTAAAATGTTTACCAGCCATAAAGTATTCAAAATATGCATAATTACCTCTACTGAAATATAATTAGTACATTGAAAATGTTATTTTTGAAATTGAATATGTTTAATTTTAGGTCCCTTTCTTAAGATTTTTGGTCCCTTTTGGTCCCTTTTTTACCTAGGGACAAAGTGAATATCTGTTGCTAGCCCTGTTATACTCTTATACTACTTTTTTTATTTAAACTTAATTGAATATATAGGAGCACGTTCATTTTACTTATCTATTCATAAATTTGATTCAGGTATTTAAAAATTAAATCTATCTTTTTAAATTTTTTTTAGTAAAGATTATCAATTTTGCATTTTTACGATAAAAAAAAAAATCTCTCAAATGTGATTACTTTGGCATTTAAAGCATTGTTAATTTCGATCAGAGAAGATCAAATCATCATCTTTCCATTTGGTACAAAGTATCACAACGCTTAGCCAATCGTAACAATAGACTAGCTATTAGTAGTCACTGGCAACTATTCTGCAGAATGTGATGCATCCCGACGTTGCGAAATGTTAACGGTTATTTAGTCTGTCACAGCGCTTTCATACGTGTAGAGTGCCCTCAATTAATCAACTTGTGCCTGCATTCACTATTTGTTTTCAATTTTTTAAATCTATCCCTAATGGAATTAAGACAGAAGTGTTCAGTGTATACAGTTGGTTTCAAGTTAAAGATTATAGAATATGCCAAGAACATGGAAACAGGGCTGCAGCAAGCATTTTGGAGAGCCACTAACAAAATACGAGAGTGGCAAAGAGATGAAGAAAAAAAATCAAGACGGTAAAAAGAACTAAATATAATTTTTGCAGTGGTACATTGCTAAATGGCTGAAATTGGAAGAACAGCTAAAGGAATTTGTACCTAATCATAGAAAATCTGGCATTGCTTTATCAAGAAAATTGATAGTTATTCAAGCAGTGAAAATCAGCAGACACAATTACAGAATTTGAAAGGGACAGCATCATGGTGCCAAAGATTTATGAAGAGCCAAAGAGCTTTGGATGCAAACAAGAACCAGGATTGCCGAGCGTATGCCAGACGATTATGAAGCGAAGATAATAAATTTTCATAGGTTTATTATTAAAGAAAAGAAAAGACAAAATTTTGAAATGGGTCAAATTGGCAACATGGGCGAAGTACCCCTAACTTTCAATGTTCCTTCAAATAAATGTGTAGAATTGAAAGGTGCTAATAAAGGTAATGATCAAAACTTCATGGCATGGAAAAAAATCGTTACACAGTTGTTGTTGCCTGCACTGCAGATGGAAATAAGTACTGCCATTGGTAATTTTTAAAAGAAAAACTTTTCAAAAGGAGGAAATAACAAGTGGCATACATGTGTCTATTCATTCTAAAGGTTGGATGGACGAAGATGGCATGAAGCTTTAAAATAAAAATGGGTGGGGGAAGCATACAGCTGGTTTGCTATCCTTATTAGCATTTGACGCTTTTAGATCTCATCTTACAGAAAAAATGAAGACAGAATTGCAAAAGTGTAAAACAGAAATAGCAGTTATTCCAGAAGGACTAACATCACAATTACAGCCATTAGATATTTCTATTAACAAGCCCTTCAAAGCCTTTATGCATGAAGAATGGAATAAATACATTTATGATGAAACTCAACATGAACTTTCAAAATTTGGGTGAATGAAAAGACTTAGCATTTCAAAAGTGTGTCAGTGGGTAAAGATGTCATGGGATGCAGTGAAACAAAAGACTGTCATCAAATCTTTTAAGAAATGTGGCATAAGCAATGCTTTGAATGGCATAGAAGACGACTGATTTATGAAGATAGTGAAAGAAGCAGTGTTAAGTTTGATTTGAAGCTAGCTGTGAAGACGAAGAGTTTCATGGTTTCCAAGATCGCAGTGATTCTGATTAAAATTTAGGTAATAGTTTTCAACTTTTTTTTTTTAGACTTTTGGCAAGTTTTATTTTGTATTTTTGTAATAGGTCTAATATCTAAGTTTTTTTCATCCAAAGAGGTTTTTTTCTTTCGTATTATTTGCCTTATAAGTGCTATAAATGTTAATAAATAGGGGTGTTGAGTTATCTTAAGTTCAGATCTCCCAAGCCCTTTATTTTTTTTAAAGGTTTTTTACTCCAATTTTCTTCTTAAAATTAGGGTGCATGTTATATGCTGATAAATTCAGTAAATGACCTAGACAAATAAAAGATTGAAAAATACTCCATACGTACTGAACTTACTGAAATTTCTTTCAAAATATATAAAATCCTTAAGCACTTACATAAATCAATATATTCATAACTAAACTTCTACTTAAAATAGCACAAACACTAAAAAATGAATTCTATTTCTTAGTGCTGCTTAACTCAGTTTCCATTGTATTGCCTTTCCGTAGTTTATAGGCGAACATGTAAGGCAGGCGTTTAGGTAAAGGACAATTAACAGCAGTGGAAGACTTAAATAAATAACGAGGTGCCGGGCCCAAATTTACGTTGAGGAGTTAAGAAATGAGAAAGCGAAGAGTTAAGGATTCCGGGAGAATATGACTTTAGTCGAGGAAGAAACTGCCAGACCCAAATAAAAAGGGTATTAGGTGAACATTAACTTTTTTAGTCTATTATTAATCAATTTATCTAATAATTTACCAACAACAGATAGGTAACAAAGAGGCCTAAATTTAAGGTGAACTTCAGAATGAAAACAACATGGGTCTTCTTCCAGACAGTGGGAAAGATACCATCTGATAGACATTTATTAAACAATGAAATCAAGCAGTTCCCAATGGAATTACAAATTAATGGCGGATAAGGATGCCATCAGGTCCTGCGGCAGAGTTAAGATTAAGACAAGCAATGATTAAATGCAATTCTGCAAGAGTGAAATGACTGTCAAGAGTGTTATTGAGAAAAGGAGAATCGAGCAAAGAGCTATAGAATGCTGCTGCTTCTGAATCTGTAGAAGGGTTGTCCCTAGGGAATTATTCCTCGAGAAGATCATGAGCAAAAACATGAATGCAGGTGGACCAGGACTCATAGGCCTTTGGAAAGGTGGATAAAAAGAGAGTTGTATAGGAGCAATCAGTAATGAATTTGGCAGGGAAAGAAAAAGGATCATTGAATGAAGAGTGGGAACATATCTGCATCCAGAATTGCCACTTGGCCTTACGAAGTGTCAAGTGGTAAATGCGTTCACATTCCATCCAAAGGTCCTTATAGAAAGGTTTCTCCTTCTCAGAAGATCTAAAATAATGTTTCTTGCTGGTATGCTCCTTAGCCCTGAGCTGCCTAAAATGAGAGTTCCACCATAAAGGGGAAAAGGAAGGCTTGACAGATTGGTTGAACTTAGGGATTGCAAGATTGCAGGCCTATAGACAGCATTCCTGGAGTGTAGCGGTAGCAATGTTACAATTCTCGTGCTTTTATGGCATAATCCAGATAGGTAGACCTACTACTAAGAAAATTTTCAAATTTTTGCCAATTGGCTTTCTTTAAACAGTAACAACAAGTGTGAGCAGGTTCAGTCAAGCCCAGGATCTTATAGGTAAGAGGATTATGGTCACTCTCCACAAAGTCCTCCTGAACAAACCGTTTGTAAATGGAGAGAGTTAAATCTATCGAACTACAGCCATTAGAAGAGTGAGAATTAGGGGATGAAGGAATTGGTTAGCCACAGTCAAACCTTGCTGGAAAAGCCAAGGTTCAAGAAAAGAGTCATGATCATCTTAATCTGATCAATTTAATCTGTCACCCCATATAAAGTGTCTGGCGATGAAGTCGCCAGCCAAAATTATATTGGTATCAGAGTGAATAATGCTTTTAATAAAATAGAGAGTGAGAGATAAGTTATCAGATTTATGTGCATAGGTATTTATCAATGTTATAACAAAGGTTGGAACCTTGAATTGTACAGTATTTATATCATTGGTAGACCATTGAACACAGTGTGTAACATTATTAATATTTTTAGAAATATAAATAACTGCTCGGTCACATTTATTGTTGTCTTAAGTTATATTGAATACAGTAAAAGTCAGATGGGGAGAATATGACAGTCGGGCAGTGAAGCCTGAAGGGAAGGGAACTGTTTGTAAACAAGGTAGGGGGAGAGAGGGGTGACAATTGAATTTGCAAATGGAATTGCAAATGAATTTGAAGTCACGTTTCCTTAAATTATCATGCAAATCGGAGAAGTACTTGAAATGAGGTTAAAAATAGATATCATCACCTTTTAAACAGTTGGAGAATTGTTATTTATTTATTTATTTATTTATTTGTTTGTTTTGCAATCTTGTTTCAAAAACATAAACAAAATATTTTTAAATGCTAAATATAACAAACTCCTACTGTTTTATCCAAATTCTTACATTCCAAA
This sequence comes from Thereuonema tuberculata, assembly GCA_023159025.1. Lineage (NCBI taxonomy): Eukaryota > Metazoa > Arthropoda > Chilopoda > Scutigeromorpha > Scutigeridae > Thereuonema > Thereuonema tuberculata. The sequence goes on from JAFIDM010001028.1 coordinate 9,925,515, forward strand.
AAGGTATTTCAAAAACAAAGGTCTTTTGACTGTTCTTCCAATACAGTTTTTGATGATACAATGTAGTGTTTGTTGAATGTTAAATATTTTCTTTTTTAATTCACAAAATGCACTTTTTACTTAGAAGGTTAAAGAATGCATTATTTGTGTATTAATTTATTATAATATGGGTGCAAATAAAACTGAGACCAATGTATTATTTAGTTAACCAAAGATCTAAGAAAGATTTTAATTTTTAAAAAATAAAATAAAATTAGTTTTTATTATTTTTACTGTAATTCCAGTAAGATGATTTGCGCTATAGATATCTGAAGATGACAAAATAAATAGAGAATAATTTACATTAACAATATAAAAGAATTATAAGAAGTTAGTTCTTAATTTAGGAATATTTTATCTTTAGTTTGTAAGTAAGCAAAGTCTTTGAGTAGCAACCATAATAAATAAATCTCATAATTTCTGATATCTACCAAATTCCATATTGAATTTCCAGTCTTCAGGTATCTCTGCTGAACCATGATAAATGTAATATTAGATGAATTGATCAGTTCAAATAGTTTAGATTTCTTATGAAATATAACAGTGGGCATCAGAGAAGGAGCACCATTAGATTCATAATAATAAATCCCACCCAAAACACTTCGTGTAAAATAAGTTGCCAAGACTCACATGCTCATAATGCTTTCACTATTAAAAAGATATGAGATCTCATGTAGAGCCAAGCCCCTAACTCTACGAGGCCTAACTCTACAAGCCCTAACTCTAAAAACCCTATATCTTGGTCAAAAAGTATGCCTTGGCCGTTTCGTGGCTGTCACACAGACAATCCCATGGAGTTAGGTAAAGGATATGGAGTATGCCAAGGCACACTTTTTGACTAAGATAGTAGGGTTTTTAGAGTTAAGCATGTATAGTGAGGGGCTTGGCACTATATGAAATCTGATAACTTTTTAACAGTGAAAGCGTTATGAGCATCTTGGCAACGTATTTTACATGAAATGTTTTGGGTGAGATGAAATAGTTCCATGAAATGGCCAAGCCATACTTTTTGACCAAGATATATGGTTTTTAGAGTTAGGGCTTGTAGAGTTAGGCCTCGTAGAGTTAGGGGCTTGACTCTACATGAGATCTCATATCTTTTTAACAGTGAAAGCATTATGAGCATGTGAGTCTTGGCAACTTATTTTACACAAAGTGTTTTGGGTGGGATTTCATTTCTTTTTGTAGGATGAGATCTGATATCTTTTTAACAGTGAAAGCGTTATGAGCATGCGAGTCTTGGCAACCCCTTATTTTACATGAAATGTTTTGGGTGGGATTTCATTTCTTTTTGTAAGATGAGATCTGATAACTTTTTAACAGTGAAAGCGTTATGAGCATGTGAGTCTTGGCAACTTACTTTACATGAAATGTTTTGGATGGGATTATCTATTACAACTAAATTTAGTTTTAAGATTATTTAGAAAATGGATTTTTTTTCAATACCCTACTTTTCTGTTTTTCTATTGGTCAACTTGTATATACAAGCTGTTTGCACTTTTGTAAGAAATCACATTATTACACAGTATTATTTAGGCCGAAGCATTGAGGGTATGACGTGTTTCAGATCTTAATAAAATCCAAAGTAAAAGCTAGATAAATGAAACTTAGCGTATTTCATTAGTCTGGTAACTGCATCTTATCCTGAAAATTTGAGCTCTCTAGTATTATCCAGGCCGAAGCAATGTTCGGATATACATTGACATTTGTATGCATAATTGAAAGTACAGGAAAAAATAATGTTCAAAACAAAACTTATAAAACTGCATAAATAATGAAAAATCTAAAGGAGTTTATTTCCTCTTGCAACTATTAAGGTGTACATTGATCAGAAATAACAGTAGTGACATTGTGAAGTCGGTGCAGTGATGTTAATTAATTTATTTTTTCATTATAAAGTAAATCATCTAAATTTAGAGATGTTGCTTCTTAGCCGTAGGATAATCTTTAATTTCAAAGTCAATTTTATTTTTCCTGTAAAGTTCCTTTTAAGTTATCTAGGAACACAATTGACACGCACAATTTACGCAAAGGATCCTTTTAAGTTATTAAAGTAGTTTCCAGTTCCCTTATATTGGTTTGTTCTAATTTTTAGATGTCTTCTTTAACTGTTGACTGTATGGATACCTATAAAGATGCCGTCTGTAAAACATGTGATTCCATGGATGCCAATATTAAGGTAAAATGCACTATATTTCTTTTATTTCCTTTGGAGTTATCTAAAAAAAGAAAGAAAGAAAGAAACACACCAATTGCGTGGGTTGTTACATAGCAGCTTTTGATGAGAACATTTCTCTTGCAGCTATAACTCATTATCATTATCATTATCCATAAAATTAAACCAGAACCATACACACCATAATACAATTAAAATAAACTTTATAAAAATCATAATATATGTGACATTTTTCGAAGAATAATCTTTGTCTTCAGACAATAAAAATGCAATATATATACGGGCCATATAACGGTCCTGAGAATATTAAGAACATAGCACATAAACAATCAAATTACATAATAAATTTACTGAAATGAAAAGGGAAAGTGAATTGCTGAAGAGTTTACAAGGGAGAATAGTAAACAATGTAACGAGACCATTACAGTATGTTTTATTCTTCTTTAACCTTTCATATTCTAGCCATAATTAACTGTTATTGGTACATAAATTGACAATTGGACATAAATTTTCAAAAATTTATTTTTTCACATTTAAAATGACTTTCCTTTAAAATACAAATGATGAAGCAATTTTCA
>JAFIDM010001028.1:9935933-9946886 GCA_023159025.1 Thereuonema tuberculata
CGGAATTATAGCAAAGTCAGCAATGCTACTAAGTTTTGCACACTAGTGTATTTTAACCATTTATATCTGGATCTTTTTGTATATATACTTGTGATTTTGGTGAAAGCCATTAGCTGAGGATGATAATATAGTAGTCAACTGTTGAAGCTATTCTATTGTTTTTTAACCATGCTTTTTAATTTTTCTAACTTTACACCTGCAGATAGAACTACTGTGTGTAAGTGTGTGAGCAAACTTTCTAAGTGTTTGAAAGCTTTAAAAGAAAAACCACACAATTAAATCAACACAAAATCATTACCCAATATGTACACAACATTTTGTTTGTAACTAGCAAACCAGACGTAAAGTGAAAATGTTTATCATTTTTTTTTATTAACAATATTTAGTAAATAGCAATAGATAATAAATACTCTTGTAATATTTTATTCAAAAGTATGAGTTACTGCTTTATACGTCTATTTTGTACTTTAACCTTGTCAAACCTAATCTGTCAGCCACGTAGGAGTTCCCTGAAATTTTATGAAATATTTCAAGGGTTCCTCCAAGTAAAAAACTAATAATAAAAAAAAAAAAATTGGGAATCACTGGTCTAAGGGAATAAATGATTTAATAATTTTTGATGTATCAAATAAGTATTCTTGAATTCTGATCGTCATATTTAATATTACTGCCACTATAGTTAAAATTTAAATTTCACTTTTTCTTGGTGTTCCAATTTTTTTTCTCCATTTGTCTGTAGTACATCAACCAATGCAATATATTTTTGTTCATATTCTTTAGCAATTTTACTGAAGTGATCTGATATTAAAAAAAAAAAATGGAAGAGTTTTTAAAGCTGCTTGTTGTTTAATTGCTACCTTTAACATCTAATAATAATAAAAAAAAAAAAAAACCTTAAAATATAGTGTTGTTTAGTTCACAGTTGAAGTTTTGATGCAGTAATGTAAAAATCTTAGAACTGAAAATGAATTATTCCTAAAGTCTAAATGAAAGAACCTACCAACAAATTTCTTAAATAAGAGGATTGTGACGACAACTTAAAAGTGATTTTTAAACTATTATGTTTACTAGAAAAATTTCTTTCCTTTCTTTTTCATTTAGAGAACTGGAATTTTTTGGATTTTAACTATTTTCACATAAATCCCCCTAATCTTTTCCGTTTGAAAAGCTGACATATTTAAGATTGAATTTAAACACTTTCTCATCTTATTACTTCAAAAACCTTAAACTCTTACAGGTCCTAATTCCATCATTTTGTTATTCTAACAGGCTACAGCTTAACCCATTCTTCAAACACGATACATTTGGAGTAGTCTGTAATGAAGTTTGAAAAATGGTTTTTGAAAAAAATCTTTGCTGAAAATGATCAACATGGAGTGAAGATAACTGAATGGGATTCTGAATTAGTAAGTAGTGTTATTGTGACATTACAGGAGGAACAAAAAAAGAACAATTGCTAAAATATGTCGTGATCATGAATGTGGGAAATATTTGATTGTAGATAGTGAAGTTGTAACTGTATTATAAAAATGATGGACGTAATAGAAAATGTTGGAATTACACAGGAGATACTAAAGCTTATTACATTGAGAAAATTATGACGTTTTCTGAAATGCAAATTATGTATAAAGTATTTATGTGAAAAGAATGCAAAGTAATAATAATAATAAAAAAAAAGAAACATTTCTATTATTCCCACCAATAATGTGCTCACACTTTCATGTTTGATTTTCTTCAAACTGATATTCATTGGATAATTCCCCTCTCCATCTTTTTCCATGAAAGTTTAAGAAAAAAAAAAATGGGAGAAGAGTGGGAATTCCACAAATAGATATGCTATCGTAAGTGAATACTTTAATATAAACTGCACGCATTTGCTTATTTATAATACAACATTTACAATAGTAAAAAAATAAAAGAGAAAAGGAAATAGAAAAGAAACCTGTGTAAGTCTAAACTATTTGGACGTTTGTTTTCATCTAAATCTGTACTTGCAGCATCATTTTCATCATTACTATCGTTACTTAAGTTGCTGACTTCCTCCTCTGTGTCAGCATGCATTTCCTCGTCCCGTGTGCAATCATGAGTCCCTTCACCATCCTCGTCTTCGTCCATTGAGATCTCTCGATAGGAACCCATCAGTCCATTCATCTGATCGTCGCTATCGTCGAGATCAATGGTATCAGAGTGACCTGCTACAGGCCAGGAGTACATGGCTGTGGCTGCCTGTGCATAGGTGTCACGACCAGAGGAGTCCTCAGACAGAGACACCATTCCTTCTGTACTGCTGGTCATCTTTTCTATACTCTCTTCTGTACACATTTCAGATTCTGTAGTCACTTCGTCAGAGGCTTCACAATGAAGGGAATCGCTCAATGCTACAGTTCGGGCAACGATTCCAGACTCCTCACAAGAAGGTTTTCCTTGACTGGGAGCTTCATCACTTGATCCTGCAAAGAAAACAACAAAACATTTTATTTAAAAAAAAAAGTAAAAATAAAGTAAATTTTCTTAAAAACTTCCTAACAAACACACCAATTAAAATCGTAAATAAAGACATTATAAAATTACTAGCAATACTAGTTTAGTTCGTTTTTCAAAGAACTTTTTCAAGCACTTTGGGAGAACAGAAGGATCGACAAAATAATAGAAAGTAAATGACCCACTTTAAAGAGCACCGGAATGCTGTGATAAAAGGCAATTTTACATATTTTAAAGCCACACGTCTTTGAAACAGGGCATAGTGTTGATACTGATAACATTATTATTTTTGATCACGAGGAGGACCATTATTTAATAAAGTTTAAGGAGTCTTTATATATTCTCATAAATAAGCCTTACAACGATAAACTTTCTAACAAGCTTGTGAGCTTACAGGGTTTACATAAATAGATTTTTTTTCTCTTTTCTTTGCTTCTTTTCCCCATGTAATAATTTCGACATGCCCAAATTTCTTGGTCTAGATTTTTTACTTACCCCTTTTTTATTCAATTCACTAGATCAATCTCCTGTGAGATGATTGGTTTATTTTCGTTTATATTGTCGATCTTCCAAAAAAAGGTGAAAAAGTTCGTTGAAAACGAATGAAAACTAGTTGCGCTAGTAATTTTATAATGCTTTTATTTTAGACTTTTAATTTAAGATTTTAATTGGTGTGTTCATTGGGAAGTTTTTAAAAAATTATTATTTTCGACACACGTTAAAAGCTTATTGTTAATAAAGTAAAATTGTCTAATCAGGACAAATTGGGAAAAAAAAGTCTTCTGGCAGTTGTTTATTTACTGAAATAAATTTTCATAATATAAATATTATGCACTTCTGTAATGGTATATAATTACTATGTTCATTTGAGTTTCTGAGAATGTGGGATGTTCTTGCAAACATTTTCCTCCACAGTTTTGCGTCTATCAGTTAATTGTTCGCATTATCATTAATGAATTCTTAAAAACAGCAAATTTTCCTGTTATTCTCTAATGCAGGGTTTCCCCTGCAAGGGCCAAGACACTTTTATGGGCCAAGACCCACTCTCTTGTAAAGCATATTTGAAAAGGAAGGGGGTGGGAAGGGGTTTGAATAAAAAGTATCACTTTACTGCTTTTATATTTTTTATTGAATACACTTAATTAATATATAAATTTATTAATCAGATACATAATGAGGTGGATGTGAAGAATATTTTAATATTTTAATAACGCTGTGTAACAGTGAAAATGTTCCTCTTGATATTTTACTTGTTTATGGATCAGTTTGTTGCGCTGATTTCAAATCTGTAATCTGAGGGCACTGCAGTGCCCCCGCCAAGACGAGCCGAAGGCAGGAAGTAGGGCACTACGTATCTTTTCTCGAAGTGTTTCGTCGTATTTTCGAACCCTCATAGCTTCGGCCTGGATAATACTAGAGAGCTCAAATTTCCAGGATAAGATGCAGTCACCATACTAATGAAATACGCTAAGTTTCATTTATCTAGCATTTATACTTTGGATTTTATTAATATCTAAAATACTTCGATTTCGTCACTGACTGATTCACGATCATCAAAACCTCCAGGGTACTTCCTGAAGTCCTAGAAAGCTCAAATTTGGTATGCAGGCTAGGATTAGCACACAAACAGCAAAAAAATTAAGGAATCTCTAACTTTCACCCTCCAACCCCTCATAAAGCAGGGGCCTGGTTATATATTATCGAACCCTCGTAGCTTCGGCCTGGATAATACTAGAGAGCTCAAATTTTCAGGATAAGATGCAGTTACCAGGCTAATGAAATACGCTAAGTTTCATTTATCTAGCTTTTATACTTTGGATTTTATTAATACCTAAAATACGTCGAACCCTCATAGCTTCAGTCTGGATAATACTAGAGAGCTCAAATTTTCAGGATAAGATGCAGTTAGGAGACTAATGAAATATGCTAAGTTTCATTTATCTAGCTTTTATACTTTGGATTTTATTAATACCTGAAATACGTCGATTTCGTCACTTAACTACTGACTGACTGACTCATGATCATCAAAACCTCTAGGGTACTTTCTGAAGTCCTAGAAAGCTGAAATTTGGTATGCAGGATGGATTAGCACACAAACAACAACAAAATTAAGAAATCTGTAACTTTCACCCTCCAACCCTTCATAAAGGGGGGTCTGATTCTGTATTTTATTTTATTTATATAAAATATATATATATATATATATATATAAAGAACAATTTTATATATAACAATCTATATTCCAAACTTCCAAAAGTCCTAAGGCTGAAATTTGATATCCCAACCAAAACATTTAATGTAAAATAAGTTGATAAAACTTACATGTTCATAACGCTTTCACTGTTAAAAAGTTATCAGATCTCATGTAGAGCCAAGCTCCTAACTCTAAAAACCCTAATAACTTGGTCAAAAAGTATGGGGTAATCGTTTCGTGGTTGTCGCACAGACAATCCCAAGGACTTATGGTAAGAAATTAAGTCACTTATCATTAATGTTGTGTAATGAAATAGTTCCATGAAACGGCCAAGCCATACTTTTTGACCAAGATGTTAGGGTTTTTAGAGTTAGGCCTTTTAGAGTTAGGGACTTGGCTCTACATGAGATCTGATAACTTTTTAACAGTTAAAGCGTTATGAGCATGTGAGTCTTGGCAACTTATTTTACATGAAATGTTTTGGGTGAGATTACTTTTTCTCAAATGTTAACGGTTGCGTAGTTATAATGATTTTTTTGTTTTTGTTTGTTTTCAGACTAAATCACGGCATGGCTTCCAGAGGTAATTCACATGATACTTTCTGTTATGTTTGTGGATATATCAGTCCAAAGCAGAAGAAGCATTACATAAAACTAGACACCAAATATTATACAGCTTACAATGCTTACTTTCGAATGCCAACAAGCCACTAGAAATCATGAACAAATCGTGGTCTCCCACATGTCTGCTGTGGTTCTTATAAATCAACTTCAGAAGGATGACTACGAGGATCCAGAAATGCATGCCTTTTGGGATTACCAGAATTTGGAGAGGGTCAACAAGCCACCATGACAGTTGCTACTTTTGCATGGTTGATTTGTCATCTTTTAAGAATCTGAAAGATGAAAGTAGAATGAAGTATCCAGATATCCCTTCGTCCCTTGCTCCTGTCCCACATGGGACAGATTTGGCTATTCCTGAACCCTGTGTTGTTGATACAGATGGATGTGCATTGCCAATGCCGCATGTATTCGTGTCCGACAATGATCCTGACTATGATGATGATTCCAGCAAGAAGCCTCATTTACCAACCAAGGAGGAACTGGATGACCTTGTATGTGATATGGGATTACCAAAATCGAAAGCAGAGCTCCTAGCAAACCATCTACAAAAGTGGAATTTGCTGGATACCAGCTGCAAGATCACATAAAAATACGATGTGCTATGACACACTCGCACCATACTACACTAGTGATGGTAATCTCTCTTACTGTAGTGGCATCAGAGGCCTCTTTGGTGAAATTGGAATAGCACACAATTCCCCTTAGTAGCATCTTTTCATAGACAGTTCAACTAGTAGTTTGAAGCTGTGTCGCTGCACAATGGCAACAAATATCCCTCTCTGCCTGTTGACCACTTTGTTCTTTTAAAGGAGGATTACGTTAATACAAAAACAGCTTCTAGAAAAAAATCAAGTACAAGCGCCATGAGTGGGATGTCTGCGGTGATTTTAAGATGCTAAGTTTTTTACTGGGACACCAAGGTGGATTCAAGAAATATCCATGCTTCCCCTGTTTGTCGGACAGTCGAGCAACTGGACAACACTATATCCAATGAGAGTGGTCTTTATGGAACAAACTTGTTCCAGGACAGAATGGAACAGAACATCCTACATGGACCTCTAGTTAACTGGGAAAAGATCTTACTACCACCTCTCCACATTAAATTGGGAATAGTGAAGCACTTTGTGAAAACTTTTGACAAACTTATCAGATGCTTTGCAACATATTCTCTCCATGTTTCTGATGCAAAGGTATCATTATCTGATGCAAAGGTATTTGCTGGAGTATTCAATGGATCTTAGGCTGAAAACTGCTGGAGTCCACAGACTTGGAACAAAAAATGACACCTATCGAAAAGTGCCTGGCAAGCATTTCATGATGTTGTGCTTGAATTCCTAGGCAATATCAAGAGCTCAAGATAGTTGACTGAGAACTTGCTGGATACATTTCATACCTTACATTGCAGAATATCAATGAAGCTGCATTACCCACAGATACACGTGGACTTTAAACAAAATTTGAGGGATGTGAGTGAAGAACATGGAGAAAAATGCCATCAAGATATGCAGAACATATTGAATTGCAGTATCAGGGCAGATGGGATACAGCCATGATGGGGACTACTTGTGGGGTTTGGTGAGGGATAGTCCCCAGAAACACAAAAGAAAGGCACGTTCTAAGAATATACTTATTACCATGTCAGCGATGTGGTAACTAATCTCATATACATCTAATCTAATATCAATTCATCTCATGTGGTAAATAGTAGACAATATTCAAAATATATAGATTTTTCATTGTAACTATATATATATATCTATATTTATAAAAATGAATGTATCTTTCTTTCTTTGTTTCTTTGTCCTTTATACGCTCCTAGGCCCTTTGACCTATCTGGACCAAACTTTGCAGAATTACTCTTTAGGACACTGCGGAAAAGATAGGCTACCTTAGAATCCGGACCCCCCCCCCAAAGGGGTTGAAAAGGGGTAAAAGCCCTGAAAAACCCAATATCCACCTGGTGGTCAAAATAAGAACTACACAAATATTGTGTAAAGTGAAAAATTCGCTCTCCTATGGGGGGCAGGGACACCACACTTGGGTGGGAGGAAGCCAACACAAAGGCTGAAGTGTCCCACCCCAACCGTTACCGGGACCTTCTATTTAGGGCCCCTTCTCGGGCCCCCCCCAAGTCAATTGCAAATAAGGAAAAATTCGCTTTCCTATGGGGGGCAGGGACACCCCACTTGGGTGAGGGAATGGTGACACATGGGCCTAAGTGTCCCACCCCCGATCGACACTGGGACCTTATATTTAGGGCCCCTTCTCGGGACCCCAAGTCAATTGCAAAAAAGGGAAAAATTCGCTCTCCTATTTGGGACAGGGACACCACACTTGGGTGGGAGGAAGCCACCACAAAGGCTGAAGTGTCCCACCCCCGACTGGCACCGGGACCTTATATTTAGGGCCCCTTCTCGGGCCCCCCAAGTCAATTGCAAATAAGGAAAAATTCGCTTTCCTATGGGAGGCAGGGACACCACACTTGGGTGGGGGGATGCGACACAAGGGCCTAAGTGTCCCACCCCCGATCGACATCGGGACCTTATATTTAGGGCCCTTTCTCGCCCCCCCCCCAAGTCAATTGCAAAAAGGGAAAACTTCACTATCCTATGGGGGCAGGGACACCACACTTGGGTGGGGGGGATGCGACACAAGGGCCTAAGTGTCCCACCCCCGACCAACACCGGGACCTTATATTTACGGCCCCTTCTCACGAGCCCTTTCTTTCTTTGAGTGGCATTGCAACGCATGCCGGGTACAGCTAGTATATATATATAAATAAATATGGCCAACTTTCATTGTTGTAATGAATATGCACATTAATCAAACGTATTCGGTTAATTTCCCAGACAATTATCGATGCTAAATCAATGCTAAAATTGACATTTTTGAACTCAGCATGTGTGAATTATATAGGAAACATCAAAAAACTGGAAGAAACAACAAGCTGTCCAAAATTTGTTACCAAGTGTAATTAATGCAACCCACCAAAATCAGCTCGCGACCCACACTTTGGGAATCATTGCTCTAATGAATGTCATAAGCATTCTAACTTTGAACTACACAAGTAATAACAGTTGGCTGGTCATATTCTGCTAATATTTCCAACTTAAGATTGATATGAAAGGACAAGGAGACCAGTATCTACAAAGCAGATGTTTGGTCTCCAGGACAAACAACAAATCACAAACAAAGAAAAATATTATTGCAAAATTATTTCCAACTGTCACTTGTCAATTATTAAAAATATATCAATGGTAAATTTGTTGTGGTAAGCAGAAATTACATTCACCTGCTTTTTGATGTAAAGACATTGTTACAGTTTCAATTTTTAATAAATAAAAAATAAAGATATAAACATTGGTCAATATATCCTTCTACATATAGCTAATGAACATTTAGAATTGTTTTAGAACAACCATAATGGCTTTTGTGGTTTATTGGACTAAATTATGAGGATTTGAGAAGATAAGATAAGGAAGAAAGTTTGATTATGAGATGATATCAATAAAATGTGGGTTTTTGGAGGGAAAAAAAATTTTTTATTCTTCCTAAAAATATTGCTTTAGGCACAAAAAACTTACTTCAGCCATAGGAAATTCAAATATTCAATAATGTATCAAACGTTCAACATTCTCGAATTTATTTATTGCAATCAGGAGAGATACAATAAAGAGGTAGGAAACAGAAAAATGATCAATTAAAAATAGATAGTTCAATTTAAGAAAAGAATCAAAGACTTGACTGCATCAAATATATGAAGAATTTGATAAAAAAAAAAGGGAAACAGTAATGAATATACATACTTATTTTATTAAAAATTAATTGTCTATTAATAATTTTAAATTTTCAAACTTAAAATAAACAAATAATACTTCACTGATTGATTGATTAATTATACATTTAATTTCATTGTAATTAGCATCAGGACATTTGACAACTGAGACCTGAAATAGACAATTACTGTCTCACAAACATAAGAAACAGAAGTAGATTTTCATCATCTGTTCTCCAGTTTCACAATGTTTTAAATTATCATTGAAAAGCAAGCTATTCATAAAACCACTAGAATTTGCATGCCACTATATTTTCACAAATGATTCCAGATTTCTCCATAGTCTGATAAACACCACTGGTAAAGAGATGGATTGGTGTAAATTGTACGATGTAAAGACAAAGAAAATCCTCATGTATTCTCATTAAGACAATCGCGGGTTAGATGGTGAAAGTGAAGCAATGAAAAACAGATCATTTCCAAATGTAAAAAATGATAACAAACAGTGTCATGCTATTCTGATGGTCAGATAGTTTTGAAGAGAAGATAATGGCACAAAGTAACAGTTAATATTTTTAGTCTTCTGATCTAGATCAGCAAGACTAATCAGTTGCTTCTTTTGCATTTGCAACAATCACATTTATAGTGATTGTTAAAAGATGCAATTGTTGCGTTTATTGGAAATAAAAACAAGGAAAAAGAAAGAAAAAAGAAAGCAAAAGGAAAATTAAAGCAATATCAATGATCAGAAGACGTTGAGAAGCATTGTGATTGGTTTACTAATCGCTTTCCCTACCTTGTTTTATTCTATAACTTTCGTTCTTGGTTTCACTATCAGTTGATTAACTGTTCCAGATTTCCTTTCCAATTGATGTAAGATACAAAACTTCAGTTATAGAAGTGCAATGCAATACACTGTTTAAACAGTGAAAGAAATAACTTCACTGTTTAAACAGTGAAAGAAATAGTTGATAATAATGAATGAAGAGAGCTGTGCTTCAAAGCTCCATATCCTGATGAATAAGTAGAAAGCAGTGTGAGTACTTTAACCATTTTGGAATGTTACCTTTTAAAATCAGTGGTTCCCAACATCTTCATTTGCAAACTTCATCCATAATCAAAAGAGTGACGAATAAAATCAAGAACAACCCATTTCTGTGTAATTTATTCCATTAGAGAATTTTAAGTGTAAGATCAGAGATGTTATCGTGAACCACCAGATGAATGGAAGCAGCAGCATTGGATAAGTATTTCTTACTGTAAATTATCAGATATGAGCCACAAATGAAAATGCAACATATTGATAGAACAATTCCTTCTCATAAGGAGCAACACATCATGCTACAGGAGACCCTTTCTGTAATTTCAGGGGGATCTGCAGGTACAGTGACAAAGAAAAAAACAGTCATAAATCATAAATGTTTCCATGCAAGTTGGAAATACATAAAATTTAATCATCATCTATTCTTAAGAGGGGAGATGGAAAGCAACCCTTTGAAAAAGAGAAAAGAAGCAAACAACTCATTCACATAGGCAATGAAACAGTATGAAGTGAAAATCGTCACTCATATTGTTTCTGACCACTTATGCGCTGTGTGTATATATATCATATGATCACTGGGTGTTATCAGATACACAACTTTCTGAATAACCGATCATGAGGCAGTACATAGTTGCTTCAGGAAGAAATCATTGCTTGGGTCCCAAGATCCAAGGAACCCACGATAAAAGGGACGATTTTCACCTCAGCATATTTTTTCCGCACAGAGGTAATTAGAGGCAACACCAAAATTTATCAGGATGCAATAAAAACTGTACTTCAAATTTCCATTACTGTGTTCTGTTTGTGAGCCAGTGGATGATTAAAGAATCATTTGAAT